>BSBM01000936.1:17705000-18034406 GCA_027924585.1 Larix kaempferi
ATGACAATGATGATGAATATGTTGATGATGATGATGATGGTGATGATGATGAAGATGGTGATGGTGATGAAGATGATGACGAGGAGGGTATCCACCTTATGTATATATTCGCAAATATCCAAGTCCCTATAGAACTCTCTCCCTTCGTTCGCCCTTAATCACAAACCCTATGTGCCTTTATGCCTCCCCCTGCCCTCTCTATCTCACCTTGTATCCCTCCCTATCTCTTTCTCTAGATCTGTCCCTGGTTATGTCCCTCACTCCCTTTACCTCCCTCCCTCTATGTCGCTTTCTCCCCCTTACACCATCTTCGTCCCTGCCACCCCACTGATTCATCCTTCCCTATCACACACACACACACACAACCTCCCACTTTCTTTGTCGCTCACAACTCCCTCTAATCTCTCTCTCCCCAACCATCAATCTCTCTCTCTCTCTCTCTCTCTCTCTCCTCTCTCTCCCCCCAACCATCAATCTCTCTCTCTCTCTCTCTCTCTCTCAAACACACACACACACACACAATTATGTCCCTTTCCATTCTCAAACCCATCCCCCCTCCATCCATATCTATCTCCACCTTTCTCCCTCCATCCCTCACCCTACCTTCTCTCCCTCCCTCTCTCATCGCATGTCTCTCTCTCACCTTCTATCCCTCCCTCATGTTATATTTCCCCTCAACCTATCCCAATCTCTCCATCACTCCCTCTCTCACACACACTTTATGTCCATTCCCCCTCCTCTCATATTCTCTCTCTCTCTCTCTCTCTCTCTCTCTTCTCTCTCTCTCTCTCCACCACTCCCTGCATGTCTCCCACCAACACTTTCTATCCCTCCCTTCCTATCTCTTTATTTCGTTCTATCCCCATCTATCTCTCACTCCCTCTAAATCCATTCCTCCCCATTGTCCCTCTCCCTCCCATTGCTCTATGTCTCCCCCCCCTTGTATTCTTTATTTCTCTCTCACATCCCCCTTGCCTCCATCCATTCCCCCCTTGTCACTCAAGTCTCACTTTCAACTTCTAACCCTATACCTCTTCAGAACCTATTCTACTCCTAATATTTCTCTCAAGCTCCACTTCCCTTCACCCCCTGTAGCCCATCATGTTCTCATTCCCTTCATCTCTCCCCACTCAAGCTTCCAACATCCTTCTATAGCCCTTGACCCTTTCCCACCCCTATTAAATATTAACCATAGATTCCCTTAACCCTTCCTCCACCCCTTCTACAAATATTAAACAAAAATTCCCTCGAGTCTTCCACACCCCCTCTTTCTTAAGTATTAAACATGTATTTTATGATTTACATAACGCGAGCGCGTTTTGGAACTATATAATGCGTACGCGTTCTGTAGTTATATAACGCGTGCGTGTTATGTAGTTATATAACACAAGCGCTTTATGTACATCTAAAAGCGCGGCAATATTTTTGAATTTAAACAGAACACGCTCATGTTTTGTAGAGCCTAAACCAAGCCGAGTCACTTACTCGCATGTCAACAATAATCCTATGTGTATGCTTTGGAGTTTGCTTTGGTAATTCCAAACCTGTGCTATGTTAATGAAAAACCCAAAGCTAATTGGGTAATTTCTTCCAGTTTCTGGAGAAGCCTATGCTTAGCCACTCATTACAATATGCTACACACAGTCATTTTTTACGAAATCTTAGACACAAATAGCATTTTTTTCTGCAGATTCCAAATATGTAACTTTTATTTTTGAAATATTATTTTTTCCTATTTTCTTTCAATTTCTTTTATGTCCTACCTCCTTAACTCGTGAAACACATTGTTAGTGTTTCTTTTATAACTTTTTCAAATTCTCGATCATTTCAAAAAAAAAATGTATGGTGCACAAGAGAACACTAACCTCCATGTTTTTTGAAAAACCCATTTCAATATTTTTGCATTAAGACTTCAAAGGCTTCACCCACAAAAGAGGTACTATTCTTCGAGGTTTGATCACTTAGAAAATTATAAAAAAATTATAAAATTACTAATTTAATTTTCAAAAAATAATGGCGCACAAGTGCTATATGTTCTCTACATGCATGCCGATTTTTGTAGCTTGATTCCATCATTTAGGCCCTCAAAGGTTGCACCCCACAAAAAACATATACCTTATCATTTGCCTAAAAAATAAAAAGTGTCTGTTAGGAAAAATGAAACTTGACATAGCTATGCAAATTTTCAATACATAAAAGTTATATATTCGGAAACGTGATTCAATTTCCCACATTTCAGATTTTTTTACTCAATGCAATATATTTTGCGTAAGTAGCTCAAAAAATCCAAGTAAGTTGAGGGATGCCTAATTTTTCAATTCAATTTTCTATTGCATCTAACGCGCCAAAAGTGACCCTCATTAGCTTGCACTGACCCTCATATTTTGGAATTAAACAACTTTTTTTCTCTATACGAAGATACCATATTCGTATACCATATTAAAACATATTGATAAATAAAAATACATCATTATGATACCATGAATTCATAAAGCATATTCATTTGGGACAATACACCATTGTGTACTCATGTTTTTATTAGTGAGATTTAAATATATTTATAATAGAAACTTATTATAAATTATGAGATGCATTAATAACTTCTTCAACTTTGAACTCGACTAAGCCGAACTACTCCCTCTTGATTCATCAAGAAATTTGATAGTAGTTTTGAAGTTTCTCTTTTATGGCCCTTATGTAGCAAGGTTTGATTGTTCTATGGTCTTTTTTCTAGAAAGATGGAGGTGTAGATTTTTAAAACCCTAAAAGTTTTAATCAAAGGAATCCTAGCTCATTATTTTTGATAGTGTTCGGAGGAGCGAACGCGACTGCAATGTTTTTTTTCTTTTTAAGATCTTGACAATGTGATCCGTTGTTCCCTTAATATATGGGAGAGTAATCTCTGGGATATTGAGATCTCTTTGTTGCGTATCCATTGCAATCGCATTCGCTCCTCCGAACACTATCAGGAGGTTCCTAGACACAGCAAAAGACAACATAGATCCTAGGAAAATGAAGGGGGTGTATGAAATACCTTGTTATTGCGGAATGGTCTATATCAGGGAAACCGGACGCTCATTATAGGTACGACTAAAAGAACATAGTGCAGACATATTTCACAATCGAAGAGAAAAATATGCTTTAGCAGAACACTCACACACCACTGCTCATCAAATATGCATGGACAAAGCTTCATTAATTGTCAAAGAAGAACACTATAATAGAAGAAGAATGAGGGAGAATTTGGAAATTGAGAAAAGAAACAACACACTAAACAGAGATGAAGGACCAAAGCTTAGTGAGACGTGGAAGCCAATTATTAACCTAATTAAGAGGCATTGAAATCTCATGTGATACGTCGGCATATTTTGAATTAGAAAATTAAGCGGCCAACCAAGCACTAAGAATTCCAACAAATATCTTGTATTTATATGCTCTTTGGGGATTATTATCTCTCATCCCAATCACATGATTGAGTGATCACCCTGATGATGGACTCATATTTATGTAGTCCGAAACGTTGGATTAAAAATTCTTACTCGGGTTTCCTTTCTGATTAAATAGAAAGCTTGTATGGAATAGGGGTTAAAATTATTTCAATTAGAAGTCCAGGAATGCAGAAGTTGTGTGAATCCAAAGGTGACATTTCCACCCCCATCATATGGTAAATAATAAAGGTTATCTCCTAGAACTATATGAGTTGGGAAGTGAAGAGAAAGTAGAAGCTTTTAAGGAACTCATTAGATCCGAAAAATGCTCACTCTTCTTCATTTATAAGATAAAATTGGAATAGAAATAAATGTTGGAAATGTGAATCATAATATGGAGGAATAGCAATGGGATGGAATTGCGCACGAGAGAGGCCTTATGAGGTCTCTTCTCTCTCTTGGACATAATCAGTTTGACGTCATTTACCATCACTCAACTCAACATTGGATCTCAGTAATACTAATTTACAACAGCTCATGTTGGAATTTTGAAGCGTAATATGGAGGAATAGCAATGGGATGGCTGTGAGCACAAGAGGGGCCTTCTGAGTTCTCTTCTCTCTCTGGAAAAATAACCAATTCGACATCATTTACCATCACTCAACTCAACATTGGATCTTGGTAATATCAATTCACAAAGGCTTATGTAAATAGATTATAATCTATAATGTATACGCCCCATCACAATATGGGGGAAAATGCAATACCCTAGGGTATTACCACTACTACATTTGGATGTGAATTTCAACATATTTTTCGACAATGATGGCGGAAATCACAAGGTTGTCGAAAATTCCTTTCCATTTTTTAATTTAATCTTGATCGACGTCATAATTTCGACGTTTGTACTTTCTCGTTGGAATTGAGATGTTTGTACATCGATACATCCTAGACGTTACATGACCCTTTTTTCGTCTTTGAAATGGTCAACTCACCCGCGGGTTGACCTAGCCAACGTATGTTAGTATTCCAACAACCGTGAGCATAAACGACAATTATATAAGAACCTTTCATTTTAAGCCCACAATTATGTGATGCTCTCGACATCTACAATAGAATGTTTCGTAGTTTCGACAAATATACCATCAATTTTATAGCAATTTCATATTGAGATACATAAGCTCATTGATTAAATTACATAGAACTAACAATGCCAATATCAAATGAGGAAAGTTCGAGGACTGTTATTATGTTACAGGAGCAACTTGGTGATGGAAAAACGTTGGTTCCTTGCAAAAATTGCAAGGGAACGAAAAGAAGAATTTTAAGGTCTACAACTATAAAACATTGTTGGGAATATGGGCACTTGGAAGGGGGACGTGAATTTCATCCAAAGTTAAGACGTACTAGATGAATTTCTTTGTTACATGTTTAATTTTTATTCTTATTAATTGAATTTAGAGGTTCTAATTTCTTGTTTTAATATTTGATTATATATATAGCAAAGATATTTGATTGTAATTTGTAATGACAAAGAGAAAGTATCCTAGGATTGGATCGAACAACAAGCAATATGTGCCAAATTGTAGTAGAAATGTTGGTATACAAGCTAATGGAGATCATCATGGAGTCCATAATGGATATGATGAAGTTAATCCTATGGTCGAGGAAATGATGATATTGACATAATTCATAATGATGGGATAAATAGATTGATCAATGACACATTTCATGCTTCATCAATGGATGATAACTTTGGTGTATATGTTGAATATGTACCTCTCATTGACAAGGTAGAAAAACCCTTATATGGAGGATCAAAGCCAAACCTTCTCTCCGCAATTTTATTGTTGGTGAACTTGAAAGTGTTTAAAGATTTATATAACACTTGCCTCACATAGATCCTAAGGTATGCAATATAATTCTCCATACATATCGAATACCATTGTTTGTTCTTTCTATTTTTACAAGTGTTGATTATATTTTAAAAAGGATGATGGAAAATTGATGAGCAATATTCTTTACTTTAAATTTTTGCTTGAATGTTTTAGATTGTTAGGTGATATTCTCCTACCATCACCAAATCATTTACTCGCACATACCGAGAATTGTCTCTCACTATGAAAGATTTAGGAATGGAGTATGAATCCATTGATGTATGTCCTAATGACCACATTATATATTATGGACAACATGTAGCAAAGTCAACTACCCTCAATGTGGAATTAGTATATATCAAATTGATCAAGTAACAAATAAGGTGCTTCGCAAGGTTCTTCATCATATTCCCATAATTTCATGTTTCCAAGGATTGTTTAGGTGCAAAAACATGGCACCATTTATGGATTACCATGCATGAAATAGAAGTGAATATGGTGCTATGTGAATGCCTACATATGGTACCCGCATTTAGGGGCATCGAAGAAAGATGGAATTTTTTTAAAGAAGAACCTCGTAATGTTAGGATTCTATTGGCAGTTGATGGTGTCAATCCGTTTGGGGAGATGAGATATGTTTACTCAGTGTGGCCTATTTTTGTTATAAACAATAACCTTCCTCTTGTATGTCAATAAACAGGGAGCACACAATGTTGACAATGATTGTTCCAGGTAATTGATGGCCTCCCATTTTGCTCATTTTTCCACTATAAAGGGACCATCTAGATATCCATTTTTGCCCCTTTACTCTGTCTCTATACCACTTATTGGCTATATTATTTGGTACTTTTACCCGTCTTAAACTAATCCTCTCCTTCCAAGCATAAAGACGTAATTTATTGTTATTTTAGATTATTTCTCATGTATTTGGTTAATTAAATGGATTTTGGGACTAATCTTGCTTTTGGATAGTGACCAGTGGACTTTGGGTACCATTTTTGTATCAAGGTTTTGGTTTTTTTGGTTCCAATATTCAAAGGTAACAAGTGTTTGCTTCTCCAAGTTCCAAACAAAGATATGGATTTTGAGGATATGGTTCCAACATGGTTCAATTCCAAGTCATCACAAATGAGCATAATTAATGGTCAAAATTCATGTGATTTCAAAGGCAGTTAACTTCGGACAGGTGTTTTGAGCAGACAGTGAGGAATAATTAAGAGAAACGGTTGAAATCCCACTTCCCAAATATGTTCATTTAGCTCAAGAGAGGGCGGATTTTGAATATTCCCAACCATTTGGAAGATATTGATGGTGTTGTAAAATGGTAAAACCCAGAAATTAAATGTGGTCGTTTTCTGAAGAAAAAAAAAAACGCCTTAGCTATGTGGAATTTTCCTTTGCTTTGTTGATGTAACACCACTTCTCAATGTAATGATTATAAATAGGAGGTATTGAACAACAAAAGGGGGGAGAGAAGATTGGGAATGCACAGTTATGCTGCCAAAATTTCTTTTGTATTCTTGAGACTGTGTTGTTGATGTTGTAACAAAATTTGTTTATTTTGTTAATGGAAATTTGAATTCGGGAAGTTGTGCTTCTTTTCATCATCTGAGATAGAGTAGCTCAAGGCTCACTTACCAGTGTTGAATAATGTGTTGGGATTGATGTCAACAAAGAAGATGATTTCAACAAGAAGAAGGTGCCCACAAAGAGGGTCACAAAGGGGTCACATTATGCCCACAAGTAGGGCTTACAATATGCCCGCTAAAGGGATTAAATATGCCCACAAGAGGATTAAATCATGCCCGTAAGGGGCCTAAGGATATGCCTGAAAGGGGCCTAAGTATATGCCCACAAGGGGCCTACAGAGATGCCCGCAAGGAAGAAGGGTCACAAGATATGCCCACAAGGAAGAGGAAGATATGCCCGCTAGGAAGAGGAAGATATGCCCGCAAGGAAGAGGAAGCATTGATATGCCTACAAGGAAGAAGAGTCACAAGATATGCCCGTAGGGCTCTAGCATATGCCCGTAGGGTTCTTACATATGCCTGCAGGACACTTGCATATTCCCGTGGGCTCTTGCATATGCCCACAGGCTCTTGCATATGCCCACAAGGCTTTTGCATATGCTCGCAGGGCTCATGCATATGCCCATAGGCTCTTGCATGTGCCCGCAGGCTCTAGCATGTGCCCGCAGGCTCTAGCATGTGCCCACAAGTCCTTGTACATGCCCGCAAGAGATATAATAAACAAAATATATTATTCATTAATTAATAATAAAAAACAGAGTTTATTATTTAATTAATAAATAGAGATTTAATCTATTTGAAGAGCCACGATTGTGAAAAGACACAAAGTTCATACTGAAGAGATGCAATTGCTAAAGGATGAGATACATAATATATAAACAGGTATTTGAATTGGAAGGAAGATGTCTCTGCAGTCCAGATTGAAGGAGAAGCAAGAATAGACAAAGACCAATGAAATGAAGTGACAGAATTGAAGATATAAAGAAGATTTGGAAACCTGATAAAAACAAATAAGGGAGGTTGGGAGGTGCAAGGGCAGGCTGCAAGCCTGTAGGGTGTTGTAGCCTCCTTCCAGTTGTTGCTGGTAAACAGGGTGTTGTTGCATCCTTCAGTTGTAGCTGAAAATTTGGGTGTTGGTGCATCCAGCAAGTTGGTGCTTGCAAACTATTTGTAAATATAATTTTGCAGTAATAGAAAGTATTGGTGGTTTTCCCAATTGGACTTCCACGATAATATTGTGTGTTATTTCTTCTTGTTGATTTTGATTTAAAGGGATAAAATTTTAAGAGATATCCTAATACTAATTCACCCCCCCCCTCTCAATATTGCTTGATATTCCAACAATTGGTATTAGAGCAAGCTCTTCACTAAAAGTTTAAAACACTTGAAGAGAAAAAAAACAATTATCACTATGGATCAACAAGTGAAAATTTCCTCCAAGGTTCCAATCAGGGTAATTTTTAGGGGTGAAATTTCGCCAATTGGCTATTTTTGGGGCTTTTTTTCAAAAAATAAATTTGTTATTTGGTCATTTTTAGTCTCTATCATCGCCTATATTTACATAAACTATGTTTTTTTATCATAATATTCACCAAAATTTACACATTTCAGTAGTAAATTGTATGTTTCATATTTAATATTCGCCTGCCTATCTATATACATTATTTCTTCAATCCAAAATAATCGCCTATGATACTACACTTCAGTATAATATTAGAATCCTTAAAAAATACCCTGGTTCCAATATTCAATGGAGAAGATTATGTGTTCTGGAGCATCAGGATGAGAAGCTATATAATGTCTCTTGGGTTAGATGTTTGGATGTCTATAGAAATAAGGTACACATATCCCAAAACCCATCCCACGGATCTTGAAGGAATAAAAAAAAATGGAATCAATGCTAAAGTTGTCAATGCAATCTTGGCTAGATTAGCCAAAAGAGTCTTTTCCAAAGTGATGCATTGCAAAACAGCGAAGGAGATCTGGGACAAATTGCAGACTGTCTATGAAGGAGACACCAAGGTAAAAAGGGAAAAACTCCAGACTTTTAAAACCCAATTTGAAAGTCTAAAAATGAAGGAAGAAGAAAACATTTCATAATACTTTGAGAGAATTGATGAAATTGTAAATGCAATTCAAGGGCTAGGAGAAGAATTTGAAGAAAAAGAAATAGTTGAAAAATTACTAAGATCACTTCCAATGATTTACAATCCTAAGATTTCCACACTAGAAGATAGAGAAAATCTTGACAAACTCACCATGGAAAAACTATATGGAATTCTCATAGCCTATGAAATGAGGATTGGACAAGAAAATTCTCAAAAGAAGGAAGCAGCTTTTAAAGCATCAAAAGTATATAAGAAATATAAAACGAAGTTTCAATCAAAATCCTCTGAACAAGAAGAAGATGGTGAGTGCCCTGATAATTTCAAGAAAAACAAAAAGAATAACTTTTATTCCATGGATGGCAGCTACTCAAATGAGTCTAGTGAAGATGAAGAAGTAGAAGTCTTATTTATGGGAGTAGAAAATAAAATCTTTGAAGAAGAAGTAGAAGGTGTGGTAGATCGTAAAACATGCTATGAATATTTAATTAATATTGTTATTTATATATTAAATAGATTATTAGGTTAATAAGCGAAAGGGTGTAACCCTTCGCTATTCTTTCTCAAGCCCTATAAAGGTGAGCTTATTATAACTTTATCACCAATCAATCAATATAATATTATCATTTATCTCAAATATGGAAGATGGATTTGTTTCTTAACTTAGTGAATGGATACGTTCACTGCATTTGGTATCAAAGCGGATTCGCTCCTGCACTCTGAGCTTGGACTTGACTCATCAACTCCTCCAGCGAGCTCGGATTCGGCTCCTCATTCCTCCATTCCACTGCATCACTCGCTCCATCCCCTCAATCCATCACTACATCTTCCATCTCTCCCTCGCAGCCTTCACATCACCCTCTCATCCCATTCACATGCCTACTCTCCCCTCTCCACGACTTCCCTACATCCCTACGCATCCCTCTGCCTTCCGCACTACATCCCCCTTCACTCCAAATCCGCGCCACATGCCCATCACTCCTGATCAGCCCATGCCACCTCTCCCTCCAACAGCTCATTCGCCAATGCTCCATCCTCCACCGCATTCCATCCGTGCTTCCATTCATCGCGCCCTCAATTGCGCCCTCCACCAACTTGTTGCATCCATGCCTCCCCCCTGCACACAATCGCTCCACGCCACCTCCCCAGTTGTTTCATCATCCACTAGTCTCCCTCTTCCGCTAGCTACTCCTCTCTTCCACTCGCCTGCAAGCTTTTTCCTCAACCACCGCCATTCTGCAACCCTCCCACCTTACGTCCTCCTCTATCCTTGGCACCTGCAACTCCCCATGACCCTCCTTCGCTCCTGTGACTCCTCACGCCTCCCTGCCCGCGCTAAACCCTCCTCCCACTGCTGTGCATCCCATCTTCCCTCCTCCCACTGCTGCGCATCCCCTACCTTCACGCCTCCACTCTCCCCCAGCTGCATCCATAACCCTCGCCATCTGTCTTTCCATCCCCACACTCCCTCCATCACCCAACTCTTCCCGTAAACCCTATTTTTTTTAATAAAAATTAAATATTATATAATATTTAATTTTATTAAAGGTCACAAATCCATATTATAAAGAAAAAAAAAAAAAAAAATATTTAAATATAATAATTATTATATTTATTTATTTTATCCATTAATTATAATAATTATTTTCCTTACAATAATTATTATTAATTAAGTCCTACCAAAATTGGGCCCAAATATTCACTTCCTCACACCAGATCAAGAACCATGGCGGAATTAAAAGACAAACGTGAGAAATTGGAAAAGGACATCAAGGCCCTCGTTGCCAACCAAGAAAAATTCAGAGAAGAAACAAAAAATAGCAAGGCACTTAAGAAAGGAATTAAAGAAGATGTTGTTCTAGTACTAGGAAGAAAACTTGATGACAAACTAGACATCATGCACGAGAAACAAAAAGAGTTAGATAACAAGATGTGTGCGATGACATAGAACATAAGCACCATGGCACAAAACTTGAGCATCATGACACAAAACCAGAATACCATAATGGAAATGTTACAAAAACTAAGGTCTAATACAAACCATATCACTAACTCATATATGTTGGACCACTATGTCAACAAAAATGAGAGTAACAAAATTGATCAAGACAAGGAGACTAAATATCGTACGGATGACCAAAATACCAATAATATTTTTGATAAATATGAGCTCAACCAAGATCATAATGAGATTCAAGCCAGTATCATTGACAATAAGGACGATCCATACAATGACAAAAGATGGATCCTACAATATGAAAAGGAATCCAAGTCAAAGTAATCAGATATCGTAGATTCATCTTCTACCTTAACTCTTCTACCACCCTGTAGAAACCTAAATGTAACACTATCAGGTGACTTTGAGTGTGAGAAGCCTCACGAAATGCCACTTCTCGAGATAACTTGTAAGGATAATAAAATGAAAACATTACATGATGACATCTTAATATCGTAGGACAAGCGACTTCTAAAACAAGGCTTGATATGGTCAGTCACAAAAGTACTCCTCGTATTCATGTACAAGGAAAATGGGATAACAATAATAAACATAATGGAGTACAAATTCAAGTTACAAATGAAAGGAAGATGACAAACTATTGCGTAAATACCAAGCATATACCTAATACCAATTCTAAAAGAGACATAAAGGAAGTAATGACATTATTTCAACACAAAACGAGAATGAAAAGACGACAACAATAATCTAAGCTTTGAGGACAAAGCTTTTCTAAGGGGAAGGCAATGCTATGAATATTTAATTAATATTGTTATTTATATATTAAATAGATTATTAGGTTAATCAGCGAAAGGGTGTAACCCTTCGCTATTCTTGCTCAAGCCCTATAAAGGTGAGCTTATTGTAACTTTATCACCAATCAATCAATATATTATTATCATTTATCTCAAATATGGAAGACGGATTTGTTTCTTAACTTAGTGAATGGATACGTTCACTGCAAAACAGAACTTGAAATAGTTGTCGAAAAATTAAAAGGAATTATTATTGACTTAAAAAATCAGCTTCAAGAAACCAGAGAGGACAAATACAATCTAGAACAGAAGCTCAAGAAACAAGAAGAAAAAATAGAAAAACTCGAAGCTAAAATAATCTTGCTTAGAAAGAGGACTTATGAAGAATCCTTTCAGTCAAAATTTAAGAGTAGCTCAAAAACTCTAGATGACATCCTAAGTTGTCAAATATCATTCAGCAATAAAATTGGACTAGGTTATGACAAAGGAAAGAAGTCAGAACAATCCTCTTTCATCAATAAAGAAGGAAATAAAAAGAGTTATGATGATGCACTTATGAAACTAGTTGTAAATGAATACAGTCAAAAATTTGCTCACTCTCAAAGAAGGATAGTTAATGTGCCAAGTAAACATCAACAACTCTTTTTGGGAAATTGTTATGCCTGTAACAATTTTGGACATATAGCTAGAAATTGTAAACTAAATGATCCTATTGGGAAAGGCCTTACATCACAATCTATGTTGTATAAGAAGAATGGAACTGGAAGTAATCCAAAAGGAAGAAGCTACAACTCTTTTGCTCCTCTTCATAATTATCGTATAGAATGTTACTAATGTGGTAACCTAGGACATAAAGCTAGAAATTGTAAACTAGTGATACCTATGAAGAATGATACCACAAAACCTCAAGACAATGAGTAAAAGAAGGTTTGGAAGAAGAAGGAAGATTTGAAACGCTCAATAGCTCTATGTGCAACTGAAAAACAAAATATATGGCATGTAGATAGTGGATGTTCAAAACATATGACAGGAGACCCACAAATATTTATAAGCCTAAAAAGAAATCAGAAAGGAAAAGTCACTTTTGGAGATAACCTATCCTCTAAAATAACTGGGAAGGGTACAGTGGCTCTTAGACTCAAGATGAAAGCTGAAAATGTTTTACTTGTAAAAAACTTAGAACCGAATATTTTAAGTGTAATCCAAACATGTGATCAAGAACACATATGTATATTTGATTCCAAGAGATGTGAAAGCAGAAAAAAAGGATTCAAGAAAAATTGTTGGGAATATTGTGAGAATTCCAAGTAATGTGTATATTCTAGAAAATGAAGAACAATGTCATATGAGTCAAATTGATGAAAGTTTTTTATGGCATAGAAGGATGGGACATTTGAAATTTGGCAATCTTGTAAAATTTAGTAAGAAGGGAGCTGTAAGAAATTTACCAAAGATCATAAAACCACCAAACCATGTTTGTAGACACTGTCTTCATGGGAAACAAACAAGAACAAGCTACAAGGTCAAAGAGCATACAACCTCTCAGCCATTAGAAATAATTCACACTGATATTTGTGGGCCTACAAGGACTAAAAGCTTTCGAGGTGAATATTACTTCATGTTATTAATTGATGATTATACTAGGATGACTTGGGTGGAATTTCTTAAAAAAAAATCAGAAGCTTTTATGAAGTTCAAAGCCTTCAAATCACTTATTGAAAATGAAGCAAATCTCAATATTAAATGTCTAAGATCAGATAATGGTGGTGAGTTCACCTCAAATGAATTCAATGAGTTTTGTGAAAATCATGGAATCAAAAGGCATTTTTCATCCCCCAGAACTCCTCAACAAAATGGAGTGGCCAAGAGGAAAAACATGATTGTTCAAGAGGCAGCTAGAACTATGCTAAATGAAGAAAAAATTCTTGATGGCTATTGGAGAGAAGCATTATATACAGCTGTCTATGTACAAAATAGAGGACAGCTCAGAGTAAATAGTGACAAAACTCCTTATGAGCTATGGTTTGGAAGAGCAGCTACAGTTAAATGTTACACCTAAATCTTACCATCATGATAGTCAGTGTAAACATTCCCTGAAGTTCCTTGATTAAGTCACCAACCTGGAAGAGATACAAACCTTTTCCTACTAGGTTTTGAGAGGTCATCGCAGGTTGTCCTAATGCAACCTCCGACGTCGCAAGTTGTCCTCTTACAGACTACGACGATGTCAATTAATTGATTAAAATAGCTTCTTTGAGCCCATTCTCGAAGGTAGCTGATGTGGATCCCTATCCCTAACCTTTAGGGAAGCTGGCATTCGGTTCCTAGCCTCTTGGAAGGATCCCCTAACTCTCTCCTACCATATCTCAACCTAACCTATCTACTTAGTCCTATATAAGTGAAGCTCACTCCCATTCCAAAGGGAGGAAGTCTATGATATCTACATGATGTTAACACCCAAAAAGTGCTCACTACCTCATCTACCCATTACATGACTCATTTGTCCATATTTCCTACCATATTTGCCTCCAAAAGGCCAAAAAACCCCTTTTCCCCCCAAAATAATCCAAAATTCCTCCAAAATAGCAAAAACCCTCTTAAAAGGGGAATAAAAAATACAAAAAAGAGGAAAAAGAGGGGAAAATGAAGCAAAAACCCTATACAGCTGACCTAAACCATATGGTGCCCAAAACCATGGGCTAGCACTCCACCACTAAAAACCTATAAATAGGTGATGGAGGCCCCTCATTTCACATCCACAGTCAAACACACCCTTACTCTGCCAAAATCACTCATGAAACCCTAGCTCACCCTTGAGCTACTTTCACATTTGAGTGCCCCTTTGGCCCATTTCCAAAACCCTTTGGAAAAAGAGAAAGGAACAAAACTGGAGCTTGGAAGCAACCCTCTTGGACTGCTGCAAAGGCTTCACCAACCTTCACATTGGAGGTATAATCAATACAAAAACTATTTTTATTATCTTGTCTTTTCTGCTTATGCACATGCTTAGAGTAGTTACTATTTTACTGTACTGTCTTTCATTTACTGTTTTTCTAAACTGCTACTAAGGAGTCCCTTCTCCTTAGTAGGTGCTTATTTGCACAAGCTAGGGTGAAAACCCTAGCTACAGTTTTGGTGACTCCCCTTGTGTTCCTTTGAATTTCGGGTTATAGTTTTAAAGTTTCAAACGTTTTTAATTTTCTACAATATTTTTCTGTTTTTTCCTTTCGGCTACCGTAAACTGCGTCTTTTGCCCCCTGCAGTTGCATTCTGACCGCGTCTTTCAGGCATTTACCTCCGATCCGATCGTGGCTCTCAGACTATTTCCCGCGATCTACCGGTGGTTTCCAGTTTGTTACCTGCGATCTGACCGCGGCTATCAGCTTGTTTCATGCAGTCTGACCGCGGCTATTAACCCTTTTTTTCGCGTCTCGATTATGGCTTTCAGCCATTTTCCTGCAACCCGCCTGCGTCTTTCGGCCTTTTTCCCTCGTCCCGCTTGCGGCTTTCAGCCATTTTCCTGCAACCCGCCTGCGACTTTCAACCTTTTTCCCGCGGTACGCCTACGTCTTTCGGCCAAAATCCTGCAACCCGTCTGCGACTGTTGCGCTGTTTCCCACGGTCCGACCGCTTAGATTTGCCACAGACCCGTGGTCTGTTTTCTGCACTTTTTTCACTGTTTTGAACCCAACACTTTGCTGCAATATTTTCTGCACTTGCACAGCCATCTGTCCTATCTGCAACCATACTTCCCTACGGCCTTTTTTCTACAGTATTATTTATGTTCCATTTACAGAATATTTTTTAAATTTTAGCATTTTAATTGAAAAGAGAAAATTTTGCATTTCAAAGTTTAAATTATGTATTGTTAGTTAGAAAGTTGCCCACCCCGTGGCACTTTTACTTGGGTTCATCATCTCACACGCACACACTCTGTCACCTAATTCAAGTGAGCCCTAAAATACTACTTAACACAACCAACATTCTAACCCCACTTGGGGAACACATAAGAATCTTGTAGTTAGGTAGGATCGGGGGGATAGGCATCCAAATAACACCCCTCGGTTGCTTACACTTGAGACATAGCTGCTGTCCATTATGGAACCGAAATTCCCTAGTATTTTTTGACACGGTTTAAAACCAATTTATCGGGAAGGCCTCTCCCCTAGGAGGGTTGAAGTCGCTAGACTGGTTCCGGAAGCCTGAGTGGAATACCGCAATCCATTCAGTAACCGAAGGATATCTTTTGCAGTTCTCGGTGTATCACCCGTATGGGGATATAGCAGCGATAGAACCAAACGGCAGATTCACCCAACCTAACGTGTCATGAACGGGGTATCTTAGTTGCTTTTCTTCTAGGATTGACCACCTAGTGTCCCTCCCGGTAGGAGGGTATTTTTAGCCACTTGGCTCTACTATCCATATTGTCTGACTTGGATTTCATCACCTTGTAGAGGATATGTCTAGTTGAGTCAGAATACTATTTAGCTAGGTGTTTTCATGCTCCCATACCTCTTTTTGGTCTAGCGAGTCCACTATTTTTATTTTTTAGGAAACCTGCTACTTGTTGGTATTCTGACCATTTCTGTTGATACTCTGCGTATTGTCGCACAGCTGTTACAGTAAGTGTTTTGAGTTGGTTGTTGGCCTGAGTACCATATTTTTTGTGCTCTCCTTCTGCACACTCGGTTTCATTAGGGTTTTTGAGTTGTTTTTCACTCAACACAACCCCCAGATACTTGACACCATCTGTCACCATTGAGTCCCCGAGACATTCTCGACACCTCCGGGGCGAGCCCCCACAGCACAGTTCACTTGAAATTACCCGTCATAGACATAGATCTTCATCACTTGATACCACTCATCATAGATCTCGAGCTTTGTCACTTGACTCCACTCGTCAACGGCATAGAACTCCGTCACCCGATCTAGACGCCCCTTATTTTAACCTCTGATTCTGAGGCAGAGTCCAAGAACCCCACTTACACTGCACCAACCAGCCCCATGGCTGGCGTGAATTCCACCCCTTTCTTTGTAGGGACCATTGGTGGAGCATCCACCACCACACCAGCTGCCACACCTGCTTTGGGTATGCCCTCGATGGGGCCCACATCTACCATTCCGATCACTGTACCCATTCCAGTAGATGGCATACCTATCCCCACTTCATCAGGTACTCACACTACCCTTGGCGGTGCAGGACCATCCCATACCACTTTCATTCCTCCACTTGGGGGCAACATCCCACACCCAGCCCCTCCACTTGGGGGCATTGGCCCCAACATGGTCACAATCACTAGTATGTCACATCCTTCTACTAGTTTTCCATTCATGGCTAGTCTCAACCTTCCTGACCTAGCTAGACTGACTAATCATCCCATCAGACACGACCCTGCGTGGCCTCGCATGCCCACCAAGCTCCCCTCCGACATCCCTAAGTTTGAGGGCAAGGTAGGTGAAGACCCCCAAAACCATATTATGTCCTTCCATCTATGGTGTTCCTCCAACTCCATAGTGGATGACTCTGTCCTCCTCCATCTATTATAGCGCACCCTCACTAGCTCTGCAGCTAAGTGGTACATCAAGCAGCCCCATGGGACCCATGCCACCTTTACCTCCCTTGCCTCGACTTTCCTGCAGTTCTTTCAGTTACCTGTCCGCTATGACGTGGGAGTTGAGATCCTACTGTCTTGCAGACAGAACACGGCTACCCACATCACTGACCACATTCATGAGTGGCGTCGACGCTGCAGCCTCTGCAAAATCAAGTTAGACGACCGTATCTTCTTAGATTGGTTTCTAAAATCCCTCCTTCCTGTCATTGCCAAGGATGTGGCATCCAAATGACCCTAGTCCGAAGAAGAGGCCATCCTCAAAGCCCAGCAATTTGACCTTATTTACGCCCAGTCGGGTTATCTATATTCCATCATACCTGACGCCCCTCACAGCGATTCCTCCCGACACGTTGCGATGGGGGCATCCCATGCCGCAGATGGCATCATTGGTCGTATTGCCTCGCATCCTCAACCCTTTTCCATAGCACGTCCTAGCCATGGCCCCAACCTTTCGCGGGAAACATCTCAATCCGGAGCAACCAATTCATATGCTCCCATGGCACATCACCACCATTCCCACGGACCCTCATGTCCACCTCAGTGCTTTGGTCATGCATCCCTCGCTTACGCCCCCCCGGTCGCACCTTAGCCATATTACCACCCACAGGATGCACCAACCCCTGTGTCCTCTCAAGCACAACCTACTTATTACCCACCACAGGCAGCCCCTGCGGCCAACCCACAACCCATTCCACAGAAGTTTCAGCAACCCCCACAAGGTTCAGCACCTGCGCAGCCTCCACCTACTTATTATCTACTGCAGCCTGCTCCCGCACCTGCACAACCCCAGAACCCACCTGCTACCCAAGGGCAAGTGTATGCCCAACAGAATCCATAGCAGAACCAAAATAACCAGCTCCAACAGGGCCAGCAAAATCGTGGCAAAGGCCGTAACCGTGGGAATAACCCCTCTCCAAACCAAGGCGGTCAACCTCCCAATCCCCCAAACAACAATAACGCGGCACCTGCTAACCAAAACCCTGATCGGCCACCCAAGCAGGCCAAAAATCCTAATTTGTAAACAAATCATCCTTGTTCTATTTGCGGGGTCTATGGCCACTACACACATGCTTGCCCACATTCGGAGCAAGCTTGGCAACTCTGGACTGATGATGCCCATCGCTAAGGGAACGCAGCTCCTCAGGCGCCACCCAACCCCCCACCACCTCAGCATCAACCTTTGGTGCTACAAAACCCCTTACCAACCCAAGGAGTAGTGAACACTCAGCCATTGGCTCCCCCTCAAGGAAATGTGCCACCACAATAGCAAATCACTTATGCCGCTCCTGATCAACCCATGTTAGACTCAGGTACCCATCACTTGTTAATGATCTCATCCACCGATGTCAACCTCCAAACCCGTCGGAACCAATATGGCTCCACCCCTGAAGTCCCTCCCGCCGACAAAAACACTAACACTCATCCCACTAATCAGACATTACGTATACCTCTGGCTCCACTAGATGGCTCCTCCAAAGCACCTCGCTTCCCACTTCGTCGCATCAACAATAATCCCAATGCTCGCACTGCGTCAAATTACAACATTGTAGATGACTTAGCCCAGTCCCCCACAGCCATGTCTGCATTAGAGGTCTTAAAAAACTGTCCTTCACAGTGAAAGACTTTGCTCTCCACCATTGGTGCTATTGACCCAAATGATTCTCGACTGATGGCCTTCGATTTGGACCAGTCCGAACCACGCCTACCTTCCACTTTAGCGTTCCAAGTTTCTGTTTTCGTTCGAAATCTTGTCATCCATCGGTGCATTATCGATGAAGGTGCCTCTACATGCGTTATGTCCACATTCATTTGGCAGAAGTTGGGATCCCCTACTCTCCAGCAGTCCTCCACTGCATTGCGAGCCTACGACGGCCGTTTGGCTCAACCCCAACTTCTCTTAGCTAATGTCCCCGTCCAATTGGCTGGTAAAACAGTGCTCATTGACATAGAGGTCATCAATGCCCAACTTGATTATAACCTCTTACTTGGCTGCAACTACATGTATGCCATGCGGGCGGTTGCCTCATCCGTTTTTCGTACCATGATGTTCCCCCATGACGGATGCGTGGTCAAGGTCGACCAACTCACCTATTACGATCCCAATGCCCCCGCTGCACCAGAGAATGTTCTCCCGATGGTTGAACAACCTGTTTGTGGTGAAACTACCTCGTTTGTTTCCTCCATGGGACTCGGAGTTTACTCAAATACGCTGATGACCTCAACATTCCAATCCATTCCACCCCCGTCACCCGCGCCCGAAGTATCTGACCTATGTACCATTTCCCACAATATGCAAACACCCAACAATCAACTGCCCTTGTTACCCAAACCACCATTGGTACCTAGTCACATTGGTGTTACACCCATCCACACAATCCCCTTCCTATTCCCTCCCTCGGGAGTAGTAAGCACCCTGGTTATGGCTACTCTCAGCCTCCCTGGGTTAACCTTAGGATTACCCATGTGGTATATTTCGCCTCCCGTTCCCCCGCCGACACCAAATGTCATCCTACAACTGGTGCAACCCATTTCCACTACTAGTCAACCACCTCCCGGTGTCACTACCCCTTCGTCATCTACGAATCCCCCCCCCCTCTTATCAAGCACACTGGGGGCAGAGGCCCACAACCATACACTGTTGTACCCCCGCCCAAAACAGTTAAAAACCCCCCCGTATTTTGTGCTCCTCCCAAATGCTCATTGTGTGATGAGTTAGGCCATCCGACTCATCAATGTCCACAATTACTTGCATTACAGGAACACATGCAAATGCTTGACGACGACCCTAACATCCCGGTTGTCGACCTCGATCCAACCCCTAAGCCTCGTGATAAATCACTGCATACCAACCACCCTTGTGCAATATGCGGTATTTATGGCCATTACTCACATCACTGTCCTGATCTCCCAGATAACAGAGCAGCTCTCTACGAGATGAATAATTTGGACCTTGAGACAGCACCCCCCACAATTGAGGAGATCCACCCCCCAGTATCACCCTCATCCGGAGAGATTAACACCATTTATATGATCTCTTTGACTACCACTCCCTCGTCAACCGATTTGACAACTCAAAGTTTCTGCAATGATGAGGAGATTCTAGAGGCTCTCACTGCCCCGGATTATCCCTGGGAAGACATGCACCATCGTTCCTATTTCCTCCTAGAAGAGTCCTCCTCCACCACAGCCACCCAATTTGTGGTTGAGTCCAAAGATTTCCTTCCCACCAAAGTCGACTGGTTTAAGGATCCCATTCCCGCTCCTGATGCCTTTGAGGAAGGTAACATGGCCAACATCTCACCCACAATCCAAATTGATATCGCTGCCCCAGGAGGTGCCCCTGAACTCATCACTTTAGGAGCGTCCTACAGTGAATATGAGATCGGAGCATACAAAAAACTTTTCCAAGAGTTTCGGGATGTCTTTGCCTGGTCCTACACCGCAATGCCCTGTCTTGACCCCGCTATCATCAAGCACCCCATTGTCATCGCTGAGTTAGGAGGCATAATAGATTACCTTGACCCTGGCATAGGGGGCATGATAAACCATTTTGAACCTGCCCCATCACATCTATCTCAGCGTTTCAATGAACCCATCGTTCAAACCAACACATATGTGATCCATAATCACAAACCCTATGCACATAGCATGGGGGCAGGTCATTAACCCTGCTCACTTTTTCACATTTGTGATCTCAACCATTTTTGAGGTCACGTGTCACTTGTATATTTGATTTGATTTGATACACCTAGTATTCTTCCCCCGCGGGTCATCATTTCTCCCCACCACTGCATCCTTGGGCTGGTGGGCTGACCTTTATTTGCAACCATTTTTTAACCTAGTTCTTTCCTTTGACCATTCCGGAGTCCTTATGACCTCCGTTTTTCGCACCATTTGCATTGTTGGATTCATATTTTCGTGCCCGTGATGATGCTTGAGATCATTTCTCGCTCTCGCCAAAAACTTTAGGGCATTTTTCCCATGCCCCTCATCGCCTCGGTTTGTGTGCCACATCAGTCGTTATCCATATTAGCCGTATTTTATGTCATCGGATTCATTTTTTCACGCTCATGATGATGCTTGAGATCATTTCTCGCTCTCACCAAGACCAATATCAACATTGTGTCCCGACACCTTGTTGCCTCGGTTTGCGTACCACATCGGTCGTAGCCCATTTTTTATATACTTTATATCATCGAATTCATTTTTTCAAGCCCGTGATGATGCTTGAGATCATTTCTCGCTCTCACCCCCATATTTTTGGGGTATTTTTTCCAAAACGCCCCCCGTCGCTTCGGTTTGTGTGTCACATCGATCGTTATCCATTTTTGACACTTTTTATATCATCGGCTCTAGTTTTCCGAGCTCGTGATGATGCTTGAGATCATTTCTCGCTCTCACCAGGTACAATTTCAACATTGTGTCCTGGCACCTTGCTGCCTCGGTTTGCGCACCACATCGACCGCCACCGGATTGTTCCACATTTTTACATGAGCCATACACTCCTTTCATACTGCACTTATTTCATTATTTTTCCACCATTCATTATCCCACAAGGAGGCCCACCAGTGTTCCCCCTACCCTCATTCTTGCTCATCATCAATGTTCCTTGATTGAGCACTTCCTCCTTGCTTGACCATTCCTTTTGTTCGGTATAATTTTATCCATTTTTCGGGCCGGACAAGTCCTTTACGAAAAAGGCACTTAGGGAGTTTCTGTTAAGCTCTTTTCTAACTCCTAAAACGATGAAAAGATCGTCGAGAAATTTTGCTTCATTTCATGCTCGTTAAAGTACCTGAAAGGGCGTCTATCTGGTATAAGTTTAACCCTTTTCCAGACCTGGTAGACTAATTACGAAAAAGGAATACTCTAGTCACATCGACTAGAAGAGCTCTTCATTGCATCCTTTTATGCTTCTTCGGGCCCTGGAGACTAACACACAAAAAAGCAACCCTCTGGAGTCTTCTTATCGCTTTCAAACTCTCTGTCATGTCCCAAATTTGGAATTGGGTCACAATGGCCTAATCACATTAGCCATATTCATTAGAGTTTGTAAAATTGATGTTAAGGGTCAAATAATTGCCAAGGAGGAAAATTACTAGTTTCCTAGGTTTGGGGTGGAAGCTTTGGGATTTGGAATAAGGTGGATAATAAATGATGTTTAGACATTAGACGGGTTCAAGTATTTAATAAATAGAGTGAATAAATAAATTCAAGAGAAATCCTAAGTGACAAATGGTTTTGGAGACATATGGAGGATGTGGGACCCACACTAGCTTGATTTTTCATAATACATGGTATCTCTCTTTTGCAAATTCGAATTAATGGGAATGTGAACACTCTTGGGTGAGTTGGTAAGTCATAACACATGTCATTGAGCATCTTAGGTCGAATTTGGAAGGATTGGTAACCTCCATGGAAAATAAAGAGTCAAAGTGGAAGTTTGTGGACACTTGGGCTAGATTCCCTAGCCCCTATGACACCAATGATGGAGAATCTATGACAACTATGACAAATTGCAGACCTGACCTCTGACATCTGACCACTATGACATGTCAGCCCCAAAAATAGGCTCAAAGAAGGCGAATTTGGGAGTGGGAGAAGCCAAAGAGACTCAAAATCGAATTTGGGAGAAGATGGAAGGTTGGAAGTAGGAGACAAGTGGCAAATGTGGAATATTTCCTAAATGAAAATCTATTGAATCTATTGAGAGGATTTCGACCCTTAGAAGGATAATGTTGGTTATAAAATGTAGAAATGAAGTATGAGAATAGCTTTTGATCATTTGTAGAAATTTGTAATTGCATTTGTGAAGAGGGAGAGCTAGTGGATGACTAGTTTCTTGCCTTAGCCAATTTCGAGGGTGAAAGATTCCCATCCAAGTTGGTAATTGGAAAGGCCATTCAGAACTTTCATTTGGAGCTTTAATGGAGTCTTTATTTGCAGGTGTAAGCTACAGGGCAGCTCATGGTTTCTTCTATTGCAGCTCACTCCTTCAACCATTTCCGGTTTTGATGGCATATTCTTGATCCTTGAGGGAGGGCATTTTTGGTGAGCTATTGTACTCTTTGGGGAAGCTCTTAATGCCCCATTTCTTTTGTAATATGAAGTAAATACTCTGTTCTGCATCTCCAAAAAGTTTCAGGTCGAAATTCCAAGTAGAAATGTATAAATCTCATTTTTAATGGAAGAACAATGTCATTTCCCCACTACCTTGTTGTGAGCCAATGTATTGATGATGATTTCGAATGAATGGATGATTATCTGATATATTTGTGATAAATATACTGCCATGGATGTCTTCTACAAGTTTCATGTACTGTACTTGAGCATTTGAAGCATTTTTACTCAGTTTAATTGCATTGGGAGAAGAAATAGTGCCATTTCCCCAAGGGTCGAATTGGTGATTTTTGCAGTTGAATGGGAGAGGGTGAGAACAGTTGTAATAAACCATTAATGGTGCATATGAGACCTTAATAACATACTTAACACATTACATACCTCTGTTCATAAATTTGAGTGGGTTTGGAGGCATTTGGGAAGCCATTTTCAGTACTTACCTTAGGGGGATTTGAACCCCAAATTACTAGTAAAATTGCATACTTGGTCTAGAATCTTAAGAGAGTTTGCAGAGGTCTTTTGGTGGCCATATGTTATCCCTGAACATCATATTCAATTCCTAATATCATTCATAAACCTTCCTTGAATATTTGAAGGCATTTGGAGTCAATTTGAGACCTAGAGACCAATACTAGTCAAAGGGAAATCACTAGTAAAGTTACCTACATTGACCAGAATTGAAAGAGTATTTGCAGAAGTGTTTTAAAGGTACAAAGGCATCCCTGAAACACATATTTATGTTCTAATATCATTCATATACCTTCTCAGAAGATTTGGGATCATTTGGGGCAAATTTGGGACCTAGAGATCGAAACTAGTCAAAGGTCGAATTAAGGAAAAAGGTGGAAAATTGCAATTTTAATAAAATTCCTAACAAGGGTCATTACACTCTCTAAAATAGAAAGCAACCACGAGCATGCACCGTCCTGGGCTCGTACAAATCCACACGACGGTACCATTCCATTATTTCAGAGTCTTCTCATCGCTTTCAGACTCCTTAAAATTGAAAGCAATCACGAGCATGAACTGTCCTGGGCTCGTACAAATCCACACGACGGTACCATTCCATTATTTCAGAGTCTTCTTATCGCTTTCAGACTCCTTAAAATTGAAAGCAATCACGAGCATGAACTGTCCTGGGCTCGTATAAATCCACACGACAGTACCATTTTAAAACACACTTCTTCTAGTTCCTTAAACCCATGAAGAAGTCCCCCCGTGCCTCTTGGCACTATGATCGATCATCTCGGCAGCACCCCTAGTAAGGTCGCCTTAGTTCAAAGTATTCTACAGTCTCCTACCACTTTCCACCAACTTGAGTACCACTCACCGCAGTCACTATCCTTGATCCATTACAGCTATGATCCCTTTCCCACCAGTCAGTTTCATATGCTTCCCGATCATCCCCGCCATCATACTCTGAACAAAGGAAGTTTGAGTCCACCCACTCTACTTGCTCAGTTATCCCCCACAATATGACAGTCCTACCATCAGTACTCTCACACTTCGGTTCTCCACCTCGTGCTCCTATCAAGGAAACATCATTGCCTTGCTAGTTGCAGGTCTCCCTTTGTCGACGACAGCCCCTCTATTCCAGAGGATAGACCCAGAGGTCCATGCACCTTGACCCATCACCATCTGTGGTGAGTGCCTACGGACCATTTTGAGAGGAGTCATCATTGCCTCTTTGAGTGGTTGTTTCTCACATGCTCGACTTCAACACCTTGATCGCATCGTTGAGAATTGCGCAGGGTTTATATCCCTTCAATTATTGGTCAAAAACCCCAGATTTCCCCCGACTCTAGCACATTGGTGAGTCACTTCGGAACACCCAATTATATGTTCCCGTGGATGTCCGGGTTGCACTGGTGATTATATTCAGAAGCCATCCAGTTATATTCTTCCTTGAGTACCCAGTTCAGTTCCAGTTCAGTGTACCATTGAGGGTATGACTCCTCGTCACTATGATCCAGCAGCTCATCAGTTCCTCTGGTAACACACTCAGCAGCACTGTAGTTATTCCAGTGTACCAGTTCTTCAGCTCCGACATGGTCAGCCCAGCAGTATGTACCAGATTTGTGTCCCCTCTGGACCCTTATGATGTACACAATGGTTCTCTATGTATCTTGCAGGTCCCCCTTTTTTCGGGCCTCACAGTTATTTTTTATGTATCTTGATACGAGCATGGGTATGCCCACCTCGTCCATATATTGAGATTCTTTCTCATTCATTTGAGGCCATGTATATTTTAGGTCCCCATATTTTGGACCCCATTGTTATTATTGTTCTATATCTTGATACGATCATGGGAATGCCTGCCTCGTCCATATGTTCAGATTATTCCTCATTCATTATTGAGGTCATGTACTTTCAGTTTTTGCAGTTTGTTCGGGACCGTTGTTTCGAGCTCTAGTTTGTTTCTTCTCCTCTCCACACCCCAGGAAAACCATAAAAGACTTATGATGTCTATCGGACATACGATAAGCTCCTACCCTCACACATCAAGGGGTAATCTGTTAACACCCAAAAAGTGCTTACTACCTCATCTACCCATTACATGACTCATTTGTCCATATTTCCTACCATATTTGCCTCCAAAAGGCCAAAAAACCCCTTTTCCCCCCAAAATAATCCAAAATTCCTCCAAAATAGAAAAAACCCTCTAAAAAGGGGAATAAAAAATACAAAAAATAGGAAAAAGAAGGAAAAAGGAAGCAAAAACCCTATACAGCTGACCTAAACCATATGGTGCCCAAAACCATGGGCCAGCACTCCACCACTAAAAACCTATAAATAGGTGATGGAGGCCCCTCATTTCACATCCACAGTCAAACACACCCTTACTCTGCCAAAATCACTCATGAAACCCTAGCTCACCCTTGAGCTACTTTCACATTTGAGTGCCCCTTTGGCCCATTTCCAAAACCCTTTGGAGAAAGAGAAAGGAACAAAACTGGAGCTTGGAAGCAACCCTCTTGGACTACTGCAAAGGCTTCACCAACCTTCACATTGGAGGTATAATCAATACAAAAACCATTTTTATTATCTTGTCTTTTCTGTTTATGCACATGCTTAGAGTAGTTACTATTTTACTGTATTGTCTTTCATTTACTATTTTTCTGAACTGCTACTAAGGAGTCCCTTCTCCTTAGTAGGTTCTCATTTGCACAAGGGTGAAAACCCTAGCTACACATGCTGGTGAAATTAGCTTATGAGATATCTCTACTCATCCCTTGAGAGATCCTTCATCCCTTTGGAGGCTTTGGCATTGGCTTGGTTGGAGAAGGATTGCTACTTTAAGTCATTGGTTGTAATCACTTCATTCTATGTACTTTCCCTTATTATACAGTAATATAAATGCTTTCCACCAAATCTCATTGCATTGATGATGTTTTGTGTAGTTTGCCTACTTAACTGCTTACTTAGATCTATTATTGTGTAGATGCATTTTACCGCTTGTGTTGTTGTGTTGTCTTGACAGATTTTGCGGCTGACATCTGAAGACCATCAAGCTTGGAGCAACATTCAAAGAGAAAGGATCGGCGATCTGAAAGGTAAAGCATCTAGTTCCTTGATCTATAATTATATCTAGGAGAGTTATTTATATTCTGTCTCTATTTGCTCTAGACTTACGTTAAGCTAGAGAGATTAGGCCTCGAGTCCGCTCTTGGTAAATTATTCGTCAAACAAATCTGGCGACCATACTGGGGAAGATAAATTGTTTAGTTTTCATTTGAATGCCATTTTCATTTGATTTCTTTTGCAAGCCATCTTACTTTCCTCCTAAGTCTTTTTCACCATCATATCTTCGCTTTGAAGAGTCTGTAGTCCTCCTATGAGTATGTGTTGATGTATATGTAACTTCGGAATGTATTTCATCTGTATATTTTATATATATTTATTGTACCCTTATAAGAGATGTGTTATTCCTCTATAAGGAAGTGTCGTCATGTGGATTGACAAGTGTCGCAAGTGTGTGTACTTGCCGATGGGTTATTAGACCACCATTTGGGGTCGGCCCGGAATTATATATAATATAATGTGGATGTATCTAAGTAGACAAGTCAGCCCCATTGGGTCACTAGGCAAAAAGGTGAGTATAAATAGAGATAGGAGATCTCTATTTTACTCACTCGGAAAAGTAACTCACTCTCTATCTGAAAGTGGCGCACTAGTGAGGAGGAGGAGGATCATCTGCTTGGAGACTATCTCAGTGTTATTTGGTTGTATTTTGGTTGAGCCATTGCTCTCTCTATCTCTGAGGAAGTTGTGGGGTTTTTCACCTTAGGGTTTTCCCCACGGAAACTCTGTGTCTCTTGTCTCTGTGCTTTTGATTCTTGTGATGCTTGTGATGCTTGTCATATTATGATTGTCATGCATTGATATACTGTAGATGTTATTCTCTCAACAAAGATCCTATAGTATTGTGAATTAATACTCAAAATTTAACATGGTATCAGAGCTAACCTGAGAAGAAGACATTTTGCAGTGACGAAAGCTTGTGTTCCTTGTTTATTGGGTTTCTCTCCACAGATTTTTGGAAATCAGTATAGTAGATTGACTCTACTCATCATCTATCTGTCCAATCAGAATTCAGTTTCGAGCATTTTCAGATTTGGCCCTAAAAATTAGGGTTTCCACAAAAATAGGAATTTCTGGAATCTGAAGACACAGCTGGAAGCTCCTTGCAAAAATCGAAGTTTAGAGCTTTGGATTGATATTTTTGGCTGGGTAGATCTCCGGGAAACTCAAACCCTAATTCAGGGCTCTCCCCAGTGAACTCGAGAGGACAAAGAGGCAATTTTGAAGGGCAAGACTTTGCTGATCTCAAATTCTGAATGTACCAGGCTGATAAGCTCTCTAAGGCGCATCTTTCTATCCTTTCGGAAATTTGAAATTCACATTTTGAATTTTTAGGGTTTCTCTGACAAACCCTAATCCGGGACCAGATCCAGTTTTCAGCATTTCAAGTGGTAAGTCCTAAATTCTTTCTATTTCCATTTGAAGTACTCTTAAAGATGTCTCTCCACACCAAGCTTGAGGATAAGCTTGAAGGATCTGATAACTTCCGAGCCTGGAAGTATAGGATTGGGTTAATCCTGGAAGAGAATGAGTTGGACTCATATGTGAAAGAAGACATCCCTATCCCAGAGGATGAAGAGGCCAAGGCATTGCACAAGAAGAACTTGGTCAAGGAAAAGAGAATCATTGCTAATTCTATCAAAGACCATCTCATACCCCATGTGTCTTCTCTTAAGACACCCAAGGAGATGTTTGACTCTTTGACCAAGCTGTTTGAAGGAAAGAACATAAATCGGAAGATGACCCTACGGAACCAATTGAAAGGAGTAAAGTTTCAGAATGGAGAAACCATTCAATCCTATTTTTCAAGGGTCTCCTAGATCAAGGAACAACTAGAAGCAGTGGATGAAATGGTGGAGAATGGTGAAGTGGTGATGACCACTCTAAATGGCCTACCCAGGTCATGGGATTCCTTTATCCAAGGAATTTGTGCAAGGAAGAAGTTGATCTCCTTCAGTAGACTTCGAGAAGAATGCTCACAAGAAGAAGCAGGGCTTGTGGCACGAGAAGAAAAGATGGTTAATGAAGATCAAGCTCTTACAGCTCACACCAGGAAAGGAAAGTCCAAGAGAGAGCCATCTCACTCCAAGAGATCTTCACATCACTTCAAAGAAAGAAGAATATGCTTCACCTGTAATGAGAAAGGACATATTGCCATAAATTGTCCCAAGAACAAGAAGGACAATAACATCCCCAACAAGAAGAAGAAGGGTAGCAAAAGAAGGTTTCATGCTCATGCTGCCGAAGATGATGAACCCCCAAAGAAGAAGGCTAGGGCAGAAAGTGATAGCAATGATGACTCATCAAGTGAAGAAGAGTATGTTCTGATCTCTGCTCTCACAGGTACCATCTCCCATGGTTGTAATGATTGGTTGATTGACAGTGGGGCTTCCAAACACATGACTGGGTTTAAGGAATCTTTTGTGAATCTATCTGAACATGAATCACCCCATAAGGTGAAACTTGGGGATGATTATCAATAGCCAATCAAAGGAAGTGGTGAAGCCTCCTACAACCTAGATTCTGGAAAATCATTGAAGATGAAAGAAGTACTTTATGTACCTGGGCTCAAGAAGAACTTACTCTCCATTTCTGCTTTGGATGCAAAAGGTATGAGGGTTGCATTTGTGGATGGCCAAGTCCTAATGTGGCTAAAGGGAAAGACCATAGATGATGCAGTAGTAATTGGAGAGCAAGAGGGAGGCTTGTATAAATTGAAGGGACAACCTGAACATGCCATGGTGCATGAATCCATGGAGCCAAGTGAACTTTGGCATAGAAGACTTGCTCACATGCACTACAGAGAACTTCCAATTGCAAGCAAAGCAGTAGAGGGTCTTCCTGAAATCAAGACCAAAAATGAAGGTGTTTGCAAAGGATGTGAAAAAAGGTAAGAACATTAAGAAGGCTTTCCCAAGCAGTGAAAGCAAGGCAAAAGACATCCTGGAAATCATCCACTCAGATGTATGTGGCCCTATGTCATCCAGTTCCCTGAGTGGGTATGTTTACTATGTCTCATTTATTGATGACTTCTCCAGGAAGACTTGGGTATACTTCTTGAAGGGCAAAGATGAGGTGCTTGATAAATTCAAGGAATTCAAAACCTTGATGGAGAATCAAACTGACAAGAAGATCAAAACATTCAGATCCGACAATGGTGGAGAATTCACCTCAAGTGACTTCAAGAAGCTTTGCAGTGATTCAAGGATTAAGAGGGAGTTGAATGCTCCTTATAATCCTCAACAGAATGGTGTTGCAGAAAGGAAGAACAGAACTATCATGGAAGCAGCAAGGGCAATGTTGCATGACCAGGATCTTCCTATGCATCTATGGGCAGAAGCAGCTAGAACAGCTGTATATGTGCAGAACAGAACTCCCCACAAGATATTGGACAACAAGACACCAGAAGAGGTCTTTTCTGGTAAGAAACCTGAAGTCAGTCATCTCAGAATATTTGGTTGTCCAGTATACACTCATGTCCCAAAGGAAAAGAGGACTAAACTAGATCCTTCAGGAAAGAAGGGTATCTTTGTGGGTTACAGTGAAAGCTCGAAGGCTTACAGAATATACTTTCCAGGGTTCAAGAAGATTGATGTCAGCAGGGATGTAACATTTGATGAAAACTCAACATTCATCAAATCAAGGAAGGCACCTACCGAAGTTTATGAAGAACCTAAGGAAACAAGATTTCAGGACACTACCATAATTGAAGCAGTTCCAGAAGCTGTTCGTGAGTTTGAAAATCCAAAAGAACCTGTAGATCCACCCCATCAGGATAACTCTCACAAGAGGAAACCTGTATGGGCTAGAGAGCTCATTCATGATGCAGAAAGATTTGGCATTCCAGAAGAAGAACACAGAGCAAATAAGAGAACCAGATCACATACCAGTTATGTTGCTTTACTCTGTGACATTATGAACAAAGAGCCTTCCAGTTATGAAGAGGCGGCAGAAAAGAAAGAATGGAGGGATGCTATGGTTGAGGAATACCAATCAATAATTAAGAATGATGTTTGGGATGTTGTCCCAAGACCTAAAGAGAAGTCTGTTGTGACTTCCAAGTGGATCTACAAAATCAAGCATGCTGCAGATGGCAGTATAGAAAAATACAAAGCAAGATTCGTAGCTCGTGGTTTCTCTCAAAAAGAAGGAATAGATTATGAAGAAACCTTTGCACCTGTAGCCAGATATACTTCCATCTGAACAGTACTTGCCCTGTCTGCAACTATGAAATGGAAAATACACCAGATGGATGTCAAGACTGCTTTCTTGAACGGCGTAGTAGAAGAGGAAGTATATGTGGAACAACCACTTGGTTTTGAAATACATGACAGGGAGTCATATGTGTGCAGATTGAAGAAAGCCTTGTATGGCTTGAAGCAAGCTCCCAGAACTTGGTATGGTAGGATGGACAGTTTCCTATCTAGCTTGGGCTTTACCAAGAGTAAAGCGGATTCCAACCTTTACTACAAGGTTGAGGAAGGGAATCCTGTGATTCTACTCCTGTATGTGGATGACTTATTTGTAACAGGAGATGACAGACTGATTGCAGATACTAAGAGGAAGCTTGCTGCTAAATTCGATATGAAAGATTTGGGAATGATGCACTATTTCCTAAGTATGGAGGTGTGGCAGAATGCAGGTGGGATCTTCCTTGGTCAAGGGAAGTACACAGTAGATATCCTGAAGAGATTCGGGATGATGGATTGCAAGGCCATGGCCACACCTATGGCATCGAATCTGAAGCTTCTATGTGATGCTTCATCTGAGCCAATTGATGTCTCTTTGTATCTTCAGATGATTGGGTTCTTGATGTACCTGACGAACACGAGACCAAATATTTGCTTTGCTGTGAACACATTGAGCCAGTTCCTGACGAATCCGAGGAGTGTTCACCTGGTTGTTGTAAAGCATGTTCTGAGGTACCTGAAGGGTACAGTGGATTATGGGCTCAAGTATGAAGCGAATCAAAATTTTAACCTACAGGGTTATGTTGATTCAGATTGGGCTGACACTGCTGCAGATAGGAAGAGCACATCTGGGTGCTGCTTCAGTATGGGATCAGGTGTGATCTCTTGGTTTAGCAGGAAGCAGTCCTGCGTAGCACTGAGTATAGCTGAGGCTGAGTATGTTGCAGCCCGTTCAGCTAGTTGTGAGGCAGCATGGCTACGGAAGCTACTGTCTAAGTTTTTTGATCTCCCGTTGGATGCTACCGGTATCTTCTGTGATAACCAAAGTTGTGTGAAGCTATCCGAGAACCCAGTGTTTCATGACAGGTCGAAACACATAGAGATCAAATATCACTATATCAGGGATATGGTGCAGAGAGGAGCCGTGAAGCTCCTGTATGTTGCGACGGACGAGCAGATTGCAGATGTGCTGACGAAGCCACTAGCCAGGGTTAAGTTCGAGTACTTCAGAGAGAGGCTTGGCATTCTTCAGATCGAGGACACTTCGAGGAAGAAGTGATGGACACATTTGCTGAAGCCATTCCAAGCATGTTGGAAGGAGGATCCTTCACATGGCTGTGGATGTAAGCACTGGATGATGAGCATCAGGATGATGTTCTGGTTTCTGCTTGGATATGATCAGTTGGATCATTTTTATGTATGTATGTACGCATCATGTTGGATGCTGGATATGATCAGTTGGATCATTTTATGTATGTATGTACGCATCATGTTGGATCATTTTTATGTATGTATGTACGCATCATGTTGGATGCTGGATATGATCAGTTGGATCATTTTTTTATGTATGTATGTACGCATCATGTTGATGCTGGATATGATCAGTTGGATCATTTATATGTACGCATCATGCTGGATGCTGGATATGATCAGGTGGATCATGTATGATGATATGTATCAAGTAGATACTTGGTATGCATCACGTAGATGCATTGTGTGATCAGGATGATCATGGATGACGAGCTTCAGGATGTTGCTCTAGATGACATGCAGCAGGATGTTGCAGTGATGATGATTAGGATGATCATGAGTACATCAAGATGATGTATGGTGAGTATCAGGTTGATACTCTATGGCCGTGGATCAGGTTGTGCAAGATGAGCATGTAATCCGGTGCCCTGGGAGATTTGCAGATGGTCTTTCGAGGTTTTTCCTATGGCATGTAATTCGATGCCCTGGGACATCTGGAAAATGCTCTTTCGAGGTTTTGCTCTGGAAGGACATATAATTCGGTGCCCTGGGAGATCTGCAGATAGTCTTTCGCAGTTTTTCCTATCGCATGTAATTCGGTGCCTTGGGATATCTGGCAGATGCTCTTTCGAGGTTTTGTCCTATGGCATGTAATTCGGTTCCCTGGGAGATCCGATAGGTTGGGCTGTGTGCCCGTAATCAGTCCTGGGATGCTCTTGCGAGGTTTTGCCATGACCACATGTAATTCGTTGCCCTGGGAGATCCTATAGGTAGAGCTGTGTGCTCGTAACAGCCTGGGATTCTCTTGCGAGGTTTTGTGGTGAGGTCACATGTAATTCGGTGTACTGGGAGATCCTATAGGTAGAGCTGTGTGCTCGTAACAGCCTGGGATGCTCTTTCAAGGTTTTGTGATGCACGTAATAAGTCCTAAGGATTCCACAGTATGGCCAGTGATGATGAACACCTGCAGGTGGTGGGCCTACATCCAGTATGAAAAAGGACTGGCTCTGTAGAACTTCCTATGACGAGTAGAGTCAGAGATTGGTTGAGATAGCAGCAACAGTGACGATGATGATGACGATGCATCGATGACGATGATCCAGAGAAGAAGACTTGTCTAGCAGATCTGTGTCGAGAAATACCTTCCTAGTTAAGAGGGAGTGTTGATGTATATGTAACTTCGAAATGTATTTCATCTGTATATTTTATATATATTTATTGTACCCTTATAAGAGATGTGTTATTCCTCTATAAGGAAGTGTCGTCATGTGGATTGACAAGTGTCGCAAGTGTGTGTACTTGCCAATGGGTTATTAGACCACCATTTGGGGTCGGCCCGGAATTATATATAATATAATGTGGATGTATCTAAGTAGACAAGTCGGCCCCATTGGGTCACTAGGCAAAAAGGTGAGTATAAATAGAGATACGAGATCTCTATTTTACTCACTCAGAAAAGTAACACACTCTCTATCTGAAAGTGGCGCACTAGTGAGGAGGAGGAGGATCATCTGCTAGGAGACTATCTCAGTGTTATTTGGTTGTATTTTGGTTGAGCCATTGCTCTCTCTATCTCTGGGGAAGTTGTGGGGTTTTTCACCTTAGGGTTTTCCCCACGGAAACTCTGTGTCTCTTGTCTCTATGATTTTGATTCTTTTGATGCTTGTGATGCTTGTCATATTATGATTGTCATGCATTGATATACTATAGATGTTATTCTCTCAGCAAAGATCCTATAGTATTGTGAATTAATACTCAAAATTTAACAGTATGTACTCACTATTTTCAAGCCATTTTATTGCTCATTTATTGGAGATCTATTGATCATAGAGTTTGGATCTCGCCCGTCGCACCTGGGCAGTGCAACCAAAGTGTTGATTTGACCTATGTTCTCTGTCTTTTGGCCTATCGTCACAACCTATCCACTAGTGTCCTGCAACATCGTCGCAATTCCCGCACTGGTGACCTGCGACGGTCGCTCTATGTATGAACACAGACTACGCCGATCTGTTCGAATTGGTATAAGGGCATTCCCCCTCCATTTTTTTATTTGAGTTTTGATTTGGTGTGTAGACCCCCTCTGTGCTGCAAGATCCAGTTAGAGTTTTATTTTTTATTAGTGTGTTGAAAGTGTTTGGTTTTTGTGTGGATTTGTATTGAGTCACATTTTAACAAGTTTCAGTTTGGTAGTGGTGGATACGTTGGTTCCCCCACCTTCATCCACTCAACCTTGTTATCCCTCCTATCCTCACCTGATCTGATCTTTGCACTATATCTGATCCCAAACTTCCTTTTTGCACTTGTCATTTAGCTTTGTTTGCATTTAGCTGCTTAATTGAGTGTTTTGAGTGTTTTGAAGTGTTTTCAGTCCATATGAGTGCTTATCATTTCCCAAGAATTTCCTGAGTGTTTAGAGTGCTGCAAATCAACTTTCTTTTCATTTTTTGTGCTTAAAAATATCATTGTTATCAAGTTATTATCTTGGCATATCATTGGAAACTTGAAGGTGCATCATTTTTACTGATTTTCAAGTGCATTTGGAAATTGTAGTAGGAATTGCTTCATGCATTGGAAATTGTCATTCATTAATTCTTTTGAAAAGTTTGAGAAGAATTGATCATTTGTGCTTTTCGGGAATTATGAATCATTCATTTTCATGAAAAATTCGAATAAGATCAAGTTTTTACAAAAGTGATTCCATGTTTGGAGAAATTGTATGCATTCTTGATTTTTTATGCTTTTAAGCCATTATAGTGAAATTGAAAAGTTAGAGTGCTCTAGATAGGAAATTTCTCTCTTTTCATTTCTTAAAGTTTTGATTCAAAAAGACAAAAGAAAATGTTTAGATTTGGTTGTCATGCTTATTGATTTTTTGAGTTTTGCTTGGAAAAACGAAAAGCGAAAAAGAGTATTTTTATCAAATTTGGTAGATTTTGGGATTGTGTTGCATGGTGTTGCTTTGGTAAAATCGCTTGGAAAGAAATTTCTCTTTCCCATACATAGAGTTCATCAAAAGAAAAGTACATTTTTTGCTTGTAGTTAGCGCCTGCATTATGTTTACATTTATGTACTCACCTCATGCATTCACCTAACCGTCCAGATAAAATTAACGGTGGAACTAGGGTAAAAATTTTAGTAACTTGTGTGTTAAGTTAGAGACGTGTTCTGGCGTCGTAAAATGTGGCAGCTGTTGTTACTTGCCAGCACTGTATTCAGGGATATTGTAGTCTTCCACGTACTTATCAGTATATCGAAGCTCTTTCACATACCAACCAGGTATATCGAAGCTCTTTCACATACCCACCAAGTACTTTGTGTACTTTACGTATATCGAAAGGTGTTTCACGTACTTGGCGTATATAGAAAGGTGTTTCACATACTCGGTAGTATATAGGAAGGTCTCATGCCATACGGTTGTGCATTAGACAGCACCACTACGGATTTGAGCTCCCACGTACCTTGAGTATATCGAGAGACACCATTAGGATTCCTAAAACCAACTGAGTTAACCTTTTGGCCGTCTTGGCATAGCAATACACCAAGAACAGCACTCGAGGAGATTACTACGCACGTACTGTTCAGGTAGTCGGGTATTCAGGCAAGGGTACGGTCCCAATCCTCCTTTTCATGTTTTACTATTGGACCTTGCGGTATATAGCGATTTGCAAAGCCTTAACAATCCTATGAGGTTCCAGACTTTTGAATCCACTCCTATCACATAAGTTTTCTTGCGGCCTTAGTTTGTGTAGGATTTTTTTGGACTGCTTTTTTTTTGTTTATCTTTCCCTAGGAGAAACTTTTGTTTCAGTCACTCTGGCTGAATTTCCTTGGAGAAGGTCCCATATGATTCAGAACTATCCACCCGAATATCCCCTTAACGAGGAGGTAATTCTAAGGGTAAGGATGGACCCACAAGCCACAGTCGTGTCATCTGATGTTGAAAACCCTACTTTGAATGTTGGAGCACATATGTTTCCTCCAGATTCACCTGCCTCCAACCCCCCACAGGATGAAGGGGCACAAACTTCTACTTCACAAGACCTACCTTTCATTTTACTGTGAGAGCCTGGTTTCGTGGAATCATTGAATTCACCCTAGGACGATCCTGCAGCAGCTATTGGCCCAATAGCAACTTATTGGACATCATCTCTATGACACCCAGTGGCTCATTTTGTCATTGCATCCCCACCTAGTTGGGCTACTCCCGATGATCGCTTGGCACCTTATCGTGAACAACTGAATCGGTTACGTGCCATGGATGAGGAGTTTCGAAGACAAAGTCTTCTACGAAGGGTGGAAGACCCGACATTACCTCCTTATCACAATCGCTATTTATCTTATGATTCATCAGAATCATCCACGCAACACGTGACCACTTCTGAGTCTGGTCAACCCTCAACTCCTACGCATACACACCCTAGACATGTACCATTCCTATACCTCAAACGACTCAACCCATTGAAGGACAACAGTCCAACACACCTGTTACTACCATGGTTACATTACCCATTCCTTCCCCACCTCAAAACTCGTGGGGAGGATACTCTTTACCCCCTACCTTCCTTACTGGTGATGTTAACCCTACGATAGATAATCAAGAACCCATGTTGGGTCAACCTTTACTTAGTGGTCAGCAAGTTGTTGCTGGGGGGAAACCCTCGTCTCTAAACCATAATACTGTAGGAGGAGTTCCCATCGGTCCTTCTGTTGGAAATTCCTTACCTCCCGAATCTTCCACTAAGGGATTATCCTATGTTGGGGGAACATCCAATGTAATTCAACCACCATCGAGTCAAGCGTATCCAGGTTATCTTAACCCTATGTCGGGACAACTCAATCCCGGAAAAGCACTCTACGGGGTACCTTACCCCAGAAATCCATACACTCTATGGGGACAGCAAAATGTTTTACAACATGGCCCCCACCTACAGTCCCTCAAGTCCCACCACCCCCGTTTGGTCCACCCCCACCTCCCATTGGAGGCGACGGGCCCCCACACAACTCTGGACGAGGCGGACCTCTACCTTCTGGCGGAGGACCACCTCATTTCTGCTATCATGGCCCACCCCCCTGGTGGCGGAGGTGGAGGCCCTTCCCCTTCAGGAAAAGGCGGAGGACCACCCCCCCAAGTGGCGGCAGACCTCCACCCTATGGTGGAGGACCATCCCATCCTAGTGGTGGTGGTGGAGGACCATCCCATCCTGGTGGTGTTGACGGAGGACCATCCAATTTTGGTGGTGGTGGCGGAGGACCATCCCATCCTGGTGGTGTTGGTGGTGGATCATCCCATCCTGGTGGTGGTGGTGGAGGACCACCCTACTATGGTGGTGGTGGTGGAGGACCACCCTGCTATGGTGGAGGTGGAGGAGGAGGCCCTTACCCTTTTGGTGGCGGCGGTGGACCACCACCCCCTCCCGACGGAGGCAGCGGAAGCCCACCCTATTATGGGGGTGGCGATGGACCACCACCTCCTCTCGGTGGAGGCAATGGAGACCCATCCTATCCTGGCGGTAGTGGCCGACCCCCACCATTTGGTGGTGGCCCACCCCCTTCCGGTGGCGGAGGTGGGCCCCCACCTTATGGTAACGGGCCACCTTATTATGGTAATGGACCTCATTTTTACGGTGGCGGACCTACTTACAGTCCAGGCAGCACACCCACTTATGGTCAGTTTCTTCCGGGAACACCTTACAATCAGTCGATTCAAGATCCTACCGATCCATACATGCCTTATCAGTACTATCAGTACCCTCAACTAAACCAACAACTACCCTTTTTGGCTACTTTGGACTTACCCGACTTGTCTCATCTGACGAATGATCCCATTTTCCACGGGCATAACTAGCCGCCCATTCCAATTAAGTTACCATCGATATCCCCAAATTTGATGGCAAGCCTGGCGAGGATCCTAAAAACAATGTGATGACATACCATCTATGGTGTTCATCCAAATCCTTGATGGACGACTCGATCCGTCTTAGGTTATTTCAATGGACTTTCACTGGCCCAAGTGCCATGTGGTATATTGAATTACCACCCAATTCTTTTCCCGATTTTTGATCTCTTGCTATGTCATTTTTGACCCACTTCCAGTTGCCCATTCGCTATGAGACTGGTACAAACTTATTAACCTCCCTTCGCCAGAACACTGCCACTCATATTTCTGATCATATCCATGAATGGCGGCAAAGACAATGTCTTATTAAGGCTCATATTCCGAACCAACTCTTAGCTGAATGGTTTACAAAGTCACTTTTACCCGTCGTAGCTTGAGACATAGCTATGGGAGGATCCATCACTGAGGAACGGGATATTTCCCGTTCTCATTACTTAGACGTGGTCTATGCTCAATCCGGCAAATTGTATGAAATTGTTCCTGACGCGCCTCACCCTACGTACAATCCCGCAAAACCACCCAAGGGACCACAAACTGATGGCATCATTGGTTCCCTTACCTCCCAGCCTTCTATTCAAACTGGTGGCTCATCGAACCCCCAAGGTTTTCCCCCATCACCACCACAGGCTAAAAACAACACTACCAAGTCCACCACTCATGCTTCCACCGAAGAGGTGAATTCTGTGCAATCAGCTTCATATCAGAAATCTGTAGTAAGAAGAAGAATAAAGGGAGACCTAAGAAATCTTCTAACCAACAGGAGCCCAATCCCACTCTGGAAGACACCAAACATAAGAGGAAGTTAAAGTATCCTTGTTTGCTATGCGGTGAAGACCATTTCTCAAAAGAATGTCCCCACCGAGACGAAGTTCAGAAGTTTCTCAAGGGAAACTCTAATACCACAGTTCTCAACGATCCCTTCCCCACTCAAAACCAACAACTAATCATACACATCTCTCCTTCCCAAGGAGAAGCATCCTCCACCACGCATATTCTCATGATGCATAGTGAGACCGTCAACTTGAACACCCCTTCTTGTTCATATGACTCCGTCCCGCCGAAGGAACCCGTTGGAAGTAATACTGAAAAAGCTTCCACTTCGATTCCCAACGTCACTGTACTGCCCGCTTCTCTCACCATTGAGAAGCCCTCTTTTGAGTCAGTGTTGCGTTAGCCCAAGAGCACGATTAGAAAATCTGTTTTCAATCCCAATGCTCGGGCCGCTCTGAACTACAACATTGTAGAGGAACTGGCACAGGCTCCTTGTGCTATGTCGATGCTTGAGGTCTTGTAGAACTTTCCTAACCAGCGTAAGAATCTCCTTGCTGCCATCGGAGTGGTTGACCCAGATTCTTCGAATACCATCATGTTCCGGCTAGAATACTTTAAACGAAGGCTTTCCCATTAGTTGGTATTTCAAGTTGCCACAAACATTGCTGGGAAGAAAATCCATCGTACCGTCTTGGATGAAGGTGCCTCTACTTCAGTCATGTCGATCTCATGCTGGAGAGCCATTGGCTTTCCCGAGTTGAACCGTTCTCCTACCACCTTGAAAGCATTTGACGGACATGGCTTTCAACCTCATGGGTTGTTACAAGCTTTAGCAGTTGAGTTGGGTGGCAAGACCGCAACCATTAACGTGGAAGTGGTCACTGCCCGATTAGATTACAACATTCTGCTTGGTCGTAATTGGTTTTACGCCATGACTACGGTCGCATCATCTATCTTCTGCATAGTACAATTCCCTCATCAAGGCCGAATTGTTACTGTCGACCAACTAGATTTTTGCACACCTGATGCCGATACTCATCTAGGCGATAATGTTCCATTACTTGTACAATATTCGCATCAGTATGAGAGCGTGGTGGTTGGCCTCATCAAGGACTCATCCCTTATGGGCATTTTTCCAACCTCAGATCCCCCAAATCATGTTGCCACGGTGAACATGATCTCCCCGCGTATTTCATCTATCCCTAACTCTAATGATCAATGGCTTGTACCTGATGAAGCCACCACACACCTGATTGGAGACACTATGCCTCTTTCACCCGCCAAACTCATGTACGAGGATATCCAGTCAGCTCCGGAGATCCACTTAGCTATGGCCTCCACCTCCTATTCTCTATAGCAGACACCATCCCTACCCAATCCTCTGCTGTGGAATTTCCATTCTGACGAGTCCATTATGGAAATCATGAGTGCGGATGATACTCTATGGGAAGACCTCCATCATCGTTCGTCTTTCCTTCCTTCATTGGATACTGTGGAGAATAGCATTAGCACCATCTTTACACCGGATGTCTACCCTCACTCTTAGTCCTCGATACTTACGTGTCAAACGGACTCTGAAGGAAACTTGGCCAACATTAAGCCTACCATTTTTGTCGACATATCAGTTACACCTAATGTAGTGGAACACATCTGTTTAGGCCAGAAGTGTTCCCCTGAAGAGATTACAACGTTCACAACCTTGTTCAAGCAATTTCGAGACGTGTTTGCTTGGACTTACGAGGAGATTCCTGGGATAGACCCCGCCATTGTTTCACACACGATTCAAACCTATCCCGACGCCAAACCAGTCCGACAAAAGTTGCGACCAGTGCACCCCCGAAAGACTGCGGCAATCAAGGCAGAGATTGAAAAGCTCTTGAAAGTTGGTTTTATTTACCCTGTCCTGTTGACAAAATGGATCTCGGACATCATCCCTATAGCTAAAAATCAGGGTACCATTCGTGTCTGCGTCGATTAATGGGATCTTAACAAGTCTTGTCCTAAGGACAATTACCCGACTCCCCTTATCGACCAGATCATCGACAACTGTGCGGGAAGAATCATCTTTTCATTTATGGATGGCTTTTTCGGCTACAACCAAATTGAGATCCACCTGGCTGATCAACACAAGACAACTTTCATCTGTACTTGGGATATGTTTGCTTATCGCAAACTCCCTTTTGGTCTTAAAAATGCTGGTGTCACATTCCAGTGGACCATGTCATATGCCTTTCATGACGTGAAGGACTTTGTGGAACCTTACTTGGACGATCTACCTGCCCATTCATGGCAGCGTGAGTACCACATTGACCATCTGATGACAGTTTTTCTCAGATGCAGGCGGTATAACATCTGCCTGAACCCTCACAAGTGCATCTTCTACATCGAGTCTGGACGCCTCCTCGGTTTCATAGTCTCGAAAGATGGGATCCGCATTGATCCCTTGAAGGTGGTAGCCATTGTATCTTTTCCACCTCCCTCTGACATAATGGAACTTCAAAGTTTGCAAGGGAAGGCAACTTATTTAAGGCATTTTGTCTGTAATTTCACGCAAAAGACACAGGGCTACATGATATTGATGAAGAAGGATGTCCCATTCATATGGGATGACCAAGCTCAACAATATTTTTAAAGCTTAAAACATGCTATCACACATGCCCCTGTGCTCTAGCCGCCCAATTACTACAAGGATTATATCCTTTATCTTGCCGCTTCTGCCACCACGATCGCCATGGTCTTGGTCCAAGAAGACAACAATGCCCAGGAACATGTGATATACTATGCAAGTAAGGGTCTCATTGACATCGAAACTCGTTATTCACATGTCGAGAAACTTGCTCTCGCGGCATTCATTGCCATCCAAAAGTTCTGACATTACATCTTGCTTCGCACCACCACCATCATTGCCGATTCGAACCCCATGTACCACGTTTTGACACGTCAGGTGCTTGGGGGCAAGTATTCACGTTGGATCGTGATATTGCAGGAATTTGATCTCCTTTTCGAAAAGGCTAAGCCTAAAAAGTCTTTGGTGTTTGTTGAGCTGATCTATGATCTTCCCCATCCTGATGTCGAATTTGAGCCCAATGATTCTCTTCCCGATGAATCATTGATCCTCATCAGCACGTCTGATCCGTGGTATGAAGATATCACTTTATATCTTCAGACCCAACGTTTCAGCCCCCAACTCTCGTGGGACGACTGTCGTTGAATACGCCAGCATGCAAAGTATTATATAATCATCAGTGATACTTTTTACCACCGTGGTATTGATTCTATCCTTCGACGTTGTCTCACTCATGAAGAGGCTGAACACGTTCTAAATGATTGTCATGCTAGGGCGTGTGGTGGTCATCTCTCTGGTATGGCTACATCCTAGAAGATACTTCGCATGGAATATTTTTGGCCATCTATCTTTAAAGATTTTATCGAGGCCGTTAAAAAATGTCCTCCGTGTCATCACTTCCAAACTAAGAAGCACACCCACCCTGCCCCGTTACACCCGGTTATTTCCGTTGGCCCCTTCACTAAATGGGGCATTGACTTCATGCACTGTAAGCCTACCTCAGCTAGGGGGCATGGTTACGTCATAATAACCATGGATTACTTCACAAAGTGGGTCGAGGCTATGCCTACATACGCAGACAACGGCAAAACCGCCGCACTCTTCATGTTTAATCATGTTATAGCATAGTTTAGAGTTCCTCAAGCTATAGTTACCGACCATAGTTCTCACTTTATGAACCATATGGTTGATGAGTTGAGCACTAGATTGGGTTTTCACCATGAAAACTCAACACCGTACTACCCACAATCCAATGGACAAGTAGAGGCCATTAACAAGGTCTTGAAAACCATGATCCAACGCATGGTGGGCACGTACAAGTCCAACTGGCATAATATTTTCTTCTCTGCACTATGAGATTACCGAACTTCCGTTAACACTACCTCTGGACTTACTCCTTTCCAATTAGTTTATGGATTGGAGGTTGTCCTACCGATTGAGTGTGAGATTCCGTCCCTCAAACTCACAGTTGAACTTCTCCCTAAAACTACTGCTGAGGAAGAACGTTTCCTCTACCTAGCTAAACTCGACGAGACTCGCCGCGATGCCTCTCTTGCCAACGAGGCTCATAAGAAATGCATCAAAGCGCAGTACGACAAGTCGATAGAACCTCGTTTCTATAGTGAGGGTGATTTGGTCCTCACATACGACCAAAGACATGATAAGATGGGGGCAGGAAAGTTTGAGTCCATGTGGCATGGACCCTACATAGTGAAATGCGTCTTAGAGAAGGGAGCCTATGAGCTTGAAGACTACGACGGGATATCTTTAGGTGAACCCCACAATGGGCTTTACCTGAAGAGGTACTATGCCTGAGTCTTTCATGCATAAGTACTTTGTATATACTATACATGTGACACTTTGATTTTTTGCGTGCTTAGGTCTTATTTCGTTACTTATACCATGTTCTGTCTGCGTGTGCAGATGGCAACTTGCTACGGATTCGCGGACGGCGCCAGCCGGCATACCTGTAACCTTGCTTCGACAGCCTGGGTACTCTATTCTCCCACTGGCGAGCTTATCAGCTCAGGAGGAATGTGTCTAGGTTTTGCAACCAACAATGTTGCGGAATATCAGGCAGTCATTGGAACCCTAACCGACGCTATTTCTTTGGGTATGGACCACGTTGTCATGCATTTGGATTCTCAACTAGTGGTCTCTCATCTTAATCGAGTTTACACCATCTGTGATCCCACCCTACTCCGTCTCTACAGACGAGTTCATCTTATGGAAAGGTCCTTCGAATCCATTCAGTACCTACACATTCCATGAGATGTGAACACAGTTGTCGACTCCATGGCCAACTTCATCTTAGATTGGTACATTGCACACACATGAGCATATTCCTGAACTGTAAAAGTAGACATAACATGTAAATTATTCATCACATAAGCAAACACATAAACAAGATCTCATATCAAACACAAATGTATAAAGCAGCCAAAATGTCTGTATATATATAATCAAGATAATGTAGTGCTGATACAAAAAGTCTGAAGCACGACTGCTTTCAGTGAATCTATACAAAATCGGAAGCCTGATAGATTTTAGCAGTATAAAATATGAGGCTCACATAGCTCTCAGTACATACATAATAACATCACAAGGCCTAACGCTTGGCCCGTGCACCCCTAGGTCTCGCAGCTCTCTCCTGCTGAACTTGGAAGCAGTCTACCGCTCTCGCTACCTTGCGGAGCAGCTCACTGAAGCGCAAGGTCACACCAACTATGTACCTCTGCATGGGCCTCGGTAACTCATGCACTGCTACATCTACAACGCCCAATGTTAACCTTGTAAGGTTCTCATATACGTCCTCCATCTCTACGATGGCATCGTGCATGGCTGGGGATACTGGTGGTGCCTCTCCTCTCCTCGCAAGGAGTGAAACTCCCACTGGCCGTGAAGGACCCACATCTGCACACACATGTTATTATCTTATCAGCACTATCCAAAAAAATTTATAAATACACAAAAATAAAAAGTACAAGGGTCATTGTTCTTACCAAAGTCTCCCCACTCTGCTCCCTCAGGAAGTACGAGGTCTGGGTCCTCCCTGAAGTCCGTACCACTATACGGATAGTCCTCAATCATGAGTAGCTGGCATTCCATCCAGGTGAAGAATCCATAACCATATCCGATGATCGGACCCCTGCCACCATGGCGGGCCATCACCTTCGTCCATCGGGCCATGTGTGGATCCTTGGGATCCCTATCATCCAAAGTCACCTGCGGGCGCAAGAGGGGAACCCGCTCCAACAAGAATGAGATCACTACCAATCCATACCCGAACTGCTTGAGCTCACCACGTCGACACTTGGTCAGCTGAGCTCGTAGGTTGGTGAGGAGTCCCTCACACTAGTTGAACACCTTCGGAGACATACAGTCCTCCGCATACAACATTTGGGACTTCGTAGCCAAGTGAGCCGCTTGGCTCCCTGCTATCCTCACTATGATGAAGAGTATAGCACGCAATGGACGATCTCGCACCTCTTTTATGGGAATCTTCCCACTAGAGGCACGGGCATGTGGAGTACAGTGTTTGGAAATCAAGTCATCTACCATCCAATCACTCCCTCGTGATCCGGTGAGTGATACATTATCCCCCCTCTGGGATAATCCTGTCAAGAAATAGATGTCATCAACATCTATAGTCAGTATATGTTCTCCGATCGTGAAGTACTGCTGCGATGCATCCCAACTCTGAAGCATATGCTCCAGTAGTGGGACTTGGGCCCTCATGCCCTGGACCTGGAAGAACTTCAGTAGCCCACAATTCCTCAATGCCTCCACACACACTGGATCATTAGCTGCTTTCACATCTTCCACCTCATGTTCACTCTCACGCCATTCTAGAACCATGTTGGCGGCCACAAACCTGTCAAAGGGAGCACATAAACATCATTAGAACTCACTCAAGCCATTAAAACTTTTTCTTTTGGGCTAGGTTTTGAGTTGAACATGGACGTTTCCGTCGTCGCACCCCATCTTTGCAGACAGGGCGACATCATCGCAAGACACCCATGCGGGTTTTGCGATGACCCAGGTTTGTCGCAGCTCCCGTAAGGCAAACCTGCGATGACCTGAGGCCGCACAAACTCCCCACAAATCAACCCCAAAACATAAAAAAATGAACAAAAATTGAAATTCTAAACCACTAGAAAGTTGTTGGCTGAGATTTAGGTTCCTGCTCCAAACGGTTCGTGAAATGGTCACTCGTAGCTCCGGCAATTGACCAATGAAATTCTTCTCCAAATGGCACTTTCTTCTCCCCAATTTGGCAAATAACAATGGTAACTATATTTGGTCATTTTTTCTATTTTATAAACAAAAAGGGAATATTATTTTTCAAATTTAGATGCTCTTTGGGCTATTTGCTATAGTTTGGATCATGTTTACTGCATTTGAATGCCTGGTTAACTGTTTGGCCTACTTTTCAAGCACATAGGAGACGTTAAGTGTTTCATTTGCGTTGTTTTCACATCGTAGCGATCATCTCAGGTATGAACAACCCGTTGAATAAGCTTGTTATTTTTCATCCGTTAGATTTCAATTATTTAATGATGACGAGCTTACTCTTTGTTCTTTCTCGTGCTCTTAAAACCATGAGAATAAGTCACCAAGTTACGATTTATCACTTTTCGGGCTCGTTAAACTCCTATGGAAAAAGGAACCCCCCGGAGTCTATCTTTAAGCTCTTTTCAGGCTCTCAAAATACAAAAAAGATCACCAAGCGAACTTGTCACGTTCACTCTTTCTAAAGTATTTGAACAGTTGTCTCCCTGGTGATAGTTTACCCCTTTTTCAGACCAAGGGGCACTATTTACGAAAAAGGTATATTCCAGCCATTCATGACTGGAAGAGTCCTCTCCCGCGTTGTTTTACCCTTTTTCGGGCGATGAGGCTAACTTTACGAAAAAGGGCCGTTGGAGTCTTCTTTAGTTCTTTTCAGACTCTCTAAACATGAAATGACGACCGAGTTTACCTTCTATGGACTCATTAAAATCTAACATTGAAGGGCCCGTCATGGGAAGAACCCCTCCTCTCCCAGGTTCAGAAAATATTTGGGATTGGACTCATCTATGAGATGAGCTATACTGAGCATCTGGTTACCCTCATCAAGCTCGTTAAAAACACACGAGGCACTCATCATTCATGATGGGGAAAAAGGTAAGCTTTTATGTTATACTCTTTATCTGTGGCAGTACCTAGTCGTTCTTGAACATGGCACTCATTTGCATTTGCATGCTACACTTGGATCATCCGTTTGTCCTCGAGTTTTTCCTACTTCCTGAGTCTTGTTACTCCTTTGGGTCATCCAAAGAATACTTCCACCATCAGTTGCATTAGGATCCGGTGTCATACTCATCATGTCAATACTTCCAAATCATGCCATGCCCATGTTCAAGAATACTTTCACCACTCATTATCTGCAGTCAGTACACCTTTCACCATGTAGGTCTACTCTGAGTCAGTATTGCATGTTACTGTACCATCCAATCTACTCCAAACATCTGTTGTCGTGCTTCGTGTCGATGATGGGGGATTCATCATGGCCCTCCTTCGACGGATTCATCCTTGTCAACTTCAATACATCATCCGAGGTTTGAATCTAGAAACCAATTGAGTACCTTGGGCCTGCATGCCTCAATGGCAAGTTACCTCGCTTTTGACATGAGTTTACATCATTGACTCTTGATTGAAATATTTCGTTAAGCATTCGACTTCAACTCATTTATTCGCGCTTGACGGTATGTATTGTGATACCTTGGGAATCATTGACATTAATGGTGATTTCCCTCACGCTTGTTAACGGAATACATCAATGACTCGTAATAAAGTGGTTTCTACCATGTTCGACGTCAAGACATTTGTAATCATGTGGATAGATTCGTATCATTGTGGGTTCGGCTTGAAGACCCCAGGGAGTCATGTTCTACCCAGGTTACGATGGAGATTGTTTTGAGTCATATCACACGGATCCACATTTGTATTGGTCGTGGCTGTGTTATCATCTCATTATGGATCTACGCTTGTGTCTAGTAGCCATGATTGTGTTCAGTCGGTCATTACTACCATGGATATGCATTGTATTGGTCGGCAGCCATGTTGTGAGTCATATGAGACTGTGTACTCAGAGTCAGTTGTACTGCAGCAGTATCCTTCGTTCGATAAGTCCATTGCCATTCCTTCTGTCAAAGCATTTCACTTGTCCAGTTTCAAACAGCTTCATGCTTTGGGGGGCATTCTGTTACACCTAAATCTTACCATCATGATAGTCAGTGTATACATTCCTTGAATTTCCTTGACTAAGTCATCAACCTGGAAGAGATACAAACCTTTTCCTACTAGGTTTTGAGAGGTCGTCGCAGGTTGTCCTAATGCAACCTGCGACGTCGCAGGTTGTCCTCTTACAGACTGCGATGATGTCAGTTAATTGATTAAAATAGCTTCTTCGAGCCCATTCTCGAAGGTAGTTGATGTGGATACCTATCCCTAGCCTTTAGGGAAGCTGGAATTCGGTTCCTATCCTCTTGGAAGGATCCCCTAACTCTCTCCTACCATATCTCAACCTACCCTATCTACTTAGTCCTATATAAGTGAAGCTCACTCCCATTCCAAAGGGAGTAATTCTATGGTATCTACATGCTGGTGAAATTAGCTTAGGAGAAATCTCTACTCATCCCTTGAGAGATCCATCATCCCTTTGGAGGCTTTGGAATTGGCTTGGTTGGAGAAGGATTGCTACGTTAAGTCATTGGTTGTAATTACTTCCTTCTATGTACTTTCCCTTATTATGCAGTAATATAAATGCTTTCCACCAAATCTCATTTCATTGATGATGTTTTGTGTAGTTTACCTACTTAACTGCTTACTTAGATCTATTATTGTGTAGATGCATTTACCACTTGTGTTGTTGTGCTGTCTTGACAGGTTTTGCAGCTGAGATCTGAAGACCATCAAGCTTGGAGCAGCATTCAAAGAGAAAGGATCAGCGATTTGAAAGGTAAAGCATTTAGTTCCTTGATATCTAATTAGATGTAGGAGAGTTAATTATATTTTGTCTCTATTTGTTCTAGACTTACGTTAAGCTAGGGAGATCAGGCCTCGAGTCCACTCTTGGTAGACTGTCCGTCAAACATTAAATACTTTAGAGTTTTTGGAAGTAAGTGCTACATAAAAAGAGATGATGATAATCTAGGAAATTTTGACTCTAGAACAGATGAAGGCATATTTATGGGATATTCTTCCACCAAAAGAGCATACAAATGTTATAATCTAAGGTTGCACAAGATCATAGAAAGTGCAAACGTAACTATAGATGACACTAAACCAAGAAGGATACAAATCCAAGAAAATGTGGATGTTGAAGAAACTCATGATGAAATAGATGATGAAGAAAAAGAAGAAATTTTACAAGAAGAAGATATTCTTGAAAAGGAAGAAGAAGAAAAAGAAGAGAATGAAGACTCCCTCAGATCAGACACAGAAACACCATCCAGACAAGTTCAAAAGAATCATCCTGAAAGTCAAATTATTGGTGACAAAAATTCAGGAGTTCAAACAAGGAGAAAATTGTTTTATGATAAAGAACAAGCACTTCTTTCAATAGTAGAACCTAAAAGCTTTAAAGAATCTTGAAAAGGTAAGGATTGGATCAAGGTTATGAATAATGAACTTGATCAAATAGAAACGAGCCAAACTTGGGAACTTGTCCCAAGACCTAAGGACATGAATGTCATTGGGACCAAATGAATTTTTAAAAACAAGTTCAATGAGGATGGTCATGTGATAAGGAACAAGGCCAGATTAGTATGCAAGGGATATGCTCAAGTAGAAGGTGTTGATTTTGAAGAAAATTTTGCACTTGTGGCAAGACTTGAAGCCATTAGAATGTTCTTAGCTTTTGCATGCTAAAAGGACTTGAAAGTGTATCAAATGGATGTAAAATCTACATTTCTTAATGGAGAACTTGAATAAGAAGTATATGTAGAGCAGCCTGAAGGTTTTCTCTTATAAAAAAATAGAGATTATGTTTGCAAACTTAAGAAGTCACTCTATGGTCTTAAACAAGCTCCAAGAGCATGGTTCTCAAGACTTGACAAGTATTTAAAACAGCAAGGATATAAAAGAGGGGCTACTGACAGTAATTTGTACATAAAGTTTGAAAACAAAAATATGATCATTGTTGTAGTCTATGTAAATGATATCATATTTGGAAGTGATCTACAAATTCTGACTGTAAACTTTGCTTCTGAAATGAAGAAGGAATTTGAAATGTCAATGTTGGGGGAACTAACATTCTTTCTAGGTTTACAAGTATCTCAATCAGAAAAAGGGATCTTCATCTCTCAAACTAAGTATATCAAAGATATGTTGAAAATTTTCAAAATGGAAGAATCCAAACCTGTTAGTACTCCTATGGCTATTGGTTGTAAATTGAGAAAAGATGATGAATCCTTAGAAGTAGATCATACTATGTATAGGTCAATGATTGCTAGTTTATTATATGTAACAGCTACAAGACTAGATGTAATGCGGGATGTAGGTTTGGTTTCCATATTTCAGTCAACCCCAAAAGAAACACATGTGGCTGCAGTAAAAAGAATTCTTAGATATCTAAAAGGTACTATGGATTATGGACTATGGTATCCAAAAAACAATAACTTCACTCTAAACGAATTCACTGATGCAGATTGGGAAGGAAGTATTGATGACAGGAAAAGCACTAGTGGAGTAGCATTTTACTTAAGAAATTGCTTGGTGTCATGGCTAAGCAAAAAGCAGTCTTCCATTTCACTATCTATAGCAGAAGCTGAGTATAATGTTGATGCATCATGGTGTACACAAGTCATTTGGATGAAGCAAACATTGGAATATTTACTTGTAAAATATGAAGATCCCATAGTTATATATTGTGACAATACAAGTTCCATAAACATATCAAAAAATCATGTCATGCACTCCAATACAAAGCACATTCCAATAAAATATCACTTACCAAGTGTCACAAAAGGTTTTCAAACCGGAATATGTTGATACAAAGGAACAGATAGCCGATATCTTCACTAAGCCACTACCCAAAGAAGCATTTGAGCATCTTAAACAAAAGTTGGGAGTAATCTCCCTACAGTAAATAAAAAGGAGAAAAGTAATGAAGACAGGGGGAGACATGTTGACAGAGGGAGTTCTCAAAAGGAGGCCTTTGTCATTGTTGTCAAAGGGGGAGACTTTTTTCAGTGTTTCCATCAATGCCAAAGGGGGTGAATGTTGAATAATGTGTTGGAATTGATTTCAGCAAAGAAGATGATGTCAACAACAAGAAGGTTCCCACAAAGAGGGTCACATTATGCCCACAAGTAGGGCTTACAATATGCCCACAAAAGGGCTTAAATATGCCCGTAAGAGGTTTAAATCATGCCCGCAAGGGGCTTAAATCATGCCCGCAAGGGACCTAAGGATATTCTCGCAAGGGACCTAAGGAGATGCCCGTATATGCCCGTAAGGAAGATATTCCCACAAGGAAGATATGCCCGCAAGGAAGATATGCCCACATATGCCTACAAGGAAGAAGGGCCACAATATATGCTCGCAAGGAAGAGGAATATATGTCGTTATGAAGAGGAAGATATGCCCGCAAGGAAGAGGAATCATTGATATGCCCGCAAGGAAGAGGAATCATTGATATGCCCGAAAGGAAGAAGGGTCACAAGATATGCCCGCAGGGCTCTAGCATATGCCCGCATGTCTCTTACATATGCCCGTAGGACACTTGCATATGCCCAGAGGATCTTGCATATGCTCGCAGGCTCTTGCATATGCCCGCAGGGCTTTTGCATATGCCCGCAGGGCTCGTGCATATGCCCACAGGCTTTTGCATATGCCAGCAGGATCTTGCATGTGCCCGCAGGCTCTGGCATGTGCCCGTAGGTCCTTATACATGCCCGCAAGAGATATTATAAACAAAATATATTATTCATTAATTAATAATAAAAAACAAAGTTTATTATTTAATTAATAAACAAAGATTTAATCTATTTGAAGAGACACGATTGTGAAAAGACACAAAGTTCAGATTGAAGAGATGCAACTGCTAAAGGATGAGATACATAATATATAAACAGGTATTTGAATTGGAAGGAAGATGTCTCTACAGTCAGATTGAAGGAGCAGCAATAAGAGACAGAGACCAATGAAATGAAGTGACAGAATTGAAGATATAAAGAAGATATGGAAACTTGATAAAAACAAATAAGGAAGGTTGGGAGGTGCAAGAACAGGCTGCAATCCTGTAGGGGGTTGTAGCCTCCTTCCAGTTGCTGCTGGTAAACAGGGTGTTGGTGCATCCTTCTATTGTAGATGAAAATTTGGGTGTTGGTGCATCCAGCAAGTTGGTGCTTGCAAACTATTTGTAAATATAATTTTACAGTAATAGAAAGTATTGGTGGTTTTCCCAATTGGGCTTCCACGATAATATTGTGTGTTCTTTATTCTTGTTGATTCTGTTTTAAAGTGATAAAATTTTAAGAGATAGCCTAATACTGATTCACCCCCCCCCCCCTCTCAATATTGCTTGATATTCCAACAACCAGGAGGCAAGGGCCCAACCTGGTGGAGAGTGAAGTCTTCTTTATTATCATTTTGTTTAGTCAGCATTTCTAATCTAGTTTATGTTCCTGTTATTTCTTATTGTATAAATTATTGTCGAGATCATACTAATTAGTTTATTGTGTGTTGCAGATCTGATCTTCTTTTCTTTTGTTCAAATGTCCATGTGCTTATATGTGTTTTAACTTGTTAAGGATTCTTTGTAGATGAGCAATCATATTTCTTTTGATTAAATTGTTTCATAAAAGATTAAGGTCCTCTTATTACTGTTTATAGTTTAAATTCATTATGATATTGTTCATATTTGCACTATAGGTTATAATTGCATATAATTTTATGTAGGTTTCTATTGTCTTGTATATTGCATTTATACATCTTGCATACTCATAGTCATTTGTTTACTCAATCACTTTGGCATATATTTCATTTCTGTAGGTTGCTAATGTCCTCTACAATTAGATTTACATTTTTTATATACTTGTAGTTACAGTTACTCATTTGTGAATACATTTATTAAGTCTAAATTTTGTTTTTTACCATATCATAGTTTTGAAGTGTTCAAACTTAGATCTTTTGTCTTGTCAAACTCACTTTTAAATTGGAATATATTGTTGCGTTTATACCTGTAGGATATCATTGTGATTATATTTAAATAGTTTAGATTCACTCTCTTAGATTTAAAATAGACTGCATACTACTAGTATTTTGAAATTCTTTAGGAGTTGAAGTCTGAGATAATTTTGACTGCATAGAAGAGATTGTATACATATATATGCATTTAGTTTTCTTGGATGTCTTTAAATTGCAGAACCCACAAGTGAAGCACTCATTAGACTTGTATAATCTTGTAATTATTTAGTTCATACTTTTGAATTTGCTTGATCAACACTTGTATAAAAATCAATAGTTATATGTATTTAGATCATAACTCAGTGTTTGCTTAGAATCGAATTTGCATACATTTTGTGGTAGTATAACTTGTTCAGGCAAAATTCATTGTAAAAATCATGTACATTGACATTCAACTTCTGGAGTACATAATGCGTTATATTTTATGAGAAGGTTTGTTATCATGAATATCTCAACCTAGTTACATCAGAAATATAAGTGACTATGGAGCATAAATTAATTGCATTAAGGAACCAAGGTTTAACTTCAATCAATATTAATCTACACATAATCTCAGATGTATGTTTATTAAATTTTGGTTCTTCTGTAATCAATTTCAAGAAGTATTCAATCACTTTGATGTGCTAGATTCAAGTCAATTCCATTATAAAAGTTTCAATTTTCATTGTATTATTTTCATCGTAAGGATCAAGAATAGATATAATAATACTTCAATTGTGGATTTTGGCCATTGGCATCTGCATTTTTTCATCTAGGGTAGTAGATCATTTGTAGAAATTAGGATTTAGTAACATTGCAGGTCATTTATAAAATCTTTCAATATAATATTTTCTATAATAAATTTATGTACTTAGGATGAAGAATGCATTAGTTTGATTTGATTGTTTGGTGACAAGAGGAATTAGTTGATTATATTAGGCTATATTGGAGGCTTTGGTCCTGCACATATAGTGTTTGCACCTCAAAGTCTATGTATTCCCGAATTGACAATTCAATGTTTAGGTGAATTATTAATGCATATATTTTTCCTAACATTTTTGGGGTCGTTGCCGGGGAGGTGCTAAAAGGATTAGAGTCTAGGTAGATAGGTATATTTCCTTTAAATTACAACTTAGGGAAGGAAAAATAGTAAGACACAAAGACGACCTCACCACATACTTTATGTAGTATAATAGCCCAACGCAACCACTTTAGTGGATTTCTCCAAAGCCCAGGTTGTTCCTTTTTGCAAGTGTGAAATAAAATAGTTTCATTTTTGCATGTGTGCAATAAAATACTTTATTTTTATGCAAGTGTGTTTCTTTTTCCGCAAGTATGTTTATTTTCACGCAATTGTATATTTATTTCAATTTAAAATTTAGCTATTTTTGGGTGTTGTAAGAGTCTCGGGTACTAATAAATTTGTGAGCAGGATCTCGAGACCAGTTAAACAAATTTAAAGTTTCCAAAGGACTCGTTGAGTGGAGGAGAGGATACTAATATAAGGATTTTGTTAAATCCTCATTCAAAGTTCAATATTGTCAGTAAGGATGAGTATGTATCTTTGGAAGAAGCGAAGGATCCATGAATCATTTCCACAAGAAGAAGATATAGAATCTTTATTTGAGAATCCTTGCCAGCCTGCTGAGGAGATCAAAGACTCATGGACCAAATAAAATGAAGAGCAGAAATTAGAGCCATGAATTGAAGAATTCCTTGCACCCTTGTCACCAGATCCATATTTCCTTTGCATTCAAGATCATGATGACAAGCTTTACGAATAATTTCATGATATGATTACTAAAGAAGCGAACCATGTGAACAAATATTTCCTTGAGATTTGGTTCCAAGTAGTCAACAGGCCACACCATCACTCCATGTTTCAACAGTTCTTGGCATTATCTCCACAAAGGAAACTAGTCTCTCATACCCTGGTATTCATTGAGGTACACTTTTCAAATGTGGGTATGTGTACACAAGAGGTATTGTTCCGAAAATGGCTTTACTGGAAGTATTTCTACACTTGAAGGAGACTTTCTTTTTTAAGTAAAGTAGGATGATGTAAATAATGTAAATAAATGAATAAAATAGTAAAGATAAAAATAAGTTAAGTTGTGAAAACCAGTTTACTAGCGCAACTAAACATGAGCTTTGCTTGAAAACCAGGAAATCGGTGGGTAAAGTTCACATTGGAGTTTTGTATTCAGTTGTTAGTTCTATCAATCTATTCTTCAAATCAGTTTTTTTGCTCTCACATTGGATGATGAAGGATTCCTTATGGCCTTCCTTCCAACAAACCTTGTCCTATCGACTCCAACACTTTATCTAGGATCAAGTTTAGAGACTCCTTTCAGTACCCTGAGACTTGCATGCCTTAATGGAAAGTCCTCTTGTTGATGACATTAGGAATACATTAATGTCCTATGTCCATCAGATCCTAAAAAGTGACTTGACTTTAACACACTTATTCGTACTTTGTAGGATGTATTGTGGCACCTTGGCACTCATCGACATCAATGGTTATATGCCTCGCATTGGTTAACAACATTCCTTAATGGTTGTTAATCCAATGATTTATGTCTATGTTCGACCTCAATTAAATCTATTCACATAGTCAGAATTGTGCCTTGATGTGGTTTATGTTGAAGACTATCAAATTTATGTTCTAACTCCAGTTTGAAGATTTCCAGTGGATTTTAGTTTTTTATCAGTTTGAATAAAGAGAAAAAAGATGTAAGGTTGTTCAAAAAAAAGTATCCATTTTACAGCTTGCATACGTTTTCAGACATACTAGTTCAGTTTCTTAGTACTCCTTCGAGCAAGTTCCATAATTCAAGCAACGTTTTCTAGGATTTCAAAGATTCCATCAAAAATTAGGCTCAGAGGGTTATTTTCATGATTAGTGAACATTTATCAGCCTCTGGTAGCACTAGGATATCTTACATAAAAAAATTGGTAGCTTCAAATCATTTTTCTGCATTGGTACCGAAACTAGTACCGAAACACCTGTAGGTGAGCATGTTGTTTTCACTGGTACCAAAACACTTGTAGGTGACATTTTGAATTTTCTTTAGTTTTGACCAGTCCATATCTTCAGCGGGATCTTGAATCAGCTTGTGGAAGATAATATTGAAGATTCTTGTGTGTCCTTGCATCTACTACAGTGCTAGATTGATTTCTGCACCCAAATAGACACCCACAACACTTTATGTACCATCAAATAAACAAATAATGGTAAGCATGTTGGTAAGCATCAAATCATGTAAGATTTGTTTCTGAGGTTTATTTAATTGATTAAATGCATAAGAATGATCTTGGATGCACGAGGAACCTCTCGAACTCTAGTTTACCCTTGGGTTGGCATTCTATTACTTGGTCAACTCATATACCTATATTATTTCATGGCTTCTATTATGATTATATTTTCATTGAACATCTAATCCATCTCCATATCTTATCATGGCATTATGGGTTCAAATCATATTTTGATCATGTGGTATGTTCCCTCATACCTCATCCTTCAGCACCATATGCCCCTACATATTCATCAGTCCATGATTAACCTCAGTAAGATAGTCATTTTTAATTCCATGGAGATACTCAATATGTGGCATCAACTAGCTCAGTTATCCGTACATATGTTCTTAGACTCAAAAGAAAGAACCAAAGGTTGAAAGAGAAGATACAGGAGCTTATTATTCTCGGTAAGCATATAAAGACAGAAAATGAAATGTTGAAAACCTAGAGTACTCATTTCAAGCAAAAGAATGAGAGATTAAAGAACATAAACAAGAGACTTTTTAGATTGGCTAAGAAAATGTGCAAAGAGGAAAGGAAATGTATTCTCCATATCATAATTGTGAAAAATGAATTGAAAGAATAGAGAAATAAGAAGCATATTGGCTTGAACATATCATTAATGCTGCAAGGTTTCCAGTAGGATTCTACAGCTACAGCTTTTGGATACGGTTTTGAAGACCTCCTTTGCATGAGGGCGTGCAAAATCCTCGGCCTGGGAGAGATGATGGCCTCCCATTTTGCTCATTTTTCCACTACAAAGGGACCATCTAGATATCCACTTTTTCCCCTTTACTTTGTCTCTATACCACTTATTTCCTATACTATTTGGTACTTTTACCCTTCTTAGCCTAATCCTCTCCTTCCAAGCATAAAGAGGTAATGTGTTTCTATTTTAGATTGTTTCTCATGTATTTAGTTAATTGAATGGATTTTGGGATTAATCTTACTTTTGGTTAGTGACTAGTGGAATTTGGGTACCATTTTTGTAATAAGGCTTTGGTTTTTTGGTTCCAATATCCAAAGGTAACAAGTGTTTGATTCTCCAAGTGCCAAACAAAGATATGGATTTTGAGGATATGGTTCCGACATGGTTCAATTCCAGGTCATCACAAATGAGCATAATTAATGGTCAAAATTCTCGTGAGTTCAAAGGCAGCTAACTTCGGACATGTGTTTTGAGCAAACGGTGAGGAATTAAGAGAAAGGGTTGAAACCCCACTTCCAAAATATGCTCATTTAGCTCAATCGTAGGAAGATTTTGAATATTCCAAACCGTTTGGAAGATATTGGTATTTTTGTAAAATGGTAAAACCCATAAATTAAATGTGGTCATTTTCGGAAGAAAAAAAAATGCCTTGGCTACATGGAATTTTCCTTTGCGTTGTTCATGTAACACCCCTTCTCAATGTAATGATTATAAATAGGAGGTATTGAACAGCAAAAGGGGGGAGAGAATATTGGGAATGCACAATTATGCTGCCAAAATTTATTTTGTATTCTTGAGACTGTGTTGTTGATGTTGTAACAGAATTTGTTTATTTTGTTAATGGAAGTTTGAATTCATGAAATTGTGTTTCTTTTCATCATCTGAGATATAGTAGCTCAAGGCTCACTCACCAGGAGACAAGGGCCCAACCTGTTGGAGAGTGAGGTCTTCTTTCTTTTCATTTTGTTTAGTTATCATTTTTAATCTAGTTTATGTTCATGCCATTTCTTATTGTATAAATTCTTGTCAAGATCATACTAATTAGTTTATTGTGTGTTGTAGATCTACTCTTCTTTTATTTTGTTCAAATGTCCATGTGCTTATATGTGTTTTAACTTGTTAAGGATTCTTTGTAGATGAGCAATCATATTTCTTTTGATGAAATTGTTTCATAATAGATTAAGTTCCTCTTATTATTGTTTATAGTTTAAATTCATTCTGATATTGTTCATATTTCCACTGTAGGTTATAATTGCATATAATTTTTTGTAGGTTTCTATTGTATTGTAGATTGCATTTATACATATTCCATACTCATAGTCATTTGTTTACTCAATCACTTTGGCATAGATTTCATTTATGTAGGTTGCTAATGTCCTCTAGAATTAGATTTACATTTCTTATATACTTGTAGTTACAATTACTCATTTGTGAATACATTTATTAAGTCTAAATTTTGTTTTATACCATATCATAGTTTTGAAGTGTTCAAACTTAGATCTTTTGTCTTGTCAAACTCACTTTTAAAGTAGATTATATTGTTGCTTTTATACCTGTAGGATATCATTGTGAGTATATTTAAATAGTTTAGATTCACTCTCTTAGATTTAAAATAGATTGCATACTACTAGTATTTTGAAATTCTTTAGGAGTTGAAGTTCGAGATAATTTTGACTGCATAGAAGAGATTGTACACACACACACACACACACACACACACATATATATATGCATTTAGTTTTCTTGGATGTCTTTGAATTGTAGAACCCACAAGTGAAGCACTCATTAGACTTGTATAATCTTGTAATTTTTTAGTCCATAATTTTGAATTTGTTTGATCAACACTTGTATAAAAATCAATAGTTATATGTATTTAGATCATAACTTAGTATTTGCTTAGAATCGAATAGGGTATTTTTTAAGGATTCTAATATTATACTTAAGTATAGTATTCTAGGCGATTATTTTGGATTGAAAAAAAACATATATATAGATAGGTAAGTGAATATTAAATATGAAACCTCCAATTTACTATTGAAACATGTAAATTTTGGTGAATATTATGATTAAAAAACGTATTTTATATAAATATAGGCGATATTAGAGACTAAAAATGACCAAATAGCGAATTTATTTTTTGAAAAACAGCTCGAAAAATAGGCAATTTGCAAAATTTCGCCACTATAAATTACCTTGGAATCGAATTTGCATACATTTTGTGGTAGTGTAACTTGTTCAAGAATAAGTCATGCTAAAAATCATGTACATTGTCATTCAACTTCTAGAGTACATAGTGCACTATCTTTTATGAGAAGGTGTGTTATTATGGATATCTCAACCTAGTTACATCATAACTATAACTGACTATGGAGTAGAAATTAATTGCATTAAGGAACCAAGGTTTAACTTCGCTCAATATTAACCTACACATAATCTCGGATGTATGTTTATTAACTTTTGCTGCTTCTATAATAAATTTCTAGAAGTAGTCAATCACTTTGATGTGCTAGATTCAAGTCAACTTCATTATAAAAGTTTCAATTTACATTGTATTATTTTCATCATAAGGTTCAAGCATAGATAGAATAATACTTCAATTGTGTATTTTGACCATTGGCATCTGCATTTTTACATCTAGGGTAGTAGATCATTTGTAGAAATTAGGATTTAGTAGCATTGCAAGTCATTTATAAAATCTTTTAGTATAATATTTTCTATAATAACTTTTCATACTTAGGATGAAGAATGCAGTGGTTTGATTTGTTTGTTTGGTGACATTAGGCATTAGTTGATTATATTAGGCTAGATTGGAGGCTCTAGTCCTACACATACAATGTTTGAACCTCAAAGTTTTGGTGAATTCAATGTTTAAAGAATTAAGTGTTTGAACAATTCAATGTTTAGGTGAATTATTAATGCATATATTGTGCCTGACAGTAATTGTTCAAATTAGTTATAATTTTTTTAAATACATTTCATTTCCATTATACTTAATTAGTTGCTTGTTAGATATAATAATTTATTATGTGTTCAATGTAATAAATGTGTGTATTTTCAAATAATTAGGTAAGCACCAAGTTAAAGATATGGGTGTATTTATTAAGCCTCTTATTGATGAACTTCTAAAGCTATGGGCTGGCATCACTATGTGTGACATATCCAAACCAATAGGTCAAAGACAATTTCAATTCCATGGAATATTTACATGGAGAATTCATGATGTGTTGACCACCGCGACTCCAGTCGACAGGGGTTCCACTCCACTGTCGACACATGCCATAGTCTCCCTGGGCACCAGCCTGGGCAGGTTTTATCTCGCCCAGCAACACCTGCAGAGCAGATGAGGTCTCACCCGAGGCGTCCAGGAAGAGCAGACGGAATGATGTTTCTGCCAAGGAAGGAGGAGGGTTGCGGCAATATGAACTAACTCTATTGCAACACTAAACAGGAATCTCAAACATTTGACATGTTTTCATAATGCATTATTCAATCACAGCATTCATTATCACAGTAGTAGCAACAGTAAAGCAACATTGCATCAAGGAAACATAGCATTATTCATGAAGTGCGACATTGCATTACCATAAATAAACAGAAAGAACCCAGGAGTTGCACCAGAACAGTTTCATCATATCATATTATCACTGCAAAACCTTAGATACAATATCTCTTCAAGATCAGGTCTCGGCAATATCTCACAGATGCATAGAAATAACCCAAAAAAACATGTACTTCTCTTCACCCAGCTTGATTCCTCTCATCTTCGTCTCCAATACCTACAACTCTTATCTATATATAGGCTTCCGCCATTACAATGCTTGTCCACTTACTGACAATTTCCTAACCAACATTTGGACAAGTGACCCAATATCTAACTAACTTGGTGCAAAACCGAACAAAAACCCGCATTTTGCGGTATAACTGACTCAACATTACATAATATGTGGTCCAAATGACCCAAAACCTGCATTACGCGGTACAATTGACCCAAAATACATAACTAATCTTCCGCTCATCGCCATTCACGCCATCTTTTGCCTTGTCGCAGCATCAGAGATGCTGCGATAGCACTCTACCAAACCGCCTTCCAACAGGCCCCCAACACAATCTTGTGGCTCGCCCTCGAGCCACGTCAACTGCTGGACATAGTACACGCCATCATTTTTACTTTGAAGTCCTCATATAGTTGTTCAACTGTTCTTGTTGTCTGGATCGCACGATGTTGTCCTGGTCCTTCTGCTACACTGATCATCGTCTCGATGTTATGTAAGTCTTACCCGAAAGTGGGCATCCCCCGACTTGCTATCATGTATGTCTCAAATTCGTCCTCCAATCTCAAGTACTCTGATGAAGACTGAGGAGAAGTTTATGAACAGCGCCGAGGTGTGAACCAGACCAACGGCTCTAGCACATATGTTTCGCACCGGTAAGCGCAAGTTACAGGGACCCGGGGGCAACGACCCCCCCCCTTTTGTGTGTTCGCCGGGACCACAAGACTTCGAACCATCACCAACTACCTAGACATCTCAGACGAAACTTCATGCTTGTAACCCCGGGGTGTCTGAGGCGCAGCCTGCTCTAGGTGCTCATGCACACTTGTCATTCGGGCCCTCAACGCACCTGGTTTACTACCACACGAAATGAAATGGATCATTTCCACAGCCTCCTTGGAATCCCTCACTTAACAAAATGCCAAAACCTTGCGTAGCATAACGCTTCTTAACTAAAACAATCTCTGTGTGCTCACTCCCCGTAGGTCCTCTATTTATACAGCGCTCTCGATCATCCATCGGCCTTAGCAAGCCGTTTCCCCACCGCTCTCACCCCAGGATAATCATAAGTCGTCGTGTGCCGATTATCCTAACGGCGGATGAATCGTACCTTTGCCTAGTTCCCTTCATGCAGAAACGTGCAAAGCATTTCTTGGGCCATGCTGGCATGGTGGATACTTCGTGCCAACTATGTCGACCATCTTGGTAAGTACAATCGGCCATACTGCCTCAGTGTATCCCTAAGTCCAACCAGACTGTCATCTGTCACGATCGACCCGATTAACGAGCATAGCCGTCAAAGTAGGAAAAAGTCCCATCGTCGTCATGATTGCGGATGTGACCCAAGCGCAACATTCCCAGGTGTTGCTAACATCTCCACTCTTGCAGCAGAAGCCCCCCTGCTTCCACATTCCATCCATGGTGGTGCGACAGCCTGCCACCGATCATACTGCAACACATCATCATTTTTCTTTTTTTCTTTTTTCTTTTTTTCTTTTTTCTTTTTTTTCTTTTTTTTCCTTTTTTTCCCAATGCGACTCAGGCATCGCGGTGTTCTAAGCCCATGCGATAGGGCTTCAACCTATGACCATTTAACAGCTTGGGGAGCATCTCCCCAGCCAACTACTACAACTGAACCACTCCTCCGGAAGTAATACTACTGATGCGATAGGGACCAAGCCAATGCATCTGCAACTTTCCTGAATGTTTCATAAACTTGCTGTCGTATAATAGCACCAAGTCGCCCTGCTGAAACTATTTATTTTTTATGTGGCGATCATTCCATGCCTTCTGTCGATCCTTCTCGACCCCTTGGTGGAACCCAGCGATGAAACGATCTTCTTCCAGCTGCACCAATTGCGCCAGACGGTCATTCAATTCTACGACATCATCCATGCCCATGACAACCGTAATTCATAGACTCGGAACAATATACTCCATTGGCATAAGCGCTTCTTGTCCATACACCAACTTAAATGGTGTCTGTCCTATCAGTCATTTACATGTGGTGCGATAGGCCCACAACACTGCTAGGATTTTGAGATCCCAGTCGTCGTGGTTCGCATTGCACACCTTTGTCAGTGCATGCTCCAATACCTTGTTAAAGGCCTCCACCGTGCCATTCGCCTGTGGATGATAGGGTGTACTCTTCTCATGCTGTATCTGCAACTCCTCCGTTAATGCGCTAATGGTGCGATTAAGAAAGTGGCTACCTTGATCACTCAGTAATATCTTGGGGCAGCCAAAGCGAGTGATAATGTTATCAAACAAAAATCACGCCGTCATGGCCCCGGAACAATCAACGACAGGTGCTGCCTCGGCCCATCGGGTCAAATACTCTATCGCCATGATGATATACCACGCACTCATGAGTTTCCCTGGTGGATTGATCAGTCCTACAAAATCCACGGCCCATTTGTCAAACGGTTGCAATTTTATTTGAGGTATCAACGACATCTCATCACGTCTGGATGGTTTGCCAGTTCGCTGACAGACATCGCAGGACCGCGCATAGTTTGTCACATCATTATGCAGGGTAGGCCACCACATCCCCACACGCAACACCTTCCTAGCTGTCGCCCTACCGCCATAGTGTTCTCCTGCTACTCCTCCATGTGGTTTAGCTAATATCAGCGCTTGCTCATGCGGCAAGACGCATCTATGCAATATCTCATCAGCGCCCATTTTATACAACTCTCCTGCGATTAGCTGGAAGTCTGCAGCCTTGACTACCAATTGCTTCTTTTGACTAGTGGTGAACTCATCTGATGCAGTACCCGTTGTCAGAAACTGGAGGATGTCATCAAAATAGTCATCAACGATGTCAACCTTAAATAGTTGTGCATCCAGCAACCCATCTTCAATATTGGTTGGTTCCTCCCCTGTATCAATCCGCGATAGATGATCAGGACCGGCATTCAATCAACCTGGCTTCACAATGACTTCAAAATTGAACTCCTGAAAAAGAAGTAGCTAGCGGCATATCTTCCCCCCAACACAGGCTTATTGACTAGGTATTTCAACGCGGAATGGTCAGTGAACATTTTAAAGTGCCCACCCAACAAATAGTGCCTGAACTTCTGCAGCGCGTAGACCATTGCCAGACCTTCCCGCTTAGTGGTGGTGTAATTGTGTTCAGCGAACAACAAATTCCGACTAGCGAAAGCAATGGGGTGATCAAGATCTCCTTCGTCGGGCTGAGCCAATACTACTCCCAATGCGATTGATGAGGCATCGACATGTACATGGAACTCCTTACTCCAATCCGGAAATACCAGTATTGGTGTCAAATCCATCTTCATCTTCAGTGTGTCGAAACTATCTTGACATTCTGAAGTCCAGTGAAATAGCGCATCTTTCTTCAACAACTTCTCCATAGGGGCGGTGATCGTTGCATATCCTTTGATGAACTTCTGATAATACCCCGTATGCCCCAGAGTCGCTCGTAACTGCTTAACAGTGGTCGGCGGTTGCAAACTCAAAATGAGCGCAATCTTAGCCGGATCGACCAACAACCCTTGCTTACACACAATATGACCCAATAATATCCCAAATGGTGCACAAAAAATACATTTCTTCAAGTTCAGCGAGATCTGGTGCTGCCGGTAGCGTTCAAGCATTAACCACAGATTGGCCAGATGATCGCGGATCAACCCATAAACTATCCAATCATCCATGTATACTTGCAAAAACTTCTGAATAAAGTCTTTAAATGCAGCAACAACGACCCCGGAGAATATCGCAGGTGCATTCTTCAAACCAAACGGCATGACAGTGTACTGAAAGCAGCCCCATTCAGTAACGAAAGTTGTCTTATGGCGATCTTCATTGGTAATGCGAATCTGATGGTAGCTAGAGAACCCATCGGTGAATGAGTACATCTCCTGACCACCCACCCCTTCAAGTACTTCGTCAATAAATGGGGTCGGAAAAGGGTCGTGCAAGCAGGCAAGTCAACACAAATGCACACCTCACCGGTTTTCTTGTCTTGCACCACCATAGGGCTGATCCATTCGGACTCTTCCATTGGTTCAATAATACCAGCATCCAACATGCGATCAAGTTCTGCCTTGACCTTTTCCTTATGTCGTGGATTCAGCTGATAAGGTCATTGTCGGACTGGCTTAGCATCTGGTTTTAAAGGAATCCTCATCTCCCCTAAATCACCTAGGATCCCCTTCATATTGGAAAACTTCGTAGGAAACAAGTCTTGAAACTCATGGAGTAAATCATTGACCTTACTCATCATCTCGTCATCCCAATAGTCCCCAACGTTTGCAAACTTGGGAGTGGCCTATGTGTCGATATTGAGCTTACGAAGCTTCAATGGTTGACTGAACGGATTACTTGGCGGAGTAGGTGGGACCACATCGCGACTTCCTTCAGATTCGGGAATGTTGACATTCTGGGGATCGTCCTCATCCTCTGGCCCACTAGTGATGTTCAATCACTCCATAAGAGACTGCATCTGACAGTATGTGTGCGGATCGACAGGGTAAGCTGTCGGAACAACCTGAAATACCACATCGCAGATCAGCTGTAAGGCGTTATTGACATCAGGGTTGGCATCCGCAGAAGTGAACGTATGAGTGAAACAGACCGTCAACTCCCCCCATGTTGTAATTTCTCGGCACAACTCAGCTGCAGTATACCAAGAGTGCGGCATCTCATCTAAGGTATGGATAAAAGCATGGACCCACTCATCTCTGGGTCGCGCTACCCATAAGCGTTGGCATTCCATCACATGATCACTGAGATTATGCCTGATCCGAAAACAAGATCTTTGCTACTCTATGACGTTAACATGAATTGCATAAAGAGCATGAATGAAGCTCACAAATCCATAAGAAGAGAACCAAATAGCATAGACAATACGCACATAAAGACAACAAGTTGATAACGGAGTTCATCCAGGATGGACTACGTCTCCGAGCCTGCTTCTCAATAGGAGGGCCGATCTATAATCTCAGCATAAAGGAAAAATACATAGTAAAGATACAATGATACCTTGGTGACAATGGCCAGGAAGAGAAACGCTACCCAAAACACAACAAGACTGCTTCCAGCAACTCCGAAGCCTGAAGACGGTGTAAAACGAGTATAAACACTCGTATCTTCCTCCTGCAGAGCTACGCAATCTCCCTTCTCTCCTTTAGCTACAAAGTCTCTACTCCAAAGCATGAATGGCAAATGGCATATACATGGGTTTATATAGGTTGGCTTGCCCTTCTTCACATGACTCTCATGGATTCCTTTGGTTGCAACTAATTTGCCTATCTTGGCCTTGGTTACAACTTCTCCAAGTTGGTTTTCATGTGGTTGGGCTTTTTTATTAAATAATAAACAAACATATTTAAAAATACCCTTAAAATGGCATACCCTTTTGTTGGCTTTTAATATGGTTAAAACCATATTATAATAATAACTATACAAACCCACTTTTAAAAATTTAACCCAAAGTTTGTTATGTAATATGTGGTGGCACTCCAACCCTATGGCATGTAATCCGTTTATAAACATGTGGTCATGTCACCCTATCCGTGGGTCGTCCAACATGATTTTTGTGGGTTGTAACAAACTCCTTGTCACATTGAAAACCATGGGTCGGGGCTTGCCCCGGCCCCCTTTTTGCACCATTATAAACTTCCTCAAGTTTAAATAAAAGAACCTTACCACACATACCAAGGACCACACGTAGCCCGAGTGGTGAAGGCGCTCAGCCTTCTTTGCAGAGGTCATGGGGTCGAACCCCGCGGAGGCCATAATTTTGTATTAGCTTTATTGGCCAATCCCGTGCTGCCACATGGCGTCCTGGGATTGGTCCACCTCATGCCCAATCGGCGTCCAGTCAACTGCCAAGTCACTGCCCATACTGCCACGTGTTCAATCTCCATTGGTCCGTACGTACATGCCATGTCATCTTGTCTGTACCGTACGGATGCCACGTGTCACCCTGTTAGTGGTGCCACATCATCATGTTTGTACAGTATGGATGCCACGTGTCACCCTGTCAGTGGTGCCACGTGGCACCTCTTTTTGCCAATTTTGCCTGTTGACCTTATAGAACAAAACGCGATAACTTTCTCATACGGAGTCCATCTGAGGTGAAACGAACGACGTTGGAATCGTCTTGATGAGCCCTTCAATCTGGTGCTGGTTTTGTTGAGATTGGAGGACTTCAAAAAAAATTCCTTCTTGGATCCTCCTGGATCATTCCTCCCCACTGAGAAGCTTTTGGCCTCCAAAAGCCTTTACTAATCAACAGATAGGTGAGGGAATTGCTCCCTCACTTTCTCCTTCTCAATCCACTTGGATTTGCTTGGATGAGTGCCTCTGATGCCTACTCGAAGAAAATCAACATCACCTCTGTGAGAAGTCCTTGTCCTTCTGTCCAAGATGACATCTTCCTTTAGCTCATCCATGTACTCAGGAGCAAATTCATCAACTGATGGCAATGAGACATTCTCCCTTTCATCCATGATCATGGGAGGCTCATAGAGTTTTAAGTTCTCCACATTCACTACTGAGTAGATCTGCATGTATGGCGGTAGCTCTAAGCGAAAAGCATTCGTCCCAATCTTCTCCAAGATGGTGAAGGGACCATATCTAATAGGCTTGAGCTTCTTGCCTTCTCCTTTCATCCTCTCCTTGCTAATGTTAAGCCACACCTGATCTCCCACCTGAAACTGATGATCAACTCTATGCTTGTCCTGGCGAGCCTTGTACTGGGCTTGACTCTTCTCCAATTGCTCTTGCACTGCTTGATGTACCTATTGAACTCTCTGAATGAACCTGCGGGTTTGTCTTAATCCTTGGAAGTGCTTGAACCAACCTCTCTCCCATAAGTCAAGTCCAATGGAGTCTTTGGCAAGTACCCAAAGCATGTCTCAAATGGAGAGCTCTGAGTGGAAGAATGCATAGCCATGTTGTAGGCATGCTGCACATACTGGATTTGTTCATCCCATAACTTAGGATGCTTGTTGCAATAGCCTCAAAGCAAATGAACAACTGTCTTGTTGACTACCTCTATTTTTCCGTTGGTCTGTGGATGGAAAGCGGTGCTCCTCTTCAGCTTGGTGTCCATCATACACCATAACTTTGTCCAAAACTCTCCAAGGAATCGGGAGTCCCGATCCGAGATAATGGACGTAGGAAGTCCAAAGTGAATCCATACATGTTGAAAGAAGAGAGAAGCAGCCTGCTCTACAGTGACCTGTTTTTTACATGGCATAAGAATACACATCTTGCTAAACCTATTGACGACCACATACAAGTAGTCATGACCCCTCCTAGACATAGGCAAACCCCCCACAAAATCCATGGAAATGCTTTCCCAAGGATAGGAAGGAACAGGAAGTGGTGAGTACAGCCCCAATTTTCTATTAGTGGGCTTACAAGTAGAGCACATCACACACCCCTTTACATATTTTGTTACAATGTCTTTCATGTGAGGCCAATACACGAGTCTTTGCAAATGAGCCAAAGTCTTACCTACCCCAAAATTCCCTGATACAAGAGAAGTATGAGCTTCTCGTATTACATGGACTCTTTCACTGATAGGAACACACATAGCTTGCCCAAATGATAGAGCAACTTTCCCTGCAAATAGTAGTCTTCCACCTATGTGCCATTGGTTAGCTTCTCATAAATCTCCTTGAAATCATCATCAGTAGCATACTGCTCAATATAACTTTCATGGGACAAAGAAGCATTTTTCAAAACAATAGATGCAACAATAGGAGGTCTAGAGAGCATATCTGCCACTTTGTTACTAGTACCCTTCTTGTACTTGATCACTAGATGGAATTGTTGAAGGAATCCCATCCACCTAAAATGGCGAGCTTGCTGGAGCTTAGTCTGGGACTGGAGATACTGCAAGGGCTGATGATCGGTATGGATGATCGTCTCCTTACCCATCAAGTAGTGCTTCCACTTCTTGACACTCTGAACCAAAGCATACAACTCTTTGTCATAAGTGGGGTAGTTTATCACTGCTTGAGTAAAAGTCTCTGAATGGTAGCAAATAGGCTTGCGGTGCTGCATCAATACTGCCCCCATGGCATATCCACTGGCATCTGTCTCTATCTCAAATGGATGCTGCAAATCAGGCAAGGCTAGGACTGAGGCGGTGCTGATCTTTCCCTTCAATGTGTGGAAGGCTTTCTGCTGCTTACCTCCCCACTGGAAGGCTTTCTTCACACTTGTTAATGCATGCAAAGGAGATGCTATGTATGAGAAGTTCTGAATGAACCTCCTCCAATATTGAACAGCTCCTAAAAAGCTTCTCACTTCAGTAGCGTTAGTAGGCTTAGGCCAATTGACAATTACATCAACTTTTGAAGGATCAATTTTTAAATTTCCACCTCCTACAATATGACCCAAGTAAACTAATGAAGTTTTGCCAAATTCACACTATGACAATTTTACATACAATTTCTCCTTTTTCAAAGTATCTAATACTTGCTTTACATGCCCCACATGTGCTTCCCAAGTTTTGCTAAAGACCAAGATATCATCTAAGTATACAATGACAAAATCATCTAAGAATGGCCGAAAAACATCATTCATTACCCGCATGAAGGTTGCAGGTGCATTGTAAAGCCCAAAGGGCATCACCAACCACTCAAATAGACCTTGCTTGGTCTTGAAGGCCGTCTTCCACACATCACTTTCTGCAATTCTGATCTGGTGGTAGCCACTGCGCAAATCCAACTTGGTAAAGAACACAGCATCTTTCAATTGGTCGAGCAAGTCATCTATGCGAGGAAGCGAATATCGATTCTTGATCGTGATCTTGTTGAGAGCCCGATAGTCAACGCACATCCTCCATGTGCCATCTTTCTTCATCACCAACACAATCGGCGAACCACATGGAGAGGAGCTGGGTCTGATCACTCCTTGGTCCAACAAGTCTTGAACCTGCTTCTTAATCTCTGCCATTTCAACTGCAGACAACCTGTACATGCCCACATTAGGAAGAGGGGCATCCTGCTAGAGATGAATCTCATGTTGAATCTCCCTTTTGGGAGGCAAACCTGTAGGTTCCTGAAATATTTCATCATAGTTAGCCACAATATCAATCATAGCCTTTTTATGAGAAGGATCACAACCTTTGAAAGCATCGGATGCTTCAGCATCTTTTGCTCTCACAACCATGAGCATGTATCTCTTATTAGTGTTGATGAGCCAATTCATCTATCCTACACTAACAAGAGTGGTGTTAGCCTTCATACTATGAGCTCTCACAATGTACTCCACCCCATTTTTGGTGAGATGGTACTTGTTCTCATGACGAAAGAAGACTGCTTTTCGATCATACAAGTATGGGCTTCCCAATACGATACCGCAGATGTCAAGAGGAACAACATCTAAGTCCACCTCATCGATCAACTTTGAAGCAATAGAAAACCTTAACCTGCATTGCTTTGTCACTTGTAGCTTAGCATTATCACATACCCATCCAAGAGGATAAGGCTTGGGGTGAGGTTTAGTCTGTATGCCCAACTTCTTAACAACTGATTCTGAGATCAAATTTACTTGAGAACCCGGATCAATAATGTTTCAATCTTTGTATGCTTAGACACAACTCTGATGTGAAACAACTCGCTTCTTCTTTTATCATTTTCTTTAGAAACATGAGTAGAACTTGAACCAGTATGAGGAGTTTTGTTACCTTGCATTCCCACAGCTGTAATCATGGTTTCGTCACCTGAGTCGGAACCCAAATCTCGTTGCGCTGTTGCAACGGTCTTTTTCTTCTTTTTGCCTCCATAATGCTTTGGCCTCTATTCAGGATGCAACTTCCAACAACTTTCTTCATCGTGCCAATCAGTGTCGCAATGTTGGCAATGGAGCTTTCCTCCTTCCTTCTTGGCAGTAGCTATCTTCTTGCTCTTGTCTTTCTTTTTGGACTTGTGGTTGTTGTTGGGCTTGAAAGGCTTCTTCGAATCATCTTCTTGCAAATGCTTCCCCCTGCTCTCAAGATGAGTAGCCTAAACACTTGCTTCATCCACACTAGTAGGATTCAACAACAGCAAAGTATGGTGTAGATAATGATGAAGAGCACCAATGTACTTCAAAAGAGTGTCAGGAGAATCTAAAGAAATATTCAACTCTAAAGCTTTCTTTCTAAATTCTTCAGTAAAATTCTGAACACTCTGACCCTTGCCTTGTCTAAGACTTTGCCAATCCATCATAGCCTTTTGAACATAACCCAACGGATAAAATTGCTTACGTAAAGCAGAAATGAAAGCAGACCACGATGAGAGAAGATTACCCATTTGTTTGCTACCTTACTAAAGCTTGCTTTCCCACCATACAAGTGTGGTGCCTGTCAGCCGAAGTGAAGCCAACTGAATCTTCACATCTTCTTCTTTGATCTGCTGGACTCGGCAATAGACCTCAATTTTCCTTATCCAATTGTTTAACTTCTCTGCATTCGCTTCCCCATTGAACATGGGCAAATCAAACTTCACATCGAGCTTCAATAAGGGCTTCTTTTGAGGCTCTATGTGAGGAACCTTGGAATGCTAAGAATGAGATGAGGAAGAAGCACTTGAACTTGTGCTTGAAGATGAAGGTGAAGAGGGAGGCTCAGGAGGCTCTTCACCACCTCCTCCTTGGTTAACTGAAGTGTTGCCTTCGTCCTTCACTTCTTTGTCTTCCTTCTTTACTTCACTGCCTTTTCTTTCTTTTGCCATGCGTTCTTCATAGTCTGCAAACAACTTGTCTACCTTGTCGGCCATCATATAGAAAACCTTGTGAAAGTTTGCCTCCATCTCGATGCGGGCATCATTAGCATCCATCTTCCTCCTTCAGTGTGTACGTCCGATCTCGGAATTTTAAGGCTCTAATGTACCCTCACCAGCTTGCAGTTTAGCCCTCGTGAGCATCCACACTCACAATCCAACGTCAAATAGTCCTGCTCTGATACCACATGATCCGAAAACAAGATCTTTGCTACTCTATGACATTAAAATGAATTGCATAAAGAGCATGAATGAAGCTCACAAATCCATAAGAAGAGAACCAAACAGCATAGACAATACGCACATAAAGACAACAAGTTGATAACGGAGTTCGTCCAGGATGGACTACGTCTCCGGGCCTGCTTCTCAAAAGGAGGGCCGATCTATAATCTCAGCATAAAGGCAAAATACATAGTAAAGATACAATGATACCTTGGCGACAATGGCCAGGAAGAGAACCGCTTCCCAAAACACAACAAGACTGCTTCCAGCAACTCCGAAGGCTAAAGACGGTGTAAAACGAGTATAAACACTCGTATCTTCCTCCTGCAGAGCTACGCAATCTCCCTTCTCTCCTTTAGCTACAAAGTCTCTACTCCAAAGCATGAATGGCAAATGGCATATGAATGGGTTTATATAGGTTGGCTTGTCCTTCTTCACATGACTCTCATGGATTCCTTTGGTTGCAACTAATTTTCCTATCTTGGCCTTGGTTACAACTTCTCCAAGTTGGTTTTCATGTGGTTGGGCTTTTTTATTAAATAATAAACAAACATATTTAAAAATACCCTTAAAATGGCATACCCTTTTGTTGGCTTTTAATATGGTTAAAACCATATTATAATAATAACTATACAAACCCACTTTTAAAACTTTAACCAAAAGTCTATTATGCAATATGTGGTGGTGCTCCAACCCTATGGCATGTAATCCGTTTATAAACATGTGGTCATGTCAAGCTATCCGTGGGTCATCCAACGTGATTTTCGTGGGTTGTAACAAACTCCTTGTCGCATTGAAAACCATGGGTTTGGGCTTGCCCCGGCCCCCTTTTTGTGCCATTATAAACTTCCTCAAGTTTAAATAAAAGAAACTTACCACACATACCAAGAACCACACGTAGCCCGAGTGGTGAAGGCGCTCAGCCTTCTTTGCAGAGGTCATGGGGTCGAACCCTGCGGAGGCCATAATTTTGTATTAGCTTTATTGGCCAATCCCGTGCTGCCACGTGGCGGCCTGGGATTGGTCCACCTCATGCCCAGTCGACGTCCATTCAACCGCCAAGTCACTGCCCGTACTGCCACGTGTTCAATCTCCATTGGTCCATAAGTACATGCCATGTCATCTTGTCCGTACCGTACGGATGCCATGTGTCACCCTGTCAGTGGTGCCATGTCATCATGTTTGTACAGTACGTATGCCACGTGTCACCTTGTCAGTGGTGCCACGTGGCACCTCTTTTGCCAATTTTGCCTGTTGACCTTATAGAACAGAACGCGATAACTTTCTCATACGGAGTCCGTTTGAGGTGAAACGAACGCCGTTGGAATTGTCTTGACAAGCCCTTCAATCTGGTGCTGGTTTTGCTGAGATTGGAGGACTTCAAAAAATTTTCCTTCTTTGATCCTCCTGGATCAATTCCAACCATCATACTTTCCAGTGTGATAAACCTCAGTATCGCCGAACCGGACCATCATCAACCTTTGACACTGTGACCAACCATCAATAAATTTCTTGTGTGTCGCTCACCAGCGGGTTGGAGCAGCCTTCAGTGCTTCCTCCAATGCCAGCAATTACTGTGGTTCTGAGACTCGTTCTTCAAATTCCATCAAAAAGTTGGTCAAGCCAGGAAACCCCTCATAGACTAGCAGTGTGACTGTTTCTGTCGCAACACGACATAAAGATTGCGTAATTAAGCCACATGTCATGTACCCACCCATTTATCCAATGCAAGGTAGGGAACATGATGCCAAATTCAGGGCTTTCACATGATCTCAGCCCATTCATTAGATTCATATAATTAAAATATGAGTGTGCAGATGTAAAACAAATCAATTATGCACAGCGGAATTAAAACAACATCCACACACAATTCATGCTCATCCAGCATATCAAAATAATCATTAATTAAACATCGCAGAAGTAAATACATAGACATAAAAACACTTATCTTCATTTTGCAACTGCCCCAAGCAACTAGCTATGTCGCTGCAATGTTCCACCCAACCATAGGCTCTTCAACAGCTTATACTGAGTCCGTCCGAAGGCCACCCCCAAGCTGGGCATGATTCTCACAAGGAAAGGGAACATTCCAGCTCATTCACTGCCAATTACTCATTTCATCTCAGCCAAGCCAGTCCACAACTGGGTTTATCAGGCTACATTTGAACCATGGATTCTTATTCTCAAGCTCAAGCCAAAGCAATGGATACCCAAATCCCATACCCCAACATTCTCATTTCTCACACCGCAAGCATAAACATTGGGCATAGATACCATTTACAACAAGGGTATTTTACAAAATAGGGTCCATGGGTTTTTCCCAAATCGTGGCTCACTAAAACAGACTGTGGAAAGAGTAATTCGATTTCAACCCCAGGGAGTAAAATCGATTTCTCCCCACTAGTTATGATCCTTTCCAATGGCCTAAACGACCTCCAGGAAGGCCCAAAAACATGTTGTTCTCTTCCCCACTGGTAATCAACACAAAAATGCCCCTTCCCAAGTAAAAGATGAAGGGAAACCCAGAAAAACCATGGAGGAAAATGCCCAGGTAGCTAGAGCTACGTGAGGGTTGCATAATGGCTTAGAGAGCAATTTCGTGGCTCTTTTCTTGCCCAAGGAGACAAACACAATTTTCCATGAAGGGTGGCTTTCCCATACCCGAATTTGGACAGCCATACCTCTCCATTCCCAAGGCATTACTACCTCAACCAACTCTTGGGAGAAATCAATGGTTGGGTACAAAAGTCAACATGGGTAGTTGAGGGTTTGATGGGTTCTCTCATTGACACTTGGATTGACCTGATTGGCTCAAGGGTTTGAATGTTTTCCCTCCCAATTCCTTGTGAAATCATGCCCCCATCTCTTTGTTGCATTGCATAGCTAGTTGTGGGTATTTTTTATTAAAATGCATATTACATGATGTTGAAGTTCCAATGTGCCTGGCTAGCACGCAAACCATATGCATCAATAAATCGATGGCGGGGCCTTGGCCTTGAGCTCCTCACCACGATTTCATAATAATATTACATCATTTAAAATGTTAAAGTGATAGGATCTAGATGGGGACGTGACACCACATTTTTGGAACGACACTTCGTGCAAGTGGTTCTGCCAATGTTCTAATGCATCATCAGAGTCGGAAGACGCAGAGCTCTCGCTGCACCATCCCAGCTCACCATTGGCAGTGGGATGAATATAGTCTTCAGAAATATTGAATGCATGGTCCCATCTAGTGGGATCGTCATCTTTTACAGGCTCAACTTATCGGCGTCCTTCAGCCGGATCCAACGGGGCTATGACTCTGGGATTGCGATTCTCAAAGGTCATCAGGCGCCTCTTAAAGTTGATTACAGCTCCACTATCATTAGCCCATCCAATCCCCAATAGCGCAGTATAGGAGCTTCCTCCCTCAACCACTTCAATGACATCGAAGTCAGCATAAGTCTTCATGCCCTCAATATCGATTGTTAGCCACGGAACTCACCTAATGGGTGTTACTTTTGCATGGTTATCCAACCGGAGCTGCACAAGAGACCAGCTCAATGGGGGACTCCCCATTTTCTGCCACGCCTACTTGGTTAAGATGTTAACATCCGAACCAAGATCAAGAATAAATGAATCGACATCATAGTCACTAATCTAGATGTTCATTCGCATCTCCTTGCTAGTCTTCCGTCGTTGTAAAGAGTTTACTGCCGACTCCTGCTGTCCTTTCAAAAATCGCTGCAACCATCCCTCAATCTCAACCAGGGAGGCCGGATCCCGGGCCAATAACAGACAACTCTCAAGAAACCTTTGCAATGTTCTCGATGGTGTCGACGGACCACCCTCTGATGTAGTGTCAAAGACAGGTGGCATATAGCAAACAACAGCCTTACCGCGGTCTTTCTCCAAGGCTTGACGCACCTGAAGGAATGCCTCCTGTTCAACATTGATGTCAAATGATACCGTCTTCTGGCCTGCCAACCGAATCATCGATCGCGAGCTATCTTCCCCAGTCGTTTTGCCTCCACGAGTTACAATAGCCACCCAAGCATCTTGTGGTCGCGGTTCTGCAGAAATTATCGCAATATTTGCACCCTGCATATGAGTCTGCTGCAGATTCCCCTGTGGGTTCCCATTTGGATTTGCATTCTGATACAGTCACGGGGGCTGGTTCTGTACTGGTTGTTGTACTTGGTTCTGGACTGGTTGTTGTAATTGGTTCTGGGTTGGTTGCTGCGGCTTGGTCTAATTATGTATCTGCGGAGCGTTCCCAGCCTGCCATCATGCAATCAACTGTGGACAATTCTCAATTATGTGATCATTAACAAAACAAAACATACATTGATTCTGTAGTAGTGGACAGTCTCACTGATAATGCCCCCACACCACACAGTGATAGCATTGAACAGGTCCTCGTCCTCCTTCGCGACCAAATCCTCCACCACATCTGCCCTGGTATCCTCCTCAGAATCCGCCCTGCTGTTGGTACTGCGACTTCATAGGATTCTATTGCATGCCTTGCCCCTGCGATGCATACTGCAGTTGCTAGACGTACTGTGGTTATTGTGGAGCCACTTGCATAGGAGCATATTGCGGCATGAACTGCTGCGGTTGTTACTACGATTGAGGTAGTGGCTGGGCTACCTGCGGTTGCAGTTGTAGTTTTTGTACGGCACTCTGATTGTCCTTGATGTAGAATGCATCACACATTCTTTCTTGTAGCAACCCATATGCATGGCAATCTTTGTCATCGTGACCCACCGACTTGCAAAATGTGCAATAAATATTTCTCGGGGTTGTGACCATTTTCTGCATAAAAGGGCAATTGTCGTGACTGTGCCCATACACCTGGAAAATGTGACACCACGGCATGCTGCCGCCATTCAACAGGTTTGGTGCACCTGACACCAAATAATTATGGAAATCCGGGCAATTATCCTTCGTATTCCCTTCTCCTCGGCATCGCATACACCAAACTTCATCGCGTTGTTCCTTGTTCTTCTTCAAATCTTGCAACTGTATAGTCAAGTTAGTGAGTTGTGTCTGTATCTGTGACATCCCAGCTGCATTATCCCTAATCGGTGACGCCTCCAATCGCATTGCAATCTCTAGAGCTTCGCTGGGCATCGAAATGTTTTGCTGCATCAGCGGTAGCCGAATGTGCGAGAGCAAATGCTGCAATGAACCACTCTTTATGTTGGATGGCGCTCATATTGAAACTAACCTTTGCCATCAGCATCTTGAATCGCTGGTCGAAATCCCATACCATCTCATTGGGATACTGCTTAATTTCCTTCAATTCTGTGATGTATTGAGCTTCAGACTTGGGCCGTCTAAATTTAGCAATCAGCCCATCCCGAATCTCATCCAGTGACTTCTCTGGGGATCCCATAGGGACTAGTACAAACTTCATGAACCAATCTAATGCACGACCTCGCAGAGTCGTGGATAACTGTCCTTTTTTAGCATCAGCATCAGTGATATGTTTCACGGTCTAGACCGCTTCACACAAAAACCAATACTGTTATGGGTTGTCTGTCACACTTCCATGGAACAACGGTAACTTAGCATCGCCCGCCATTCTGGGCTTCCTTCCTCCTTTCGCTGTGTTGCTACCAATTAAATTCTGTGGAATTGACGAACTTGGCAGTGTCGAAGTGGTATTTCTTACTGTTTGTGAGATAGTGAGCAGAGGTGTGGGTACCTTGTTGCCGGGGTTTGGTCCTACCCCTATCCTGGGTGTAGCCTGGATGTCCCTGTCAGGACTGTGAGATCGCTTCATCCCGTGTGGTCTTCCTTCACGGTTTTCCAGTTCGATCGCAGCAAGACCTTCTCCTGTCCTCTACCTCTTCTCCTATCGAAACCTCGCTCCTCCTCTCGTAAGACCACTTTCTTCCTCGACTTCGCTCACAGTCTCCTCATGGTCTGCACCCATCTACCCCTTACCATTCCATGTACCATTCCCCAACAATCGTGGTACCCATGACCTCCGCCCACCAGGCTGTCTACTGATCAAGATGCATCTTCAATATACCCTTTTCGTAGATTAGCATCTTAATCGACAGTTGGAGTGACAGCAGAAACCTTCCCCTTGTTTCGCGGAAGAAATATCTTTCAGCTTCACTGTAGTATTTCTGCGTGTCAACCACAAATTCAGTGATATATCCCTCCAAGATGTTATCGATCCAAACTTCGACAGCCCGTGATGCCTTGTTATCGACTTCCTGCAGCTCCTGAATCAATTCCGGGGTCCAAGCCGTCAGCTCACCACCCTGGAAATTCCTCTTCTGGAAGGTCAGCTTTGATAACCACTCGTACAGAATGACTGGGAATTCACAGAAAAACCATTTGTGCAGACCGTAGTGAATATACCTTCCCACCCAGTGATCTACTATCAGTCGCGTGTTCCGGCTTTCTTCTTCAACAAACTCCCACAACTTCTTATCAAACTAGCTCTGTATCTCTGGCTTCGTCGGGTGCCACAACATGTCCTCCTTTCACTCTTCACACAGTCCCGGCAACGGAACCATTTGTTGACCACCGCGACTCCAGTCGACAGTGTCGACACATGCCACAGTCTCCCTGGGCACCGGCCCAGGCAGGTTTTATCCCGCCCATCAACACCTGCAGAGCAGATGAGGTCTCACCCGAGACTTCTAGGAAGAGCAGACAGAACCATGTTTCCGCCGAGGAAGGAGGAGGGTTGCAGCAATATGAACTAACTCTATTGCAACACTAAACAGGAATCTCAAACATTTGACATGTATTCATAACGCATTATTCAATCGCAGCATTCATTATCACAGCAGTAGTAACAGTAAAGCAACATTGCATCAAGGAAACATAGCATTATTCATGAAGTGCAACATTGCATTACCATAAATAAACAGAAAGAACCCAGGAGTTGCACCAGAACAGTTTCATCATATCATATTATCACTACAAAACCTTAGATACAATATCTCCTCAAGAATAGGTCTCGGCAATATCTCACAGATGCGCAGAAATAACCCAAAAAAACATGTACTTCTCTTCACCCAGCTTGAGTCCTCTCATCTTCGTCTCCAATACCTACGACTCTTATCTATATATAGGCTTCCACCATTACAATGCTTGTCCACTTACTAACAATTTCCTAACCGAAATTTGGACAAGTGACCCAATATCTAACTAACTTGGTACAAAACCGACCAAAAACCCACATTCTGCGGTATTACTGACTCAACATTACATAATATGTGGTCCAAATGACCCAAAACCCGCATTCCGCGATACAATTGACCCAAAATACATAACTAATCTTCCGCTCATCGCCATTCGCGTCATCTTCTCACCGTTCGCGCCATCTTTTGCCTTGTCGCAGCATCGGAGATGCTGCAATAGCACTCTACCAAACCGCCTGCCAACATGATGCCCCAAGTCTAACACATTTTTGTCATAATTAGTATTAAAGTATTGCACTCTAACAATTTTTAATTTTGTCAATGATTAAAGAAATTTTTGAATAATTTATTTGTATAATACTTGTATTAACATAATTCCACCTCTTGTAGGTCTTCAAACAAAGGGTAAATTTTCATGTCCAGGTGTGGTCCCAAACTGATATCTCAGTGCTCCAAATGCTTAGTCAAGGATGTGTTTGATGAGTATATGCACTTCCTTCCTAACAACCATCGTTATTGAACTACTGAGAAATATATTTTTAATGGGAAGGAAGAGACCAGGAAAAAAAGTCGAAGAATGACACCTCAACTTTGGAAATTAGAATATAATAGGAATCGTCTTCGAGGTAAGCAATTTGATTCCCAAACACATGTAATAATGTTATACATCTTGTAATATTTATAATATTCAATTTTTTAGAGGTATATAACATTTAATTTTGTTCATTTTCATTTTGTAAAGGTCACTAGTGCATTAATGAGCCTCATGCATGAGGAATGAAATGATACTCCATCCAATTCAATAGGTTACCCTACAAGTTTCCCATTTGTTTGATACAATGCATATCAGGAACAATGTTACAGAAGCATTATGGAGAATCTTAGATGGAAGGAGTAACAAAGTTAAAATCATCAAAGTTTGTAGTGACATTATGGAATCCAATCATCTAATGGGAAATTTGATTCATTGTTCTAATGATGGACAACTAGACAATATTCCATGGTTATTTATAGAGCAGGAAAGCAATGTTGTAAAAGACGTCATCAAAAAAAAATTTCCCATTGGTTTTTCTTCGGACATATATAATATCTTAACAAAGAAAGGAGAATTTGGTGGGGTAAAAACTTACAATTGTGAGAATTCTATGGCTATGATGGCTACAAGAATTCCACAAGTTAAGGATCTAAGCACTCAATGTAATCTTCACTAAGAAATGCTACAGATATTTAGTAGAGAATTGAGACAAGAAGAGTGAATCAGAAACACATAGAAGAGAACTCAACTGCATAAAATTACATCATCTTATTAATGAATGATAAGATTACATTAAATAATACATATCATAAGAGAGATTTGAATGCATAAGAGGCAATAATTGTCACTATTGGCAGGATTAGACTTAGTAAAAATCTCCCATCTAGGCAAAATCATATTCCAAAGCTATGCTATAGGTCACGAATTGGCTAAATCAACCTTGGCAGGCCATGAATGACTTAAAATCAGCATGCTAGATGATTTTCAGGAGTAAAACATGGAGGATGTGGTGGCCAAAAATATACTAATTTTCCTAAACCTCATTAGCGCCCCTACCCTATCCTTATCTAGCACAAAAGTGGAGCAAATCAGCTTTATGTGCATAAAAGCAGGACAAAGCTTGCTAAAAGCAGTTAGTGCGTCTTTACTCATAAAATCATAGATAAAGCACCCAGAAAAGCAACTGAGGGCGCATATGGATATCAGCATCAAAATATGCGGGCCTAACATGCCCAAGGTGGCTAATAACTTATTCTAGTACCTATGAAACATTAACTAATGTATAAAAATTATATCCTAAGTCTAGATGGGGTCATTTATTCCAACACCCCCCCTTAAGACTTACTTAGAGTGAGTAAAGTATGTGTAGGGCCCAAGCAAATATGGCCTATGGTAACCCTATTACATTTATTATCCATGTAACATGAGGTAAGAAGGAAAACCATGTGGGAACAAATCCCCCCCTCAAACTAAACATGGTGTTTATCAAAAAAATTACTTCATATTGTAACATGAACTTAACAGTCCAAAGAATTCCTATGAGGCCAATGACTGGAAACTTGAATGTCGGGAGGTACTTTCCTCTTTGCAGGAAGTGATATTTGCTCCCAATTGTGCCAATGTTAATCTTGAAACTGGCAGATTGAACCATGAGCAGCTCCAAGAATGTATTGATGGTTCCTTGAGATCCCCTTTGAACCAACAGGGGTAAGATCATAACAAAATGTACCATGACTTGATGATGGTGGTTTGGACTTCAAATCACTCCAAGTGTGAGGAGCAAGTGTCCAAGTGAATGCAGAAAATCTTCAACTTCTTTTGCACCTTGAAGAAGTGATCATGTGACCATGTAGGAATAGGAAGGAGGCATGGGAGCAAGGACTACAAATGAAGCAACTCCAAACTCTGATCTAGCATCCAGAACATCTAGTGAATCACAATTCTGCACATCAGTACAATGATTGATATTGGATCCTCAGTAGCAGAAGTATGATAGGAGATCAACTGTAGGTGCTCACAAGGATTGAAATTACTGAAATCTGATCCAAATGACACTTGAGGCTCTTGAAACATGAAATTCAAATCAAAGGAATTTATATCAACTCCAAGAATGTAAGATGAGTGTCCAAAGTTTTCCAAAGTGATGGCAATGTCCCCATCTTCAATGAAACTTTGAGGAAAGGTGTTAGTCATCATGTAAGAATAGGTAGAAGGCATAATAACACAATTAGTGAGTGAAAATGGAGCACTTTTGAAATCTGACCCAACCTTCAAATCATCGAATAGATCAACATATTTCTCACCATCAACTTGTGAAGTTGGAGCAGTTATGCTGCAGTAGCAATAGCAGATATTTTCCATTGTTTTTGCACGTATTCTACAACAGCTTCCATGAATATGAAAGCAATTCCTCCTCTCTCTCCATTCAACTATGATGAGTGGAAACCAAAGATGATAGTATATCTGAAGAGACAAGGTCTTTTTGACATGTGTATTGGTGTTATGAGATATTTTGCTTCCTATGAAGAAGATAATGATTGTCTAAATGACTGTGACAGAGCCTTTGGAGCAATGTGTATTGCTATGTCTCCTAGTATGCGCTACCTCAAGGAAACTATTGAAAATCCAAGTGATCTATGCACCCAACTGGACAAAGCATTTGGAAAGCAGAATGAATATATTGGTGCAAATTATTTGGAGAACAAGCCCAGTGATACCTCCTTAAGTGTTCTCTCTAATTATGTCTCGGCCTCAATCATATCTCATGATGAAGTTGTTCAAGATGAAGAAGAACCAACATATTCAACACTCATGTTCTCAATGTCTTCTATTTCGAATTCTGAGCAAGATAAGCCAGTTCATACTCTAGAATCTGAAGAGGTTCTTAAATCCTCTCTTTCACATGAGTCTGCTGGTGTGCAGAATGATGATCTATTGAATGATTTGGAGGTTAAATCAGAGTTTGGAGGTGATACAGTCGCCCTCCTTGATCACATGCATCCTATGAACTTCTATTTGATCATTGGCATATGCTCTCATATTTTCTTTGAATATTGAGGACACTACCATTCGCTTGGGTTCAAGTATCAGGCATATTTTGGTGATTTTGGTTTTGATCTCACCCCTGCTGGTTCAAAGGAGATCACAAGAAACCATCTATGAATTCTTGGAGTTGATTTGAAGTCCAAGCTACCACCATCATGTCATAGTTCATTTGGTTATGATCTCACCTATGTTGGTTCAAAGGAGATATCAAAGAACTATTTACACATTCTTGGAGTTTATCCTACCTCAGCTGGTTTGAATCACAGGTTCCAAGATGATCTTCATATTTTTGGATTTGTTCTCACCATGTTCGGTATGAAGAGTAAGTTCAGAAAGCCTTCATATTCACTTGCGTCCACTGAAGGAGAATACAAGCACATGTTTTTGGAGCATGATCCACTTCTTCCCAAGAGGAATATACCTCCAAACATATGATCAAGCATCAGACCTACTTGAGTTTGGATCAATTAATATTTTGGTGTGTTTCACTCCAATTTGAGGGGGGGGTTTCCCATGAGGTTTTCCCCATTTCCTTGGTTCATGGACTGTTCTTTATTTTTTATCATTTATTTGATTGTATGGGTGACCTTTGGTCTTAGTAACCAGGCCCCAGGATGCAAAAGTATGGATTAAGGGGGGGGGGGTTAGGATATTTCAATACTCCATCCTTGTCCTACCTAGCAATATTTATTTTTTCTAGTTTTTGATGATGTCATTTTCCCCCTAGTGGTGTGCAGATGTCATCCAGGATCCATCTACCACCTTTTGAGCCTGCATGCATCATTTTAGGACCACTTCAGTCAGTTCCCTATTTTATAGGAACCTACTGAGTGTTCCAGTGCAATCCACCTGAGTTATCTGACTCTTGTGGGGGTTAGAGCTCCGGATGCCACTGATTGTGGCCTCATGCGCCCTTTTCTTACTGGCATGCATGACAGACTCATTATTGCGCCCTCCTTAGTCAGTTAACTAATAGTGACTTTAGTTAGCTGAGTTTAGGTTCAGTTTAGTTGACTTTGAGTCTTCCGGAGCACTCCAATGGTGATAATCCCTATGCTAGACCCACTGAGGTTCGACTTCTCCTGCATGATTCAAATTCTCTCCATTGTATTATAATTTTTCATTATACTGATAATTGAGTAGTGTGACATTATTATGCTCCTATATTAGTTCTACTGCATTATTATTCTTCTGCTCTTTTTTACTGCAATTTTCACTCTTATTCAAATTTTATGCTCATTCTTTCTTTGTGAGGTATCCTCAGCTCTCTAGATCTGTTGTGACATAGAATTTCATGTGGTATCAGATCCATGGATAGAATAGGTTGAGCATATTCTTTCAATAGTGCACCAGAAGCCTCTGGATTTCCACTGCAAATCCTGGTGCCATTGCATTGAATTCATTGGAGAAATCCAATGAGGTCTATCCAGGTGTGAAGTAACTAGATAAAAGTGCCTACTATCCTAAAGCAGTGCTCAATAGCAGTCTACCTCCATTATTAAGAGTTTTTTTGCAGGTTATTCTAAATTTTTGAGTGTAAAAGCAGTTGCAGCAGTTTTCTGCAATTGCAGCAGTTTTCTGCAGTTGCAACAGTTTCTGCAATTGCAACAATTTTCTACAGTTGCAACAGTTTCTGCAATTGCAACAAGTTTTTGCAGTTGCAACAGATATGTTACAGTAGTAGTGGTAGATATTTTCCATTGTTTTTGCAGGTATCTACAACAACTTCCATGAATCTGAAATCAATTCCTCCTCTCTCTCCACTCAACTATGATGAGTGGAACCCAAAGATGATAGCATATCTGAAGAGACCAAGTCTTTTTGACATGTGTATTGGTGTTATGAGAGATTTTGCTTCCTATGTAGAAGATAATGATTAGCTAAATGACTGTGACAGAGCCTTTGGAGCAATGTGTATTCTATGTCTCCTAGTATGCGCTACCTCAAGGAAACTGTTGAAAATCCAAGTGATCTATGGGCCCAACTGGACAAAGAATTTGGAAAGCAGAATGAAGAGATTGGTGCAAATTATTTGGAGAACAAGCCCAGTGATACCTCTTTAAGTGTTCTCTCTAATTATGTCTCGGCCTCAATCATATCTCATGATGAAGTTATTTAATATGAAGAAGAAGCTACAGATTTACCTGTGAATTGTCTTCCACAATGTTTCTAATGTGTTCCTGGACACTTGAATAACCCATAAATCCTTCAATGGAAGCCAGCAGTGAAGAGAATGGACAATTATTCCAGCGGAGCCACATGAGATTTGATAACTCCACCCTTCTCAAAAGCGATCCAAGAGAGAATTTTCAGTATGGATCGCATCTTCAGTATCGAAAAGTTGCAACTTCATTGTACCAATAACTCTAAATTTATCATCGTCATTGGATTCAATAAGAACCATCCTAATTCCCCGTAGGTTTATTACCTGTCCATTCTTGAAAAATGATGGTTATTGCATGTTCATTCTTGCAAAATAACCATTCTTGAAAAATGATGGTTATTACATGTTCATTCTTGCAAGATGATGGAATAGGTAAAACATTGAACAGTATTTTTATCCAAGAATACATAAATTATTGAATGATTTCCTACTTACCACTGATTGATGCAACAAATTGTAAATGACGTTTTGAGTCCAATGGAAAAGACTACACGACAAGTCTTGAACACCTCTTCCCAGAGCTCGTAGATGGTCATGCATGTGTATCACATTCTTAGTATCCACTTCCACCAAACACTTGTTCTGTATATTTTGAAGCTGAAGTTGTTCTAATTTTTTTTGGGTTCTGAAACCTATTCCATTGCATCGGGAGTGCCTTTCCTAGTAGGAAACACTTTTTATTTCACTCAAAAGGTTTTCATATGCCCGAGATATGATCATTTTACCAGTCGGTCAATATGTACAATTATGTTAACGCACCCTCAGTTATAAATGTTGGTTTAAAGTGTTCAAGGCTTCCATAAAGTTCTCTGATGTATGTCAATTGTTAGATTAGAAGTTTTTGTATCCCTCAAAGTTTGTTTGGGATAAATTTGAGTGAGTAAGGGGTTGTTTGGGAAGAGTTGGAAACCCAGTGTTCTATGTGGTCAGATTTGAACTAGTGCTCCTAGTTTTGAGTCCAGTCATTCTTTGGGGTTGCAAATGGGGTTGATAGCTATGATTTTGGATCTAGAATATTACAGTAGTGATATATCAAACCTGTTTGGTCATCTTAAAATGGTTTTATAGTATACATCGTGGCATACACCACATTATTCATATTCCTGTAAATATAATAAAGCCATTGTTGGTTAAATTTGGGGATCGATTTACTCTCTATTGGAAAGTTGGAGTTAATGTGCCTAAATTTTTAATTGAGTACTAATTCAGTGGTACCATAGCATGTTCCTTGATAGTTGTGCAAACTAAAGAGGAACCTTGGGGAGAAAACCTTGAAGAAGGGTTGCAGACATGAGGTTGGAACCGGTTGCATGGGAGATGGGGGAGAGCTTAACACGGAAATAATTATTTTCTGAAGATGGTTTCATTTCATCGGTGGAAGACAATGTAGGAGCTGAAATAGTAAATGGAGGATTGCATGATCCATATGAGTTGGATGATTCCTTTTGTGACAACATATATAGTGTAGAAGATATTGTTTCTTTAACGGCTACATTTGTAGATGGAAGAATGTCACTGCCTTTCCTTCCAATCTCGCCCATAGAAGAAGAGAAACTTGAATGGAAAAGGTTGTTGAAGAACATGGATAAGACAAAACTAAGGTTGGAGCATAACTTGCACCATTATCAAGCCTTATCACCATAATTCTCTATATCAAAACTTCTGGATAAGATGTTTGGTTTCTCTAGGAAAGGAGCATCCAAATATTTATAGCATAAGATTGGTTTAGAAGGTAGTAAATCCATTGTCTTCATTCAACCTTCAAATGGAAATTAGGAGAGATACAATGCATTGAAGGAGTAACCATGATGTTCCATTTGTCCAAACAACAAGATACCTAGTCCTATAGGTGGTGAGCTTCAAGAAGAATCACTCATTGAGGATCGCAAGCCACTTCATGATAGATGCAAGATGGAAGAAATATGTGTAGGAGTTGAACACGAAGAACAAAAATCAGCCTTCCATTCCCCATCAGAGCTTCACTATGAAGCCAATGTCAACTGCACCAAGGATGGGAGCATACTACAAAGGTATGATCACACTCTGATTTTTGCAGCAGTCATAATTTCATGCATTATCATGAGATAACAGCCATTTCATATGAGGATAATGGCATCGTAGAATCTTCTAATGTTGATTTGGATGTTAAATATTTGTGGATTCATGCCACAAGCATTCTTATTTTTTATATCATCCCTTAGAAGATGTAAACGAGACTCAAGACTTGGGGAAAGAGTGTTTGCAAAAAACTATGAAAGCATGTTTGTTGCCAGCCCAAACAAGGCAACAGAAAGAAACCTATTTTCCACCATTGTTCCTTCCAATTGAAGAATGTGCAGAAGTAGAGCATGTAGGGGAGGAAGATGATTTTGGGGAGGATGAAAAAGGGAACAAATCAGAAAATTTAGTGGAGAATTTTCCCCATGAACCACATCATTTGATAGGACAAATGAAGGTAAGCAAAGAAAAGACTATGGTATCCTTGAAGCATTGGGATGATATGCAAGCATTAGTGGCAGATTATTGTTGGAAAGTTTCAAGAAAAGGTGCTAGTCTGGGAGAAGAACCTTCAATTGCAGATGTGCTAGCAATTACAGAAGTTGCAGTAGAAATGAAGGCAAACTATTTACACTTGTTTTCCAATAGAGATCATCTTCTCAAGATTGCTGAGATGTACCACAATGTAATACAAGAGGTAGAGGAGGAGGTTGACAGGCTTACACATGAGATTCATCTTACCATAGATCCTTGGGAGAACACTCAAATGGATTTACAAGAATCATAAATCTGGATGGATGATGGGGGTGTAAATGAAACATGTGGTTTGATGGAGGGATCACTTGTGATGGCTCCACAAAGGGAGCATTCAAATTTGCAAGTGTTAGTTTTTCAGAATTTAATTCATTCTGATCTAGGATCTTAACTGAATGAATAACATGTACAGCATATCAAGCGTAAAAGACAAGAGACACAAAACATTTCACCGGGGAAAACCAAGAAGGTGAAAACCCCGCAACTTCCTCAGAGATAGAATAAGCATCAATACAATTATCACCATGATCAAACCCAAGAGATAGATATCTACAGCAGCATGTTCCTCCTCCACTTGTGCGTATCCTCCTATTCTCTCACTAATGCGAAGTGAGTGAACAATAGAATGTGTAAAATGAGAGAGACACGCTCTCTATTTATACACTACATCACTTAACCTTTACTCAACTAGGTTGGCCCCAACTTAACCACTTAACATAATGTTGACTGGGCCGACCCCCAATAGGGTGGTCTAATAACCCTTTGACCCACATGACTCATACAGGGCCGACCCCATCAAGGTGGTATAATAACCCATCAAGTATAAGTTACGACACTTACAATATAAATTGCGACACTTACAATCGCAGGAATAATACATCTCCGTTGGGGATACAATAAAGTACAAATACAATATACAAGTGAATATCTTCTGAAGTTACAAATACATCAACACTCCCTCTTAACTAGGAAGGTATTCTCTTGATACAAGTCATCAATACATATATGCACAAGTCTTCAATTCTGGAGCTGGATCATCATCACCGGATCACGGAGCATCATCATCATCACTACTACTATACTCGACATCTCGATCCTTGGGCTATCTCTGAATTCTTCTCGTCATAGGAAGTACTATAGATCCAACCCTTTTTCATGCTGGTTGTAGGCCCACCACCTGTAGGTCTTCATCAACACTGGCCATACTGTGAAATCCTCAGGACTTATTATGTGCATCACAAAACCTCGAAAGAGCATCCCAGGACTGATTACGAGCTTACTGCTCAACCTATCGGATCTCCTAGGGCAATATTATATGTGACCACCACAAGACCTCGAAAGAGCATCCCAAGATTGATTACAAGCACACAGCTCAACCTATCGGATCTCCCAGGAGCTTTTACATGCAACTGCACAACCTATCCATGGGTACAGAGTATCATCATGATACTCATGATCATACTGATCATGTCATCTCATCGTCCACGAAGCACAACCCAGATGCACATCACACAACACTTACATTCACCGGCATGGGAAGACACACTTCAACCATCCATGAAAGGCTCAGCACTTATATCTACGCCATGGGAAGACACACTTCAACCATGCGAGAATGGCATCGCACTTATATCCATAGCCATGGGAAGACACACTTCAACCATGCTAGGAATGGCACAACACTTATATCGCAGCCATGGGAAGACACACTTCAACCATGCTCGAATGGCACAGCACTTATATCGCAGCCATGGGAAGACACACTTCAACCATGCTCGAATGGCACAACACTTACATCAACAACCATGGGACGACACACTTCAACCATGTCAGAATGGCCCCAGCCCTTATATATGCACCATGGGAGGACACACCTACCACCATGTGAGAATGGCTCATGTGCATCTATGTCTTTGGAACTCATAACACATGATCCAACTAATCATGCAATGCATCCACCTGATACATATAATCACATATGATCGTCTTGATCATCATCATAGCATCGTACTGATGCATATCATCCAGAGCATCATCTTGATACTCATCACACATGATCATCGTCACTGCATCGTCCTGATGCATATCATCCAGAGCATCATCCTGATACTCATCACACATGATCATCCTGATCATCTTCACTGCATCGTCCTGATGCATGTCATCATACATGATCCAACTGATCATACAAAGGATCCAACTAATGCATATCCAAAGCAGTAACTAGAGCATCATCCTGATGCTCATCACATAGCGCTTACATCCACATCCATGGTAAGGATCCTCCTATCAACATGGTTGGAATGGATCCTGCAAATGTGTCCCATCACTTCTTCCTCGAAGTATCTTCAATCTGAAGAATACCAAGCCTCTCTCTGAAGTACTCAAACATCACTCTGGCTAGTGGTTTCGTCAACACATCTGCAACATGCTCATCCATCGCAACATACAGGAGCTTCACTGCTCCTCTCTGCACCATATCCCTAATATAGTGATATTTGATCTCGATGTGCTTCGACCTGTCATGGAACACTAGGTTCTCAGACAACTTCACACAACTCTGGTTGTCACAAAAGATACAAGTAGCATCCAACGGGAGATCAAATAACTCAGACAGTAGCTTCCTAAGCCATACTGCCTCACAACTAGCTGAACAAGATGCGACACACTCTGCTTTGGCTGTACTCAGTGCTACACAGGACTACTTCCTGCTAAACCAAGAGATCACATATGATCCCATACTGAAGCAACACCCAGAAGTGCTCTTCCTATCTACAACACTTCCTGCCCAATCAGAATCAACATAACCCTCTAGTTTAAACTTTTGATTCGCATCATACTTGAGCCCATAATCAACCGCACCCTTCAGGTACCTCAGAATATGCTTCACAGCAATCAAGTGAACATATCTAGGATCCGTCAGGAACTGGCTCAATGTGTTCACTGCAAAGCAAATAGCTGGTCTTGTGTTCGTCAAGTACATCAAGGACCCAATCATCTGACGATACATAGTGACATCAACCGGATCCGATGAAGCATCACACAGAAGCTTCAGGTTCGATGCCATAGGTGTGGCCATGGCCTTGCATTCCATCATCCTGAACCACTTTAGGATCTCTACTGCATACTTCCCTTGTCCAAGGAAGATCCTATCTGCACTCTGCCACACCTCCATGCCTAGAAAGTAGTGCATCATCCCAAGTCCTTCATCTCAAACTCGGCAGCAAGCTTGATCTTGTAGATCCACTTGGAAGTCACAACAGACTTCCCTTCTTGTCTCGGGACCACATCCCAGACATCATTCTTCATGATCGACCAATACTCCTCGATCATGGCATTCTTCCATTACTGCATCCCGAATCCTGGGAACTTCAGATTCTTCAATATATTCAATAGATAGTTTTTATTTGATCTTCGTTGCTGGAACAAATTTTGTAGTCCTTTTTGTAGGTGATGGTACACGGTCTTTCCTACAAAACAAGTCCAATTGCATGATTAGAAACTTCTCATAGTTTTTCAAAAACACATTCTTATGCATAAAGACATATGTCATACAGTCATGCAATTATCTTGGCCAATGTTTCAATACAACATTTATCCATATTCCATAACTTTCTAGATGCCTTCCATCTCTACCAGAACATTGTTAAGAGTGTGCACAACTCCCAACATGTCAGCAAAGAGGTTTCATTCTAGATAAGTAGCAATGGAATGTTGTATAGTACCATAGGCCACTTACCCAATATTTGCATATATAGTAGTATCTTGTTCATTAATGCAACTTTTATAATATGCATGATACATATCCTAAATCTAGGAACATAAGTATGTATATGACTGGACAACATCATTTTGACAATTCAAATACTTATCTTTGTTTGGTTGTAGGGTGGACTCCCTCTCAATATTTGCTTCCTTGCAGGAACTGCTAGAGTGAGATCCCTCTCGATCTTTGCTTCCTGGAGTGCTCCCTCTTGATCTTTGCTTCCTGGATTACCTATCCTTGAACTTATATTCATCTTGGACCATTATGCATGCTTAAGTGTGCACTAGTGTCATCATTGTGTCATCCTCAAGATCTCGTACACAATCATACATTCATTAGTATAATCTCAATACTATAAAAATTATAATCTTAAACATGTATGGTGATGATCATTTCATACATAGGTAATAAGCGTTAGTATTCAAGGTTTCAGGGAAGACTTCTTTTACTCATGCATATTCTTATTTGACCATAGGACTCTTTTGGTTAGTCATATCATCCATCAAAGTAAGAAATATAATATGCATAAACCCTTGATTACTTAAACTTCTAATTTCAAGAATAATCATTCATACAAAAGTATAAGATCCTAACATAAGGTAGGATTCTAACTTGATATAGGAAAAACATACCTGGTTATCATGTTTGCTAGTTATGTCTAACATACCCAAACAATGTCTTCTTGTTCTCTTCAATGACTTGTACTTAATAACCTGCATAACTCATAAGTTAACCATTGTAGAACCAAATTATACATACCTCATAAGTAGAGCCTCTATGTGATCCATGACTATGGATGAGTCTTTGTCTTCATGTCACCATAGTCATATGTTCTTGATCTAGAACTTGATTTGTCTTTCTTGATGTACCTTTCATGTTAGCGGACAATATCATCCTCATATAACACCACAATGCATTAGAACAATCATAAGTGTCATAACCCTAATCAATGAATGTATTCTATCATTCACATGCATTCATACTTTTACTAGGGTGATAAGACAAGTCTAAGATTAATCAAGATTGTACTAACCTTAAAAATATGAAAACAAACATATCATAAACTTAATCATGAACAAATTTCAAAACATACATGTATCTCTTCAAGTCATACCTGTCAGGATTGCTTGTAGCCTTCTCATGTAAAGCCTCGGCCTCATCTCCCTTTGGAACTAGAACTTCTTCACTTATGCAGGTGTCCAATTCATTATTTTCTAAGATTAACCCAATCCACTTTGATTTGCTGAAACTGGATCTTGGAGCTGGATTAGGGTTTGTCAGAGAAACCCTAAAAATTCAAACTTTGAATTTCAAACATCTAAAAGGATAGAAAGATGCGTCTTGCTGAGCTGATCAAGCTGGTATACTTCAATTTTGAAAACTGCAAAATTTGACCCCTCAAAATTGCCTTTGAAACTTTCGGATTCACTGGACAGGACCCTGAACTAGGGTTTGATAAAGTCTGGTCTTCTGCCCATCCAAAAGGTTCGATCTTGTGTTCTAAACTTCATTTTTTCTGAGGAGCTTCCAGTCATGGTCACAGATTTAAAAAATTCCAACTTTTGCAAAAGCCCTAATTTTCCATCTTTCCGATCAAGATCCCGAACTAGGGTTTGATCAAGCCCGGTCTTCTGCCCAACCAAAAAATTCGATCTTGGTCTCTAAATTTCGATTTTGATGAGGAGCATCCAGCCATGATCTCCGATTCCAAGAATTTCAACTTTCTCTGAAACCCTAATTTCCCACAACAGTGATGATCCAAAAATGAAGGTGCTCAGAATCCAATTATGTTTGGACAGAAATATGCACCTAATTGTTTCTGGTGCAACTCTGAAATTAGGAATCCATAAGGTCTGAAACTTTGGCCTGTGGTCCAGACCTGTCATCTTTGCAACCCCATAGGTCTGACCTCAATTGGATTCTCTGAGAGATAGTTATGCCAAGTGTCACAATGTGACCTATTTATGGGATAAAACAGGAGAGCGAACTTGTACGACGTGCCACGTGTCACTGGTTCAGTTTCGGCCTCTAAAAAACTTACCTGAGAAAGTAAATTCCGTGCCCTACCTGTCATTCTTTAATAAATTTCATTTGGAGCTTCCTAGCCCAAGTTGTGACCTTTTTTCCTAGGTCACCTGTTTGTGACTGAGATCTGGAAGAGGCAGAAACCCTATATTGTACTGATCATAAATCTCAAAGTACATCGAATTAAAAGTTGTGCTTCGAACACAAGGTACATGGGGATGTTATCTACGACCTGTAAAGGTTTCAAATCCTGAAACTTCTTCAAAATGTATTTATAGAGAAAGTTCTACGATGACTGGTTTTTTCTATATCAAGCCCTAGCTTTCGATTTGTCGCAAGTGCAACAAGTCTCATAAATGCCATATCATGCCTTCCTTCAGGCTAGCTCTGATACCATGTTATTTTTTTCAAAATTTAATTCATTCTGATCTAGGATCTTAACTGAACGAATAACATGTACAGCATATCAAGCATAAAAGACAAGAGACAAGAGACACAAAACATTTCACCGGGGAAAACCAAGAAGGTGAAAAACCCCACAACTTCCTCAGAGATAGAATAAGCATCAATACAATGATAACCATGATCAAACCCAAGAGATAGATATCTACAGCAACATGCTCCTCCTCCACTTGTGTGCATCCTCCCCTTCTCTCACTAATGCGAAGTGAGTGAACAATAGAATGTGTAAAATGAGAGAAACACACTCTCTATTTATACACTACATCACTTGACCTTTACTCAATTAGGTCGGCCCCAACTTAACCACATAACATAATGCTGACCAGGTCGACCCCCAGTAGGGTGGTCTAATAACCCTTTGACCCACATGACTCATACAAGGCCGACCCCATCAAGGTGGTCTAATAACCCATCAAGTATAAGTTACGACACTTACAATATAACCTGCGACACTTGCAAGTACACATGACGACACTTCCAATCGGAGGAATAATACATCTCCGTTGGGGATACAATAAATTACAAATACAATATACAAGTGAATATCTTCCGAAGTTACAAATACATCAACAACAAGTACTTGAGGAGAGAGTTGACATGGATAATGTTGACCAAGTACTTGTTTTGCGTCAAGAGGATCATGAGCTACCTCTATGGGAGAGAGATTTAGTGATGGAATAGGTAGATGTGTACAGTTTTTATGGACCAGCCAGCAAAGGAGTATGTGCATACATGGATTGTGTGGATAGGTCTATAAAAAAATATGGAGACACAAGGGAGGTCGAGTTCAATTTGCATGAGTAGAGTGTTGTTTGACACACCATTTATTTTCCAATCTTGTGAGCAGCAGCAAAGGCATCTTTGGTTGTTGTATGATGTATTCAATATACATAGCAGTACATGGGAGTCTCACCTGATTCAGTTGGATGGGACAAATGACAATGATGTGATCCATAAGACCAGTGTGTAGAGTGCACTAGAGGAGCTTCATGTTTTATTAAGTTGTTGCTGCTGCAACCTAATCCCCAAATTTTTTCTAAAAAAACTATAGGGCCCCTCCTTCTGTTTTAAAGAGGTTTTGAGTTCAATTCATCCTAGAAGGATCCCACCCTCAGACTTAGATTTTATCCTAAGGATAAAGCAAAGAAGGCCAAATTTTACTGAGTAAAACTCAGCTTTTCGAGCCGAAACGGTCGGATCAACTCAGCTTTTCGAGCCGAAACGGTCGGATCAACTTAGCTTTTAAAGCTGACACAGTCAGAGCAGAAAACTTGCTTTTGGAGAAATCCTCATTTCGGAGACACTTGTCCAGTTCAAACGACGTGTTCAGAGCAACTCAGCAAGTGCAACCGAAATGGTCAGAGCTTTGTTAAGTTCGCCCTGAAAACACACTTAGAGTTTTTTCGCGCATCTAGTCGGAAGAAAATGTTAAGTCACACTGAAACGATTCGGCAGTAAAGCCTCAGTCATGCCGAAATGGTGCGGTGAAAACACCCCAGAATCTCGGTAAAAAACTGCTAAGTTCTGCAATCCATTTCACAACAACTCGGCCAAATTCGTCGAAACGGTTGCCACCAAAACATGAAAACTTACCAACGAGAAAACGGAAAGTGAGCGCCGATGTAGATTACAAAGGCAAGCTCGAGAAGCAAAAACAGAATTTTTCGGCTAAACTCAGAAAATTCCGCCGAAATGGTCGCAAGAGAAATACAAAACTCGGAAAGTAACGTCGATGGAACTCGTGAAGAGATGCCAAAAGCCGTCATCGGTGCAATTTTTGGAACACCGCCGACGCGTTTCGCGGAAACTGAGCAAGTCTTGCCGAAACAGTCGACAACGAAGTTTTAAAGGTAGCGACGCGTAATGGTCTTTTGACGTCGAAGCGGGGTTTGGTCATAAATGACCCCACCAACCCCACTACCTTCGCATTTAATGATCCCACCAACCCCGCATTAATAGCTAGGTTTTGATTTTATTATTTATAGGGCAAAGTCATTGTTTGTTTGGCATTGAAAAAACGTCGTTCTCAAGGTTCTCGCCTCCACCAATATCTGGACACAAAGACGTCGTTTTCAACTTTTGTCGCGACCATACCAAGACTGATAGGTAGTCCACTGCTGTAATGTCCCAAATTTGGAATTGGGTCACAATGGCCTAATCACATTAGCCATATTCATTAGAGTTTGTAAAATTGATGTTAAGGGTCAAATAATTGCCAAGGAGGAAAATTACTAGTTTCCTAGGTTTGGGGTGGAAGCTTTGGGATTTGGAATAAGGGGGATAATAAATGATGTTTAGACATTAGAAGGGTTCACGTATTTAATAAATAGAGTGAATAAATAAATTCAAGAGAAATCCTAGGTGACAAATGGTTTTGGAGACATATCGAGGATGTGGGACCCACAATAGCTTGATTTTTCATAATACATGGTATCTCTCTTTTGCAAATTCGAATTAATGGGAATGTGAACACTCTTGGGTGAGTTGGTAAGTCATAACACATTTCATTGAGCATCTTAGGTCGAATTGGGAAGGATTGGTAACCTCCATGGAAGATAAAGAGTCAAAGTGGAAGTTTGTGGACATTTGGGCTAGATTCCCTAGCCCCTATGACACCAATGATGGAGCATCTATGAAAACTATGACAAATTGCAGACCTGAAATCTGACATCTGACCACTATGACATTTCAGCCCCAAAAATAGGCTCAAAGAAGGTGAATTTGGGAGTTGGAGAAGCCAAAGAGACTCAAAATCGAATTTGGGAGAAGATGGAAGGTTGGAACTAGGAGACAAGTGGCAAATGTGGAATATTTCCTAAATGGAAATCTATTGAATCTATTGAGAGGATTTCGACCCTTAGAAGGATAATGTTGGTTGTAAAATGTAGAAATGAAGTATGAGAATAGCTTTTGATCATTTGTAGAATTTGCAATTGCATTTGTGAAGAGGGAGAGCTAGTGGATGACTAGTTTCTTGCCTTAGCCAATTTCGAGGGTGAAAGATTCTCATCCAAGTTGGTAATTGGAAAGGCCATTCAGACCTTTCATTTGGAGCTTTAATCGAGTATTTATTTGTATGTGTAAGCTATAGGGCAGCTCATGGTTTCTTCTATTGCAACTCACTCCTTCAACCATTTCCAGTTTTGATGGCATATTCTTGATCCTTGAGGGAGGGCGTTTTGGGTGAGCTATTGTACTCTTTGGGGAATATTTTAATGCCCCATTTCTTTTGTAATATGAATTAAATACTCTGTTCTTCATCTCCAGAAAGTTTCAGGTCGAAATTCCAAGTAGAAATGTATAAATCTCAATTTTAATGAAAGAACAATGTCATTTCCCCACTACCTTGTTGTGAATCAATGTAATGCTGATAATTTCGAATGAATGGATGATTATATGATATATTTGTGATAAATATACTGCCATGGATGTCTTCTACAAGTTTCATGTACTGTACTTGAGCATTTGAAGCATTTTTACTCAATTTAGTTGTATTGGGAGGTGAAATAGTGCCATTTCCCCAAGGGTCGAATTGGGGATTTTTGCAGTTGAATGGGAGAGGGTGAGAACAGTTGTAATAATCCATTAATGGTGCATATGAGACTTTAATAACATACTTAACACATTACATACCTCTGTTCATAAATTTGAGTGGGTTTGGAGGCATTTGGGAAGCCATTTTCAGTACTTACCCGAGGGGTATTTGAACTCCAAATTACTAGTAAAATTGCATAATTGGTCCAGAATCTTAAGAGAGTTTGCAGATGTCTTTTGGTGGCCATATGTAATCCATAAACATCATATTCAAGTTCTAATATCATTCATACACCTTCCTTGAAGATTTGAAGACATTCGGAGTCAATTTGAGACCTAGAGACCAATACTAGTCAAAGGAAAATCACTAGTAAAGTTACCTACATTGATCATAATTGAAAGAGGATTTGCAGAAGTATTTTAAAGGTCAAAAGGCATCCCTGAAACACATATTTATGTTCTAATATCATTCATATACCTTCTCAGAATATTTGGTATCATTTGGGGCAAATTTGGGACATAGAGATCAAAACTAGTCAAAGGTCGAACTAGGGAAAAAAAGTGGAAAATTGCAATTTTAATAAAATTCCTAATAAGGGACATTACAACTACCCTGCCTTAGTGGTTGTTTTTATTGTTGACATTTTCATTCAGTTTTTGCCATAGGTTTTGGTGTTCTTTTTCGCTATTTGCATTTGGTGGTTAAAACCCCGTTCATTTTCAGTTGGGCATTTTTTAGTCACGGACCTAGTGTCAGATAACTGTCTCAACCTAGGGCTGTCGAGTTCACCTCTTCCAGTCTTCGTTAAGCCATTTCTTTCACTTTTAATGCAAAACCTAGCGGATTGTAGTGATCATTTGTCACGGTTCAGACCTCTTAGGATAATTTCGGTCGGCTTGCTTTGATATTATCAAACCCTCAGTTAGAACACAGCTGGATTCATACGCAACGTTCTCCCCACATACTTTAACCCTACTTCACCTCAGGTGGAGAAGATTCTTAAATACGAAGTTAAACAGTCCAGTTTTAGAGTAGTTTTCTGCTTTCAGACATTATTGGTCTTTCCCTTTGATGCATATTGAAACTTAAACTCTGGTCGACTAACCCTGAAGTTTGTTTCAAAAGCTTTAGAATCAACCAAAATTTATGAAAAAACCTTTAAGATGAGCGTCCTTAGTTTGCCCTCATAATTGTATCTGAGTTTAAGCTAAACAAGCATCAATAGCATTTACCAAACTACATGGAAGTTGTTATTCTCTCAACTTAATCTATTATCAGTAGTTTGAAAGAAAATTGCTTTACAAACTTCTGTTTAAGTTACTTATACCATGTTTCTTCTTTTTCATCATGATTTGAAAATTCCTAAGAAGGGTGCCAAGAAGAAATCTAAGGTAATCGAATTAGAATCGGACGTGGAGATTATATTAGACACCAAGATATAAACCATGTTTGAAGATACAAAAGCAGTAACAGGAGTTGTCCCTAAATTCAAATGGGGGGAATTGTATCAGATGATCTGGAACCAGGATATCCCTAATGAAGCTCTCGAAGAAATGATCTTGTATCAAAATATCAAGAGATCGGGCATCACCAAAGCGGCTACATGCCCATAAATTTTTCCCTACTCAGAGGTCATTGGATGGATCCTGCCACCAGCTGATTCCACATCAAGAATCATTTCTGACACCAAAGGGGAAGCGTTTGCCTTATTCCATCCAGCGCATATAGCAGCGGCATACAAGCTACCGCCGGCCCAAGTCATGTTAACTGAAGACTAGATCAAAGTTATAAACATGGACCGCTTGGAATATGCTAAGAAAATGATTGTATCGGGAAAGCAGCTAAGACAGAAAGCGAGCGGATAATATGAATGTCAAAGCTTGAGGACCCATTTCAAAATTATAGCTCTGATGCTAAGCAAAATTTTCGGTAAGGCAGATGGGACAATCTACAAGCTAAATTGGGTACCTCTAATTTACTACATTGCCTTCCATGGCACAATTTATAATTGGGCAGACATCATCTCGGACAGCCTGTCATCATCAATAGCAACTGCACAAGGAGTTTTAACCCAAAAGAAGGCAGAATTCTACATGTCTTCATACCTCATAGATTGCATATTAGCTAGGCACCCATTTCCTAAGTTAGGGTGCATCTGGAATGGAGTTGAATCTCCAATCTACGTGGATTATCAGACCATGTGGGCCCATGGATATGTAAGTCATTATAAGCTTATATGTGAAGAGTTCATCATGCCTCTCTATTGGATAATTTTTCATGATGAACCAAACTACTTGTCTAAAAATGCAATGGCAATCATAAATGAATACGGGGACTACTACTTCTCACAGGAGGGCACATACATCAGAATGTTTGGAGGTTCCCGAGCTCCATCCCTTTTGCCCAAATATGCGACCGATTTTGTGGTCCACAAGGAAGCAGTAAGGCAAGTTTTCATTAATGGGATTGGCAGGGTCCTGCATGATCAAAAGAAAGCTTCATTCCCACCTTTGCCTTTCTGTATCGAGGCATACAAGTTCTCCAAGGTTAAAATTGTCGAAGCTTTTGTTCAAGATTTAGAAGCATTTCATTTTGGCGAAAAGCATTTTGTGAGAAATGATAGGCATTGTGCATCGATCAAAATACATTATGAATATGCCAACCACTTCGACAAGGACGAAGAAGTGTATCGGAGGGAAAGCAACATGACCGAGCTTAACAAACGCTTTCATCGCAAGAGCGAAGCTAGTTCCACCAATGCTGCCAACACTGCAAAGGAGGAAGAATTACACAGGCAGTGAGAAGAAGCCACAAGACTACAAGTAGAGGAAGCTAAGAGGAAGCTCAAAGAGGAAGCAGAAAGGCTGCAAAGGGAACAAGCAGAACAACTATGAGCGGAAGAATCGGAGAGACAGCAGAAGGAAGAGGTCGAGAGGCAAGAAAGGGAGGTTGATGAAGAATTAAAAAGAAAAGAAGAAGAGGATCCATTCAAGGAAGTTGTGGAGAAACATGGAACCCAAAGTGAACATAGGAGTCCACAGCACATGGACATAGACCCACATGAGGTGTCCAGTGTGACACTCACCAAAGGTCACCTCCCATTTAATGAGATTGGACTCACCCCATTCACCCCATCGAAGCAACATACTATGGCCAGGTTGGACACAATCTTTTTTATTCAAAAAGAAAGACCACCACAAGGAGATTAGAGAAGAGACTGAAATTGGCATCCCAACCCAATGTCGTCACTGTCCAGGAAAACACAATCATGGAGGGTACCCACAAGGACCCTAAGCTCATCGCATCTGTTGGCATAGCTGTTGTACAAGCAAGTGCAGATAATGTCGACAGATTGTTGAACAATGTTGAGCGCAACAAAGGAAATATGTTGAAATTAAAAGACAACTTGGTGAAAGAGCGGGGTGAAAGTATAAAGCTGAAAAGGAAATTAGAGGCCACAGTGTCTGAAAGATATAGATTGTTGTCCAACTGCCAAAATTTGGATGCATAGAAAGAAGCTTTAACTGTACAGCTGATGATAATGGAGGGAGAGAAAAGTGATTTTGAAGCACAGATCAGAGACCTGGAAACACGAGAATCGGTAGCAAACCAGGAGGCTGAAGAATTAAAGACTAAAATGGATGAATTGTCAAGAGAAAAGGAATCTCTGGCAGAGCAGCTAAAGCTGGAATATGACAGAAAGTAAGACATGCCTCCATTTTATGAGCAAGCATGCAAGATTCAAGAACAAATATATCACTTTCAGGAAGTGCTCACAGAAGAAATCTACAAGATGAAGTTGTTAATGGCAAGGATGAAGGTGATAGCTGCAGATTCAATAGCATTCAGGAAAAGGCTGTTGGGTATTGTCAGTAAGGTTAAGAGACAGATGGCTTGGACAGGAACCAACTCATAATACTCCAATAATTTGCCTTCAAAGACAACAGAAGACTTGAAGTCGAAGATGGCACTTCTGGAATTTTACAGGAAAGCTGGTAGGAGACTAAATAGTGAAATTCCTATGACTATCCAAAAGTGTCAAGATTTTTACGAGAAAATCCGTCAAGTTCATGAGAAATGCCATCTCTCTTTGGTCCCGAATATGGATGAGCTTCCTTCAAAAGACCAACGCATAGCAAAGCTGCAAAATGGGTTGCGGGAAGAACAAGACTACATCAGAAAATTGGGCGCTCTCACAGAAGAGGACATCCACCACTTTGTAGGACAAGCATCTATAAATGTCTATTTTTTGGAAGATAGCTGCAAGGCTACAACATTAGGGTTGGCACATATTGAGACACAATTGTCATATCATGAAGTGTCCTTACAAGTATTGGAGCCTATCAAATTAAAAATCATAGAAGAAGAGGCTAATGCGTGAGCAAATTATTTTTCTAGTTTAGCAGGGCCCACCCAAACTTAAATTGTAAATATCTTTTTGTATTTTCTGATGTAAGGACTAAATGACAAAGTTTGGGAATTCCTAGGGTTAGGGTAAACGAGGAGTCACTAGAAGACAAACTCTTTTGTAAGATAAATAGAGGAGGAGAATAAGGATAGAAGGACTTTTGCTAGCATAATAGAAGCTGGAACATTCTGTAAGAGAACTACTTTTATGTTAATAAGAAGGATCTGTTTGCTGGGAAAAGCGTGCTCGGAGATTTTTGCGTGGAATGTGTGGAATGTTTAATGTTGAACTACTTCTTCTTGCATTCGTAACTCATACTATGAGATCGTTCTAACTTTCTTGAACTACTTCAATGGTGATGAATGATTTGACTTTCTATGCAAATGTTTATTTGTAAAATGAGTAATAAATTGTTTTAATCATATCAAAACTACCTTTGGTATTCTTTCTGTTGTAAATGTGAATATTGTGTTGGAACAACTATCTGTTAAACTTATATTAACATTTCCAGTATATTAATTTTAATTCAAATTTGCTCCTTGCAGGGATAGGATAGTTAGTTTAAATTAGAATAGGAATAGATAATTGATAGGCATGAGCGGTAAGACAGGAGGTAAGAACCTACGCATCGCTAGTGTGGTTTCTTCCTGTCAATTATATGCATTTAATTAGGGCACTTGCATCTCATACTTTAAAATAAAATTACATAAACGGTGAACCGGGCCGCAACCGGTAAAGAACTTAAACAATTACACTCACGGTAGCCGAACCGTTAACCGGACGGATTCCCCACACCAAACGGTGAGTAATCTAATTGGGATTATTTACCGGGGAGAATCCCTACTGTTGGTGCTGAGATTTTCTGGGCATCAACAGGAGGCTCAGAGAGGTTCGAAACATTATTAGGAGTGATGAACTTCCAAATTGGCGGTGGGAGCACGGCATCCTTTAGAGTGATGGATTGTTTTGGATGATAGTGATGATCAGAAGGGTGCAACATAGACAGTGGGATCTAGTATTACTTGGTCCAACAATTTAGCAGCTCACATAGGAGGTAGAGCCAGCCATCACTTTCAGGAGATTTTCCATGGCAGACCTTATGATGGATGGATATAGTGTTTTCCTACCGAGTGTCTTAGGAGACTATACGAGGCTCTTTGTGTGGAGACTATGTAGTGCAAAGATGGATGCAGTAGACACTTTGCCTTTCTCAGGTTCATTTGAGACCTTGGGATCTTTGTTGGGCTTAGTGGTTTCAACTGGGTTGTCGATAGGATAGTAGAGGATATGGAGATATCTCTTGAGGGGATGATTACATTTTATTAGCAGTCGAGAGTCATGACCAGTGATCAAGGCAGACTTCCTCTTCCAACATTCAGATTTGAGGATGGCATCAGGATTGTATATTTCACTTGGATGCCTATACAGACCACTATCCACAATGGTAGAGTCAGTTCTTACAAATTCTTCAATCTGGAGATCCAGGAGAGGAGGGTGCATACAGATTATGATAGTGGGATGGTTATGATTAGAGTGGCATAGTTGTAGTATTGTGGTCTCTTTTTTAGATTAGCTAGGGATCTTGGAGTTATAGTGTTGGGCATATTTTACACAACAAGACCAGAGTTGAGAGGTAGTATTGGATTTCACAAGCTGATATTATTAGTAGATCAGTTAAGTGGGGAGTTGGTTGAGTGGTTCTAGTATATAGTTACTCTTCTTATTGGCATTGGTTAGGAGTTTTCCTATGTTAGTACCTTGCAAGACCATACTTTGAGCAAAGTATACTACACCTCCTTTTGAAGCATTACCACTCCCGAGTTTAAATTGCTTGCGGACAAGAAATATTGGGTGGGGAGGACTGTCATGTCCCAAAATATTTTCTATGGACCACTCCATTGGACTAGGGGATGCAATGGCCTAAGTTACTTGGTAAGTTCATGATAAATTATTAAGGTGGTGGCACGGGTCATGAATTTGTAATGTATGAGGTCCAATATTTTTTATTAATACAATATTAGTCAAAGTGGGACAAGGAGGGTGCATGGGAGGTGGGAATTGGTCCCCATGTGAGTTGTAACTCCCCCAAATCAAGCTAAGCACATCCCAATTCAAATTCCAAGGTGCAAGAAGGTTCATTATAGAAGCAAATTCGAATTTGTAACTCCCCGTGATAAAAATAGCAAAGGGAAGGCACACTTTAGGGTAAGTAACTCCCAAAGGGAATATATGACACCATGACAACATCTATGACACCTTATGACAGGTTATGACATGTTGCAGGTCCTAAATTTAGACAAGTAGGGTGCTAGAGGATATGGTGGGCCCACATGAAGGTGTAACTTCCCCAAAATTGAACTATGCACATCTAATTCAAATTTACTAGTGCAATGAAGTAATATTGGGTCAAATAACATTAAATAAGTAAGTTAAAGTTCCTAAGGACCCATTCTCTCATGACAATAACATTTATCAATATTTTATTAATAATTTTATGAGAGAATTCTAGAAGGAAGGGGAAAGGCCCAATGAAGTCCATGAGAATGATGCATGTCTATTGCGGGGGAATTTTGAACATCTTGATTTTGGAATAGGAGAGCTCCTGTGTATTTTCAAGCTTGGGATATGTTCCCCTTTCAATTGTGAACTAGTTTCGGTGGTGAAAGATTCCACCCTAACTAGTAGAGAGGAGGAGATCGTCCAGATCTCTTCGTTGTCCTTCATGAAAATTGATTAAGAGGGGAAATCACTTTCAGATTTCTATATAGAGCTTTGTTTTAGGTTTTATATTAATCTATAGTAGTGGGGTCAAATTCTTGATGGCGTGTTCAAGTTCCAGTTGGTACAAGTGTGAAGTTGTGGAGTTTCGGGACAATAATGTTTGTACTAGTTTATGCGCAAGGAGAGTGCACCTATGGTCATCCAGATCTCTTTGGGGTTGTTCTAAAGGTTTTATATCATCCATAATTTATTGAGGGTGCACTGTAGGAGGAAAATCGTTGAGTTGGGGTCGAAATATTGCTTGTGGAGGGTGCAACAATGGAAGGAAATCACTCATTTGGAGCAGTAACTCTTCCTCTTCTCTCTATGGTTCTGTAGCATCCATCTCTACTCTCTTTGAAGCAGATATTTCTCTATATTTCAATCTATTGGAGCATCCATTGATGTACTCTCTGATAATGTCCCACTTATAATAAAAATCTCAGTGTTCTTCTCCACATATTGTTCAATATTCGAGCACGAGTAAATGTTTATCTATGAGTAGATTTGTTTTAATATGGTTGTGTAAACTTCATGTTCTGGTATGAAACATTCATAAGAGTCCATGGTGTCTCTTAATAATCCATTTGGCTTGATTCATATGTGTTTTGGAGCATTTGGGTTTGGTTTGCAAGTTCTATAGTTGGGGGTGTTCTTAATCTCGTACCAGTGTTAAGTGGGTTGAAATGCATCCTATGGTTAGACCAATTTCTGAATTTTTTTGGGCTCTTAAACCTATTCCATAGCATCGGGATCATCGTTTCCAGTAGGAAACACTTTTTATTTCACTCAAAAAGGTTTTTGTATGCGTTAGCATAATTGTACAGATTGACCCACTAGTAAAATGATAATATCTCGTGCATATGATCATTTTACTAGTGGGTCAATCTGTACAATTATGCTAATGCACCCTTTGTTATAAATGTCAGTGTAAACTCTTCAAGGCTTCCATAAATTTCTAGTATGTCTATTAATGGTTAGATTAGATGTGTTTGGATCCCTCGAGATATGTTTGGGATTTGAGTGAGTTAGGGGTTGTTTGGGAAGAGTTGAAAACCTAGTGTTCTATGTAGTCAAATTTGAACTAGTGTTCCTAGTTTCGAATCCAGTGATTCTTTGGGGTTGCATTGGGGTTGATGGCTCTGATATTGGATCCGAAATATTACAGTAGTGATATATCAGACCTGATTGGCAATATTATAGTGGTTTTACCATATACATCATGGTTCCACCACATTATTCATATTACCGTAAATATAATAAAGCCATTGTTGGATAAATTTGGGGATCAATTTACTCTCTATTGAAAAGTTGGATTTAATGTGCCTAAATATTTAATTGGGTACATTACAACACTCTAGGATTTCAGTAAAGAGAAAATAAATCATGCAACTCAAGATTGATACACTCCTATACACTCCTGAAACTTTAGGAACAACAATTAGTTAAACTTTGGTTTGATGTACATTCAGTTAATAACAAAGACTTTCAGGCAGGAGACCTGGTTCACATACCTCTCTTTTCTAAGCTCTTGAGCTAAACCTCTAAGCAAGCCAAATACAAGAGATTCATCGGGATATCTCCCCCTTGAATCAAGTTCGCATGTTATTTTTTTAGGGTGGCGAGGTCCATTGGAGGACACATCGTCATGGTTGTAGACATGGTTTCTACCATATATCAGGGCTATATCAATTGTTGAAGGGTCTAGCACTACCAACTCAGTGCCTTGCTTTGATGGCAACATGAACCAATCATCCTCCTCTCGTGAAGCATGAAGTACTGATCAAATGAGTGACTGTTCAAAATAGAGAGCACCTTAGGGCTCTTTCCTACTTTGAAACTGTGTTACCCCTGGTGGCATCATAAGAACCTTTCCCCTTTGGCCTGGGAGTGCATCTTGCCATAGCAACTAAAAAATTTACATTCCTGAGTATTCATATGCCAATTGAGTCTTGTTTTGTCGTGTGCACCTGCCGGTCATTATTTTTGCAACCTAACTAACATTCAATGCATGTTAGTTAACTATGCTATTAACTGAGTCTTGTTAACTGTGCTACCAATTGTAGTCCTTTGCCATGCTTAATTGTGTATGCATGTTAACCTTGTATGTTTCGAGATGCAAATTGCTTGGCAAATTCATGGGCTACACAAATTCATCATAATGCAGATGTCCTTCCTCGTCCTTCTCATGAGTTAGTGCACACAAATGACCTAAAAAGTAGCCACTGGGCTGTGCAATAAGCATAATAAAATGTCATGTACAATCCATTGTTGAAAAAATAGTTAATAGGCTAAGATCTGCTCTATTCTCTACTAAATATTTGAGTTGTCTCCACGGTCTATGCCTGGAACTATGGCAGTTACTCGATTCTCTGCTCAATGATGTAATTTTCATTGTTGCCCATGGAGAATATCGTTTCAAGATACGTTTTCATTCAACATACATTGACTTGGATCTATGCTCTGTCTCCTCGAACAATCCTAAAAGAAAACAATGATCTACTCAAGCATTAAAAAATATGTCACAATGATAAAAAAATAAGCTGCCAACAAGATAGACCAATCATACTATGTGCTTACAGCTACCATATAACCTGGCATATTAGCGCCTGCATGCTAGACACAGTTAATTGTTTATAATTGTTTCATTGTGCGTAGTGTAAGTGCGTTGGTACAAAAGGTCCATTGGTTGTAGCTTGAGTGGTTTGGAGGAATGATTATTGCCCTCCCCACCCAAGTTCAATTCTTGTAAGTGACATGTTTCTCTTGTTGAGCCCTTATTGTAATGATTGTATTTATGGCCATACCTTGATTCTCTAGCTAGAATAACAGGTGTTGGCATTCTCCCGGTGGACTAGCCCTCTAACAAACGGTGAACCACCATTTAAAAAAAAGTACATTGGTACAATGTGCCAAATATTAGACTGTAAATAACAAATGTAGCTCCAGCAGCCAAATGTAGCACATGCATGAAAGAATTTCTACTTGTAATCCATGCAACATCCGAGAAATGGCATTGTATCGAATTTGTAAAACGAGAAGCACAGACTTTTAGAAAATCTTTATCCTAGGGGAAAATATAAAATTCCAAATGTCGTGATGGAGTTATTCCAAGATAAATTCAAACCCAAAAAATACAATAAAACAAGTGAAATTTTGGTTTCAATTATGTTATAGCTATCCAAATATCTATGTGATTCAATGTGATAGGCTTTGTACAGGTTTTCGCTTTTGAGTCCCGATTTTCATGAATGGTAGGTATTACCTAGCCTCTTGGGTTGTTGGCAGCCTAGCTTTTCCCGACTACAACTTCTAATTTATTTTTGACAGCTTTAATTACGCCGTAGGCATTTCACCACGGAGAAGCATGAGCTCCACGTCGGCTAGATTCCTCGCTCATATAGCGAATGGAATCCTGCCACATGGATGCTTATGCATCTCCGCCGCGAGCTCCCTCCTGCCGCTGCCTCCCCTACCAACTGTCGTTGCCTCCTCTTGCCACCAAGATCCTCCGCCTCCAACCTCCTGCCTTGCTCTCTCCCGCGACCTGGTCTCCTCCCTCCACCTCCCCTCCGCCTGCAACCTCCTCCCTCCTCCCGCCGCGACCTCCTCCCCTACTCTCTCCCGCGAACTCACTCCTGCCGCCGCCGCTGCCTGCTGCCTCCTCCCCTACTCTCTCCCGCCGCCGCCGCCTGCTGCCTCCTCCCCTGCTCTCTCCCGCCACCTGCTGCCATCTCCCCTTCTCTCTCCCGCTGGTCGCCGATCGGCTTGAAAGATATAATTTAACAGAGATGAGCTCGTAATCTTATCGAAGCTGCATAAGAGGCGCAGGATGCAAAGCATCTGGGCATAGTGAAGAAATGTTTTTAAATATTATGAAAAATTATCAAATTCAATATAGAAATTGTATGTTTAAAATACATTTATCATGAATGGATGTTCAAATCAAGTATGGATCAAAATTCAAAGTTCAAAAAACGTAATATAACAAAATCAATATTTGAATCTTACAAATGAAAAATAGTCAATTCTTACACATATCAAGAAAAAACTTACTTATAAAAAAATAAAATATAAAAATATTCTGACAAATATAAAAATTCTTTACTTATACAGATAACGAGAACGAACACCATCTTCCCACGCCTTTATTTGTACTAATAACACCTGCACCATCACTTCCTCTGCAAGTTGCCCCTCGTCGTTGAATAAAATCAAAATCCCAAGTAAGAAACCTCTAAAGAAATTTTCAAGAGAGAGACCCTTGACAATAATATCTACATCGCTCCTCAAGAAACCCATGACAATAATCAATATAGTAATTTAACTAAGACTAAACCCAAGAAAAGACAGTTTCACCTGTCACATTTTTCCAGATCAAAAGTTGGGGATCTCCAGTACTCTAGAAATAGAATTTCAATAGTAGGAGGCTCGTATCGTAACTTTCCTTGATCAGTTATCACTTTCAGTATGCGCAAGTCTTGAGCATAGAGTCCATCTTCCAAAGTGAGATCTGAAGGCTTCACATGGTGGAAGACAGGAATAATGGTCGAGCCCGAATCCAACATGTCTACAAGTTCTTTGAGACACCATTCAGATTCCGCATATTTGGGAGAGAAAATTGCTATCTGCATGAAGGATGTTTTGATAGCCCTCTTTATTTGATCGTTTAAGTTCTCTCCCTCTTGCATTTCCTCGCAGTCCAGAAAAACTCTTGATCCCTTTGCAACAAGACAAATGGCTTGCTAACGTTTTCTTAACATCAAAACCACGATTGCTATCACCAGGAGGCAAGATTTCAATCTCTCCCTCAAACCCTTGCAAAGGAGAGCTCGAAGGATGAACAATGAACTACCAATTTATCGTACTGACTAATTTTTAATGTTAAGCTTAAGGTGGATGCAAGCTGCATGCATAGTACGTGTCTCTCTCTGACAATGAGTTGGCTTGCACTCGTTTCCTCCTTACTTCGTAACTTAGTAAAAGCTACAACACAAGTGTTGACCCCTCGAGGGAATAAGTGTTAATGTGTTAGGAACTTCGAACCTCTTGACTTCGATAGTAACATAGACCTATACATGGAGCATGTTGTTAGCACATACGTGGTAAATAAGCCATGTACCATGGCTCATACATCATGTATGTAGTTTTATAATCCCATATTAACTTCTTTAAGGACAAACAAAGCTTATGGTTTAATGATTTTTCTATTTACAATGTATTCAATTAGTAAACATAAGGTGGTAGCATATCATATATTTATATATTTAGTTTGTATTGATATGTATATAGAATACAACGTAGAGGACGGTCCTTCACTATTGTTTGGATGTTCTTATAGTGGAACTTTTCATATTTCATGATTAAATGAATAAGTTTAAATAATTATTTTGAACATATGGGATATAATTGTATATTATATAAAAATAATATCATATATTTATTAAAAATATAATAGGCAAATAAATTATATACTATATATGAATTTTATAAACTATTCTCTTTTAATAAGAAAAAAAATACAATTTATGTTGTCCATACTAAATGATTAATTCCTTTGAAACTAAAGATATATATTAACTTTTCTTTATAAATTTTTAAAAAAAAATTCCAATCATAAATAACATATCATAAATATTTTCTTTTCAATAAACATATAACATATCTCAATTCTTTTGTTGGCCTCGATTTCATTTGTCTTCCAATGTTTCGCAATGTTAGAAATAGAAACATCTAGATTTGGTGTATTCAACGGTGTTTGTATACTCAACAAAACTATTTTAATTTGTGATGTTGGATTGAACTTGTCTCTGAGAATATCGAGGCATAAGCGGCCAACTTATCAACATTTGAGTGGTAAATCTTTGTAAAAAACGGACCTTTGATGCTGCCAAAAAATACTCTTTAGGGAAAACATAGCTCCACCCTGAAAACACCTCTTTCATACGGAGACTGAGATGGGCCGAGAATCATCACATTAAACTACTGTAGATTGCCCATAGATGGAGAAGCACTACAAGTATTGGTTCACTAAGAAAGCATTGAGTTTCCTTTAAGTTTAATCGATTTTAATAATGATGAGATTTCATTCATTTTTCATATATATATATACTTTTCCCAAAAAAACATTATTTGATTCAATAACTTTTTATTTTTCAAGTGGTTGGTATGATATTTACCGTGTGGGATATTATAATTTTGAAATTTTGTTTATATCATTTATTAATTTTGAAAATTTTAAATGAAATATCTTAATTTATTATTTTTATATTGATTTTTTAAATAATTTTAAATTTTAACTTTTAAAATAATATTAGCAAATATAAAAACCAATAAAACATATAAAATTAATAACTAATTAAATGTTAATACTTTGTTTATATTTTGTTTTGGTTAACCATCAACATTTATGAAAGATTTTGCTGAAAACATCAAAGTAAGATTTGGATTCACTTCATGTCTATATCTAGATTTTCTCTAATAATGAAACAAAACAAACACTACAACTATTCTATGGCCTCTGCATAAAAAAAAGTCCAAAAACTACTGAAATATATGATACCTGCATAAAGAATATCACATTATGATTAAACACAATCAAAACCTAAAATTCTACCTTAGCCTTTCCAATCTTCTTGCTGTCCATAAAAATATTATTTATTTAATTGAACATGTACTTTTATTCTCGAAAATGTTTATAAATCTTAATTTTTGATAATGCTTTTATTTAAAAATGGTTGCACTATATTAATATTATATTATATTAATATTAATCTTAATTTTTGATAATGTTTTTCTTTAAAAATGGTTGCACTATGTTAATATTATATAGGGTATATTATTTTAAATTTAGATAAAATATGAAGTTTATTGTTTTTTAAATGTCTATGCAATCAATATACTTCAAACAATCTAACATGGACCATGACTAACATCATATTAGAAAATAAGAAAGAAAATTTGACTAAGAATCCACATCATCAAAGAAGATCTAGGGTGTTGTGAGGTGCCTCAGGTAGATTGGTAGTCATGAAGGAAACAAATGCGACAATAGGACTTATTTCCTTATACAAATTGTACTTGAATAGACTTATTGTTGCTTCATATTTTATTTGCAGATTACAAGAGGGTAATGATCTAATTTCTAAATTTGTGTTATATTCAAGTCATACTGTCATCATTCATATGATAGGTGTTATTATCACCTATGTTAACTCACATTGTGTTTGTGATATCTCGTGTCGCCAATGACCATGCGGTCCATTAATTATCCTTCAAGACTAAGTATTTTGATGACCCATGGATGTTGCCAAACCCAAATGCTATAATCAATGTAAACCCCATCACTTTGAGCATAGCGAAGGAAACTGATAGGGTAAGTGATAACCTTCCATATGTAGGTTCTTTCCCTCCGTGAGGACAAATAGAGCAAGGACTCTCTAGTGTAGCACCATATATTTTGTGTAGCCCACTTACTCTTCAGTGTAGCCATATATCTATCCTTCCTTAAAGCGTCAACGGCCTTTTGTGTTATTATCAAAAGAACTAGATTGGTATAGTGTGTGGCTAAGCTAATGCCATCATGTGGTAAGCTTGAGTTTGAACACACTTTATTTTTATTTATTTTTAAATTTCCTATTGATGTTTATGAAATGGTTAGTAGAAATGGGTGTTGTTACTGTTTTTATTAAGGTTTTATTTATTTACATGTTTTCTTTTATTCTATGCATTTTTATAATAGTACAAAATTATTAACAAAAAAACGTTGTAATTATAGTTGTTTATAATTTTAGAGCCAATAACATGAAGCCTCTAAGATGAAGGGATTTTAGAGCCAATAATAGAAAACCTTTACATGGATAGGCCCTCTTAGTGTTTCAAGAAGAGGTGAAACATATTCAGCACATTCTCATAAATGAGATGAGCTTCATGGGGCCTAATGGAGAGAGAAAAGTGGGTGAAAGCATAATGCAATGTAAAAAGTATATTTGATAAAATGTAGAAGATGATAAAAATAATACAATTGGTTGGGTTTAAATAAGCCTGTCTTGCACCTTTTCACCAAAGGCACGACTATAATAATAAATTAATATTAGTTATATTTAATATTAATTTATTGTTACATTGCCTTCCCCTTAAGGGAAGCTTTGTCCTCAAAGCTTATTTGACGACAATGATTATGGGAACTGTTGCATCGTCTCTTATGTGGACACCTGTATGGTTTGCTACTGGCGGGTTTTGTCCCTGGTACTATTTCGATTATGTGTTCAATTTTTTTGTTTGGTGGGAGCTCCATAGGTAGTTCATGAAACACCTTGCGATGTTTTTAAATCAACTTTTGTATCTCTGGTCGTTTGTCCCTATCTCCTTCACTTGTTAGAAGCTTCATTTCTTGACATTGAAGTATGTGCGTTGGTGCGTCCTTCCGAAGTAGCTTTTCCATCTTATGTGATGTAACCAACTATGTCGGAGGTGGTTGGAATCCATATAATTTGTGTGTTTTCCTGAACGCATGGAATTCAATAAACTGTTCTTGGTGATTTGCGGAGTAAGTACCCAAGGTTTGTAACCATTGTATTCCTAATACTACATCGACTCCTCCCAACGGTACCGCAAAGAAATCTGATTCTAAGTTATACTCTTGTATTTGTAACTTGACCTGGTGACATTTCCCTATGTTATCAATCTACTTGCCATCTGCTACCATAATCTTCATGTTAGGTATTGGAAAAACAAATAGGTTAAATGCCTTAGCAAGGTTGACATTAATGAAGTTATGGGTGCTGCAAGAGTCGATGAGAACTGTAACGTTATTCTTTTTTATATGTCCTCTAAGCTTCAATGTTTGCGGTTGGGGGATTCTGATAATAGCGGCTAATGAGATTTGTGGGGTGTCGTCCTCGATTCTTGTGTGGTAGTCTTGTTGACTCTTCGCATCGTTCTCAATTGGTTCCTTGACTTCCAACTCTGCTTCACAGGCATACAATTTCTTATATAAGCATCTGTGCTTAGGATCCCATTTGTCTCCACAGAACTTACATTTCCCTTCCTTTATTCTCTAGGCCTCTAAACTGGGCTCTGTTCCTTCTCTAAGTTGAGGTGGTGTATATCTTGGGTTCCTTGTGTATGCTGATTAGAGGGGGTTCCTTTTGGAGTCGTCTTGGTTGAAATTTGTATGAACGGATTTGTTTTCAATGATCCTGCCTTTACGTCGTGATTCCTCCATGGTAAAGATGTTATGTAACTCTAGTTCATCACGATTGTGTTGTTTTAGGCCGTGTATGTAGGTCTGTAGTCTTCGGTCATCGGTTAACTCTGGAACTCGAGTTGATAGTGCTTCCCACTTACAGGTATACTCATCGACACTGCTTTTCTGTTGTAATCTTGTGATTTTGGCAAAGAAGTATTTTTCTTCAACGCCTTGGACTCTTTTAATGAGGTCGTTCTTGAAACTAACCCAGTTGTGAGAACAGATCCTTGCAGTTTTCTTCCACCATAAGTACCAGTGGTAAGCATTGCCTTCTAGATGCATGGCGGCATATTTAGCTTTCTCCTCTTCGTAATGGATATTGTGGACGTCTAAGTATTTGTCGGCTTTGTTAACCCACTCTATGCACTATCGTTCATCCCCATCATATTTGGGTAGCTCGACTTTCACCAAAATTTGGCGTCCTTGTGTGTATGAGAATGATGACGATATGTTGAAAGGATCCGGCTGCTCCAGTGTTCTAGGAGAGTTGGGTTGCAGATCTTTTGGTACTGGTAATCTTTCCAAGATGGCTTTTAAAACTGCCTCATTTTTCTTTTGGTTGTCTTGTAGAGTGAGAACGGAATTCTCTATTCGTGATGTGATTTGTGTCCAAGTTGCTGCCAAATTGTCACTGGTTTGATCGATCTTTGCCTGGAGTTCCTCATAGTTCTTCTTAATCTTCTCATTGATTGAATCGAATCAGGCGTTTAATTCACTCATTGATCTGGTGATTGGTGGAATCTTCTCGGCGCTAAACGTCGATTTATTTTTATTTGTTGTACGATGCCAGCCCGCCACGATTTTATTTTTTTTTTATTTTTCAAATAATAATTTTATTATAATTTTTTTTCACAAAAATTTAATAAAAATAATACTATATAATAATATCAATTATTATAATAATATATTTTTCTTATTACAATTTGTTGTGATAGGGTTTAGGTGGAAGTGGCGACGGGTGTGTTGAAGGAGGTTGATAACGTTAGAGGGAGCATGAAGCTGGTTACGAGGAGGGAAGGACAAGTTGCAGCGGAGGAAGGTAGATGGAAGTTGGACTGAAGGGGATGGGTGAGAGTCCGTATGGATTTGCTGGAGTGGGAGGGTACGGATTTATGATGGAGCGAGGGTTGGACGTGAGGAGCAAGGGATAGAGAGGTGGGAGGAGCGGAGAGGAGGGCGTATAAGGTGGGTGTGGGAGGTGGAGTGGAGGAGGAGGAAGGAGGGAAGTGGGAGCAGCGAGAGGAGTTGCAGCGTGACGGGGGGACAACAGAGAGGGAGGAGCAATGGGGTGTCGAGTGAGCAGGAAGAGGAGAAGCGCGGAGCAGGAGTGGACGCGGTGTGGGATATGGCGGGAGATGGCAGTGTGCAGGTGAAAGTGAAGGACGAGTGGACGCAGAGGAGGAGTGGATGCGGTGTGTAGGTGAACGTGGAGGAGGAGTGGACACGGTGTGGGAGATGATGGAAGGAAGAGCGTGGAGTGGAGTGGAGCGGGAGCAGGCTGGAGGAGCGTGCAGGAGGGAGCAAGGAGTATGGAAGTGGTGGGCAGTGGAATTGGAGTGGTCAGGTGCCGAGAGCTGAGAGAGAGGTGGCAGTTGGTGGTGGGGAAGGCATGAGCGCGTGAGGGTTGGTGGCAGTGGAGGTGGAGGGTGCAATGTGGTGGGCTGGTGCCGAGAGCCGAGAGGCTCTGATACCAATGGAGAGAGAAAAGTGGGTGAAAGCAGAACGTAATGTAAAAAGTATATTTGATAAAATGTAGAAGATGATAAAAATAATACAATTGGTTGGGTTTAAATAAGCCCGTCTTGCACCTTTTCACCAAAGGGCGCGACTATAATAATAAATTAATATTAGTTATATTTAATATTAATTTATTGTTACACCTAAATTGTTCATGTAGATTGAGAGTCGCTTGCTTGAGTTATTTTTAGGAAAAAAACAATTACTCATTCAGAAACTGATAAATAATTATTGTCGACGATTTGGGACAACTCCCACATGTGACAAACAAACCTATATATGCAGGAGCAGCTCTAGGAAAGTGTGTATGGACAAACTTTACCCCGGTAATCATCTTGTAAACAGTCTTCTGTCAAAGGGAGCTACACAAAGCTTTGAAGACTAGAGCCTCAGATATGTTTTCAAAAATATATGTTTATACTTTTGTAAATTGATTTTGCTTATGTTCAATCTATGGTTCTATAATGTTCCTTGTCCTTTTTTTACATATTTGAAGCAAAAATAAAGATTTTATAAATATTCCTTAAATCAAAATTTTATATTTTAAGATATTTCTACATTTTCTCTATTTATGAAAGCAAAATGCAAGTTTTTAATATTATTTCTTACAACAAATTTCCTCATTTTAGAATATTTTTATATTAGTCTTCTTCTTTGATTGATGGAAACATAACATAGTAGTATTTGCAATGCTACTCAAACTCGGAATTTGATGGTTGAGAAATGTTATCTTACGTCAGGAGTAAGGGTTGTGTGGATTTATGAAGCCCCCCTTACACATCCCAAGTTGGATGGTAGACTGACAATGGACATTTTGATGACCCCATCTAACGAGGGCCCCGCCATCAATCATATAAACCATTGTGCATCTTATTTTTTTGCTCATAAATCCACTTACATGGTTCATTATAAATCATAGAAATGTTACATTTGTTCTTCACCTTTCTCATATATTTGTCAATATTTTCTTCATTTACTTTCTTCACATGTCTACCTATTTTTTCTCTATTAATGTCTTCACACTAAATATTAAATTTTGCTTTTATTTACCATTGTTTTTTTCCTTTTTTACAAGGCTATTTAACATTAATTTTTATTTACCATTATGCAAATAACCTTACCATTTTTCCTTTTTTTGCAAGGTTATTACTCATAAACACTTTTTACACCTAAAATTGCAATTAATTTAGCAATGGTGGAACCAACCAAAGGACATACAATTTGCACTCGGCACCTTCTGGATAACCTCCATCTACATAGAAGACAATTCCAAATCCATGTTATTCATCCTCGAAGGGATAATCTTTCAAGGCCGGAGTTAAAAGAGGAACTTGCAAGGAAATTTCATGTTTTAGATACACAAACTATCTTCATCTCTTGCTTCCAAACAAAAGGCCCATTCTCCAAAGGATTTGGCATAATATATGACAGCGTAGAAGATGCACTGAAAAATGAACCAAAACACCGCTTAGCTCAAAATGGTCTTAGAGCTCATGTTGACAAGACTACCAAAGAGAATAAAAATAGAGCAAAGAAAATTCATGGCATTAAAACCAGGAAAAAATAGAAGCTCTTAATAAAGGCATGGTTGAGTTAAATGAATTTTTTGCAACATGCCTGAAGCATGTATATTTTCCTAGAGTTTTAACTCAACCATATCCTATTAGTTATCTAGCTTGTACCAGCTTTACATTTCTACTTATACTCAAATATATATCTCTTTTACATTTCTACTTATACTTAAATATATATCTCTTATATATTTCTTTTTAGAATTCAATATTTAATGTTTAAAAAAAATGCAATGTTTTATCCACCTTTTTACTTGTACTTGTAATTAACAATTTTCTTTTTCCAAATTTTATCTAACACTTTGCTGTCACTCTAAATATTTAAATATGTTTTAAATACTTATATATAATATTACAAAATTATATAAATATTAAAATTTTAAATTAAAAAAAAAATATTATTCACTTTTATTTTCCTTTATTAATTTCAAAATATTCTAATAATTTCAAAATATACGCATTTATAATTTTATCTATAACCTTATGGCAAGTCAATGATTAATATAAACTCAAAAAAAATATAATATTAATAGTTTCCTGTAATATTAATATTGTGTAAGTTTTCTTATAACATATTTTCCTATGTTTCATTTTGTTGTTAGGTTGAGATACTTTAGTACAAGGGAGAAGTCTTAGCCCTAACATAAAAGGTAAATGTGAAAATTAAACATGGCACTTTGATAAAATATTAAGTACATAATTTTTTTTTCAATGTTGAACTAATCTAAACTTGAAAACAAAAGAGATATATATTTCAATTAACTAAAACTAAAAAAGTTAATTAAACCGTGATTTACATGTGAGGGATTGTAGCACAATAAAGATTTATATAAAACTTTAATATTTAGTCATTCAACTTTTATATTTGAATATGCTTTAACTAAATGTAAAATGTTATATAAATTGAAAGTATATAACTATGGACATTTCTTTGTTTACATAGTAAAATATATTTTATTTTTTTACCTTCCCTTCGCAAATAGGTCAATACACAAACTATTATTGTTCCAATGGTTTTATATATATATATATATATATTAATTATATACATATTTTGTCTAATACCTTGATGCAAAGCTATTTTTCTTATTCAATTCTTCGATATATATTTGATGAACAATAACTTTTTATTCACGTTTGTAGCGACCTAATTTCAAGTGTTTGGTGTGAGATTTATCATGTGGGGACATTATAATTTTGAAATTTGTTAATTATATCTTAATTTATTTATTTTATATGTAAACTATTATTATTCAAATATTTATACACATAGTTCAATAAAAAACATATTACTTATATATATATATATATATATATATATATATATATATATATATATATATATATATATATATTCTTTCTAAAAAACATTCATATACATTTTGTATACTTTGCCTAATACATTGATGCAACACTGTTTTTCCTTAGGTGTCTTTTTCGTACCCTTGTTTTGAACTTTTGTTAAAGAATATACCTACAATTATGACATCGATTTTAAAAACGAACTCTATTACAAGTATTGGAAATGGAGAGATTATTTGCAGTCCTGTTCTACAAATTTTGGACTTCAATCCAACTACCAAAGATCACTATTATGTACGCCTATCTGATGGAAACCGTACAATACAAATCTTGTTTGCATTGGCTCTCGTCTCGCTTTTCACATCATCACAATTGCAAGTTGGATCTTTGATTCAAATAGAAAACTTCACATGTAAATCTATCCAGAATAACAAGTATGTATTCAACCTATCTACTTTTCCGTTTTCTTTTTTCCTCGAACACATCCCATTCCAAATCACATACATCATACAAAGTAACCACATTTTTCACTACCCACTTTTTGCACAGTATTTTAAATACTAATTTAACCTTTATTTTTACATTTTTTTGCAAGATTTTTATAGTTCAAGGAATACAAGTGCATACTTTGACTTCAGAGATAATTGGTGCACCATTGTTGAACGAATATGTAAGTCCTCTTATAAAAAAAATATAGACACACTTAAAACACCCCCAAACATCACTCCTATTAAATCTTTGCAGCCATACCTACAATAATGGACATTGAAAATCAAAGTCCTTACAAAAACTGCCCTTCGCACCTTCACCAATGCCAAGGGACCTGGCCATGTCTTTAGCTTTGACGTTATTGACATTGAAAGCAGTGAGATACGTATCACATGCTTCAATATCCAAGCAACACACTTCCATCCTTCCATAGATATTGGTAAAGTTTACATAATCTCAAAAGGAATAATCAAACCTGCAAAAAAAGAATTCAATCATTTAAAAAATGACTTTGAAATAAATCTTGGTATTAGTTCCACCATAGAACCTTGCTTACATGATGAACATTCAATAGCAAACCATAACTTTATCTTCACTCCTATCAATGAATTATCAACTCTATCCAACAATTCTATAGTTGATATACTTGGAGTTGTTATATCCATTATCCCTTCAGTAACTATCATGAGGAAAAATGGAACAAAGACACATAAGAGAACCCTTCAACTAAAGGACATGTCAAGTTATAGTATAGATGTCACACTATGGGGGGTCCTATGCACTAAGCATCATCTAGAGCAATATGCCATCACAAATAGCTTTCCAATAATTGCTATAAAGGATGGAAAAATAATAGACTTCAATCAACTATCAATTGCAACAACTTTTTCATCCCAAATTTACATCAATCCTGATCTCAAAGAAACTCGGGATTTGAGAACCTGGCTTGATAAACCAGAAACATGCCTCCAATCCCACTCATTATCTTCACATGGTGCTTCAGGAGGTCATCCTTCCATACGAAAGAAACTAGCTGACATTAAAAAGGAAGGAATTAGTAAAGGGCCAGAACCTGCATACATTTTAGTCGAGGCAATTATATCTTCAATGGATACAGACAATTGCTGGTATTTTGCATGTCCTCTTAAATTTAAAGATTGTCTTTGCAAAAAAAACTCACACCTATTGCGGATGGTGCCTGGAACTGCCAAAGGTGCAATCAACATGTCTATGAATGTGACTACAAATACATTTTCCAATTCAGCATTGAAGACCAAATAAGCAAGATCAATGTAATTGCATTCCAAGATGTTGCAGAACAACTTATCGACATACCAAATCAGAAGTTGTTTGACTATGACTATGAAGGAAATACCAAAGAGACCACGAACATCTTTGCCAATTTGTTCTTCAATAGTTGCTTGTTCAAACTAGCAGTACACGAAGAAACATTTGCCAATCAGAAACAAATCAAACACATTGTAATTGCATGTGATAAAATGGATTGCATGCAAAATCCAAAAGAAAACATGCCTACCCCTAAAATGTTGCCTAAATAGTGAAGGCGCGTGTTAGGGTTTTTTCTTCAAAGCAAACAACTATGTTTTTTCCCTGCTTTGTACAGTTGCATATTACATTTTCCCTAGATAGTAAAGGAATGTCTTCGGATTTTTCCTTCGAAGCCATAACTTGTATTTTGGATTCCTTTGTACAGTTACATATTAAGTGTTGCTCAGATAGTGAAGGTATAGCTTAGGGTTTTTTCTTCGAAGCAAGAAGTTGTCACTTTGTACAGTTACATATTAAATAAAACATGTATTTATAAAGTTAACATATTTATTTACTTATGCATCCATATCCAACATATCATAAAATTTAAATTTCCATCTTTCTAAAATATTACTCCTATATGCGTCAAATTAGATGTTATCAAACAAATTATATGCAATATAGAATTTAATAATGTATATTTACAAATTTTTCATTTATTTCCTTACAAGCACCTTCACATATTGCAATAAAAAGCATGGACAATGATTTTCATCCTAAAGAGCATGCCCTCCTGCTCCAACACAACATTCCAATAGGTCTAGCAAGTATATCGTCTCAAGAGTATGAGGTTCATCATAAGAATCAATACAATAGTCATCGACATAAATTCCAAGCTACAAAAATAAACAAGAGAAGAAGAGATAAATGGAACAATGAAAGTACCACAAGCAAAGACATTGACCTAATTGCTACAAAACCATCAACATTCAAGGTCCAATAAAATGAACAACGCAGAAGAAGATATGCTGAAAAGAAAGATGAAAAATTAAATTTCAAGAGACTACAATGAATACTAATCCAGAACCTCATTTGCATTTTCCAACAGAAACTCTTCAACAACGTGGCCATCAAAATTCTACCCAGTCTTTCCGCAAACGAATTGATGCCTTGTCTAACATGCATGCATGTACTACTTGTATGGAATCATATCCAATGTGTATAATTTTATATATAACATGCATACATGTACTACTTGTATGGAAGTGTCCAACTAATTTTAATTGTAAATATCATTTGTATCTTCTCATATGTACAACACTCAAATGAAAACTTTGCCTACTATTCTCATTTTTGCAATTTCACCAGATAACAAACTCTTCTGCAGTGAACGTATCCGTTCACTAAGTTAACCGTGTCCGGTTAAGGGTTAAGAAGCGAGACCGTCTTCCATATTTGAGATAAATGATAATAATACATTGATTGATAAAATGGATGATTAATAATTTACAATGAGGCTCGCTTTTATAGGCTTGAGTGTGTATAGTGAAGGGTTACACCCTTTCACTTAATAATTAATAACTTTAATTAACATACATATAATATTCGTAGCATTGCCACTCTCTTAGAAAGGCTTTGTCCTCAAAGCCTTATAATTTTGTCGCATTGTTCTTTGCGATGTCATGGCTGATGAAACATGTCGATATGAACTGTTAAGTGTAGAGCATAACTTTCGATATGTGGATGGGTCAATCCATCCCAAATTGATTTGTTGCTGACTGTTGGGATTCCCCACTGATCTGTCATTAAGAGCTTTGATCACATTAGTACCATCGTCTTTCGACATTTCCCTCTTTTCAGAATATCGATTTTTATGGTTGGGGTGTCGATAGGGAATTTTCACAATTTGTCATTTTCTTTTACGAGTGTCATCTTTTGAGCATTGATCTGAGCTGGGACTTTTATTTTCATCTCTTGAGGTTTTAAGGTTTCATTCTGTATCTTTTCCAACTTGTTTCCTAACTGCCTGTTATCATTTTGAAGCTTCTTGATCAATTCGACCTACGATTTTTTGTCATCTTCAGACTTCTTAAGTTGTTCCTTAAGATCTTCATTATGACTTCTGATGCAGCTATTTTCTTCCTGCTTGTCTAGAAGTTTTCCTTCAATGTCTTCCATAGATTGTTCTGTCTTCCGACTATTTTTCAACTTCTTAATTTTTGTGACTAGTGTCTTGTTATGATTTCTTAATCTGAAAATTTCTTCGGAATTGTTGGATAGTGTTTTACTACTCTTTGCGATCTCCAGTTTGTGTGCCTTTTTAGAGTCATCATTTTGTTGTTGAAGAACTTTTATCAGTTGTCGACATTGGCCGACCTCTGATTCTTGACTTTCTAATTTATGTCGTATCTGAGTTAGTTCTTCATCTTTGTCGCTAACGATTTTGTTCAAGCGTATTATTTCTGCTTCATAATTATTTATTTCCTTCTTTATATCTTGATTTCCTAACCTCTGATTGAATTCATTTTCGGCTTTTAATTCATCAATTTGCACATACAATTTTTCTATACGCCTTTCTTGGTCAGATATTTTTATTTCATTGCACCTTTCTTGTAATTCAATTCTTATTTCTGAATTGTTATTTATGTCACGCAATCTTTCGTTGTCTTTTCGATAATGTTTTAACGTGGCTTCTAATTCCTTTATTTGTAATCGCAAACCAGCTTCCATGGTCTCGACTTCTTCGGAGATAAATAGTATTCGACTTTTTCGATGATAGAATGTCTTTGATTTTGACTTCTCTGGTGATAGATAGCCTCAATTCTTTTAACGAAGGAGTCTCCCTTTGACTTGACTTTGACTTCTTCAATTTTGTCTTCTCTGAGAGGGATGCTTTTCTTTGCTTTTTTTTATATAAAATAATAATTTGAGTAATATTTATAATAAGTATTACTAAAAATTAATAATATTATTATACAATATTATATATTTTACAATAGTATTTTTTTTGAAAATATAATAATAGTAATTATTATAATTTTTTTCCAAAATAATAGGATTTTTTTTTATTACTCCTTTTGACTCTTTTTTTTTTTTTTTTTTTTTTTGGTGCTCCTCTTTATTTTCCAAAAATAAGTTTTTTGTTTTTTTTTTTATATATAATATAATTTTTAATATAATAATATAATATTATATTAAAAATAAATTATTTTTTTTTGTTTTGGTTTGGTTTGTGCAGGGTGGAAGAGGCGACGGTGGTGGCAGCGCAGGGGTAAGAAACGCAGCAGGAGGATGTGCCGGCGTGGTGGGGGAGGAGCCTGCACGGGAAGAGGGAGGAGGAGATGGGAGGACGCAGGGATGGAGGAGTCTGCCTGGGAGATGGCTGGCGGAACGGGAGGGATAGAAGGAGGAGGAGACAGGAGGGCGCAGGGATGGAGGAGCCTGCGCGGAAGATGGCAGAATGAAAAGGGAGAGAGGGAGGGACGTGAAGGAGCTGGCTGCGGGAGAATATGTGAGGGAGTGAAGGGAATCGAGGACACAATTGAGGAGCGTTGGAGGAATGAGTGTGAAGAGGGCGCGTGGATGTAGCAAGATGGCGTGGGGAAGGACTATGGGAAGTGTCGCTGGAGCACGTGGTGGTGTGGAATATTGGGAGCGTGGGAGAGCAGGGACAGTGAACGATGGCGTGGGGAGAATGAAGGGACAGTGAACGATGGCGTACATCGAGTTCAGCTGGGGTGAAATGGAATGGGAGTGCTGCGGTGCAGAGGGCGCAGATGGGAATGACGCGAAGAGTGGTTGGGCGATTGAAAGGGCGGTGCGTTGCATTGGAGTGGAGTGGCAGAGCGCCGAGATGGAGGGTGTTGTGTAAGCAGGTGGACGGAGGGAAAATGATGGATTGATGGTAGGCGAGGGGGAACGTAGTGATCTGTGGATATTTGTGGAGAACGCACAGTCTTTCCTTTGGAATTTTTTTTTTTTATTTTCCTTGTGGAATCCGGCGGACTATTCTTCAACAAAAGTTGAAAGTCTGAAATTTATAGGTCAAAAACCTAAGGCTGGTCAAAGACCAAGTGCACACAGAAACTCTGAAGTGGGTGGCCAAAGGCCAAATCAGGGAGGGCTGAGAGGCTCTGATACCAAATGCAGTGAACGTATCCGTTCACTAAGTTAACCGTGTCTGGTTAAGGGTTAAGAAGCAAGACCGTCTTCCATATTTGAGATAAATGATAATAATATATTGATTGATAAAATGGATGATTAATAATTTACAACGAGGCTCGTTTTTATAGGCTTGAGCGTGTATAGTGAAGGGTTACACCCTTTCACTTAATAATTAATAACTTTAATTAACATACATATAATATTCGTAGCATCTTCCAAGGCTATATAGTGGTGAACCAACCCTTTTTGTTGTTCATCTATTCTTCTTTGTCAATGAAAACAAATTTCCCTTCTTCAAAAACTATTGCAGAAATGTTTATATGTAATGTGTACTTTTCAATGGATATTATTGGGATTTCTTTTCTCTAAAATACCTAAATGCTTGTTCAAATCTTTGTAACAGTGCTATATTCTACTATGTTTTTAGTTCAATGCTCTTCAGTTTCCTTGTTGGCAATGGCTTTTCAAGCTAAGATCATAATGGATTATAGCAGCCAAGCAAAGTTACCTCTCCTCATCTACCTCCACGTTGAATAAATACAACCTTTATATTGAGAGCTACGACCACTCCTATTGTGTTGTAAGTCTACATTTAGTGTGCTTTGTTGTGAACTATCTATATTGTCAAAAGACGTGTGAATCCTTGGTGCGGTGAGAGTCATTGATAACCAGTTTCTTTCCTTGGTTTATTAGTGCTTTTCAGAAGATTAATTCATATAGTGACAGGTATGTTCGCCTTTACATGGTTTAGAAGCATGTAAAGTTTTAATTGTGGACTTTAAATCCTCAATGAGAAGAAAGAAACATATATGGGTTTCTCACTGTATCTTCCATTCTTGAAGAAAGCATAACGAAGATTCACCACTCCTATTGTGTTGTAAGTCTGCATTTTTATTGTGCTTTGTTGTGAACTATCTGTATTGTCAGAAGACGTGTGAATTCTTGATGCGATGGGAGTCATTGATAACCAATCACTTTCCTTTGTTTATTAGTAATTTTCAGAAGATTAGTTCATGTAGTGACAGGTATGTTCGCCTTTACATGGTTGAGAAGGATGTAAATTTTTTATTGTGGACTTGAAATCCCCAATGAGAAGAAAGAAACATATTTGGGTTTCCCACTGTATCTTCCATTCTTGAAGCAAGCATAACGAAGATTAATTTACAACTTAGATTGTGGCACTATAAAGAGCAGGTCCATGAAAGAATTCTATACCTATACTTGTATATGGAGATTCCTAAATTTATTACTACAACACATGGCATGAAAGCAAACTTTTGTTCACAAGTAATTTGTGCAGTTTAGGAGCTATTATAATCATTGTTTTCATTGATATTATTGCAGAATTATTTTTTCAAATTGCTTATATATTCCAAATATAGTAGTAATCTATAGTGTTGAGATTACTACTACAGAGATTGTGAGAAAAACAATTGTAGTTGGCTCACTCTGTTGATGAACTTAACATTATTTTTTGTTATGGGTTGAGTGCCTATGTCTTTGTAATCTAAGATTGTTACAAACTTTGTTCTTTTCCTACAAGTATCCTTCATTGCATGTGCCTATGTTTTTGTTCCTTCTAACTTTCCTTTTTTCCTACCGGCATTCATTTTTGCCCCTCAAGGGGCAAATGCTAGTTTATTTTTGGTAGGTATTCACATAAGAGTTTTTAAAACTCATATTACGACTTCATAAAATTCCAGAGGAAGACAATCTTTTATTCGTTTACGGATCGATATATGTCATGGGAAACATTGCATCGTCGAAGCCTCTCCATAATCCATTTCCTTTGTTTAAATGTGTAATGTATCTTTGCCAAAGGAGTTGAATAATAGTGTGGTGGATCTAGATATGCCTTGGATTTATACACATCATGTCTTAGATTGGTTAATAATGTTGATCGAAAAAAAATAGCAGAGTTGTTCGTGGGATCAACGCTCGACTAAAATAAAAACTGAGCTCAATTATAGTTTATAAATATGCATCCAATGGCTTCAGGCTCGAGGTCATTCCAATATATGAGCAGGAGGTGAGTCTATGAAGATAACAAAGAGGCCAAGCATAGGGTAATTGGAATAATGTGAGAGGTTAGGCATAGATTTTATTTACCATCAAGATCCCGTGGGAGAGGAGAGTAGGCTTCTATTAAGCCTTATTTCATTTTTTAGAAAATAATTCACTATATAATGGTTTCTCAATGCAAGGGGTGACCTAGAATTCTTACTTTTTTAGGAATGTTGGGAACATAACCTAAAAGTACTTAAATTTTTCCTATAACAAATTGGGTACAACCCAAAGGTTCCCAAGTCTCGGATGATGTTCCCAACCATTTTTTTAACTTTTCCTTATAATTTGTAGATTCTTGGAATGATAGATTGATGGTTATGAGGGATTTTTAGGTAAGGAGGTGTCACCAATGCAACATATTTAAAAAACCATAACTTCATAAACTTCCTAGAAGAATGCACGTGGCTTCTGTAAAGGATGAAATATTTCCATCATAGGTGCAATTCGTTATTTACCAAACTTAGTATTCGTTCAATAAGACTTTCCTCTTTTCCAAGATGCAATTAATTTTCTTTTTTTTCAAAATGAAAAATATGTAACTTGTTATTTATAGGAAATCAAAGTTACATAGTTCATTACATTGGAAGCTTCCAAGTCACGAGGCTAATAATAGTCAAGCAAAACTACTATCCAAAACCATACAAACTATGGGCTATGCCATATACAAAAGTGCAGCCTTCATCTTCCCTTTATAGAGAACAAAATTCAGAGTAACATCCCCAATAACATAGGACTGCCACCTAAAAGACAAACACAAAACTAGAATCAATCATCTTGTCAACATAGTATTTTTCAAAAAAGATATGGCCATCCATTTGCCCAATATCTTTCTTCGAGAGGAGGTCAGGCATAAAATTTAATTCACAGAAGAAATGTCTAAAGGATATAACAGAAAAACCATCAATCAAGTCACAAGTCCTTCTGATCCAATGATCTAGATGAAGGGCGTGTAAATTTGATAAACCTACAACCCAGGAATCACCAAATATCTTAATACTGAGAATACCTATTTTCTTTGTGAACCACAGTAATCCCATAGGGATAAGAGTTCATCCTGAGTATTACTACCATCACTGACACCCATCCTTAGTAGCACCTAATGATATTTTTTAATGTCGAGAACCATACCATCCCCACAAATTCCATTCTTTGTAGGCCCATCGAGTTAACCATAAAACATATCATTCCCCAAAGTTGACATCATCAAGGATATGGGCTTCTGTTTGGGCCTAATTTCAGAATATTCTTTAAGAGAGCAAATCACTTTTGAACATATAAGATAACATGAAGGCTTGATATCTTCAAAGAGACATTGATTCCTGGCTTTCCAGACCTCCCAAATATTGAACTATGGTAACTCTTTAGACTTAACTCTAGAAGGGAACCACCTAAATATACAATCTTGAAAATTTGAAATAGTCTAGTCGTCCTCATGGTGAAGTAGACAACTCAACTCATACCAAAAAGATCTAAAAAGAGAACACCGATTGAAGATGTGTGTAATATTCTCAACTTCCATTTGATAGAACACACATCTTCCAAGACCGTTGAACCCATGCTTAAGAAGGTTATCCCAGGTGAGTATTTTATTTTCTAAGCAAAGCCACATAAAGCACTTGATTTTAAGGGGAACATTCCAATTCCAAATTTTCCTAGTCCACCATGTAGAATTGGAAAAAACCTGTTGGGACATAATAGCCTCATAGGATTTTTTTGCTAAAAGTACCCATTGGAATCTCCCCAATCCCAAACTAAAGTATCTTCGACATCTGATAATTTTATACCTGCTTTGTTCAACATCATTACAAAATTATTCCATTCACCTGCGACCTCTTCTAAGAGACCAAGTTCATTTTCCAGAATCCAGATACCAGTAAGATAAAGATCCATCAGAGTTTGAAGCCCGTCTAACCTGTGCCAAAACCTGAATATTATTTTTATGCAGTTGAGCTAACAAGGACATAGATAACCTATAGATTTCTTCAAATCCAACAAAAGGATAAATTCTGATAAAGATATGTGTGCCCTTTCCTATTTTCCAACTCAACAAACCGCCAAGATGTGGAAATTTTTTAAGCAGGCCTCTCCAAATAACCGATGCATTTCTAACACTAAGTTGAGGTTGGCAAATCCATTGCTAAACAAAGAAGTTTTTGAGATACTTGGTATTTATAATTTTGCTCCATAAACCTTCCCCAAATAGCCCTCTCCAAAGACTTTTGACACGCAGACCCTAGCTGAACCAATACAAGTGCTTTAGTCCCCATCCCCACAAATGTTTGGGAAGAGAAATGCTTTCCCGTGGTGTTAAATGAAATTGGTATTATGCAAATTACCATACCATAAGAAGTGGAAGATCTTCTTTCGAATGCTATTAATGACAAAGACTAGAACCATCGTCAGAGAAAACCAATAAACCAGAATACTTTGGAGAACCGATTTAGCTAATATTAACCTGCCTCCAATGAAAAGCTATAAAAAAGTCCAATTATTTATTCTCTTATCCACCTTCTTGAGTCTTTTTTTCAACTTGAAATATCCATAATATGTATTAAAAGAAAGTTGTGGATGCACCATGTAGCAAGTTAATACAAATAAAAAATGGGGACTCTGATATTAGGGTTTCAAAAGACCCAAATTTTCATAAAGGATACTTACTAGCTACACAATTTTTTCAATGTAATTGAAAAGTCTACATGTATCCCTATATATTGGTTTTCACTACTGCAGATTCCTTGTTTTATCATAAATCGTATAAGGAAACTATTTTTCAATTTTCTTTGGGCTGGTGGGCCGAGCAATGGCAGTATGGTTATGGCTCGGTGGGAGAATATTGCCCGTCATGAAAGTGGTGGAGGGTGGGGTATCAAGAATCTGGCCTTTTTCAGTTGTGCTCTCATAATGAAAAGTTTGTGGAGGGGACTATTTGGTCCCACTCTATGGACCAACTTACTAAAGGTAAAATACATTAAGATGGATGTGATCAATTGGATTCGAAACCCAAACAAGAAAATTAAGGGGACCTCACCTATCTGGGCAGGTTTTATTAAAGTTTACAGTATGCTAGCGAAAGACTTAGCCTGGAAAGTTGAGAATGGTAAAAGTATTATGGTAGGAATTGACCCAATTGTGGGAATGAATGAAGATTATATCCTACCTGATGAAATCATTAAACTCTCCATCACTTTGATTATGCTACTCTCAACAAAGTCATAAGACTTAATCCTAGAAATAACCAAACTTACTGGATCACTGCAATGGAATTGGGTTTTGAGGATAGAGAGGTTGTTGCATGGTCCCGGTATACTGGCAAACTCGACTCTGTTGGATGCAGATTGACCTTGGAAGATGACAGCCTTATTTGGACAAATAACAAGGCTACAGGGAAGGTTACAACAAATCTAGCCTATAAGGCTATCATCACACATCAAGGTATGTATCCTGCAAATTGATGGTTCAAGGTCATTTGGAAGTGGAAAATCCCGGTGAAGGTTCAATGCTTTATGTGGCATGCATTGCAAGGTACTTTGAAAACTTGGGAAAACATGGTTAAAAGAGGTTGGATCGGTCCAAGCTTTTGTTATTTATGCAAGAATAGTCATGAATCCACTCAGCATATTTTGGTTGAATGTGTATTCACTAGAACTCTGTGGCAAAATATCATTCATATCTAAGACTGGAACAGCATTGGGAATGGGAAAATTTTGAGAAAAATGTATACCAGTGGTATACTAAGTACAGAAGCTTTCCATACTTGCTAGCTTTGATCTCACGGCACATATGGTGGGTTAGAAATAATGTTTTATTTGAAGATAAAGACCCCAACTTGTTTCATTCATTCAACAGAGTTGTGGCATTATTAAAGGATTACAGCCACAGCCCAAGACAACAGGGAACAAGACAAATTGGTATCCTCAATATTCCACATCACAAGCCGACTGCTTTCTTTGATGGCTCGGCAATTGATGGTTTATGCATGGTTGGAGGAGTGATTTTCTTGAACAAAGATCATTATTTTACTCTCAAGATGAATTGTGGAGCTGGTACAAATACCAAAGCAGAACTAACAGGGCTTTGGTGTGTGATCACAATCGCTGCTTCTATGGGTTTGTTTGCTCTGACTGTTTTTGGTGATTCTAGGGTGACGATAAAGTGGGCTCAAAAATATTATAAATTAGACATCCTTACTTTAAATCAGTGGTGCAGCAGGGTTCAAGAGAAGTTAAAACTTTTCAACGACATCTCATTTGAACATATCTTTCGTCAACACAATCAAAATGTTGATGCTTTGTCCAAGGAATCTCATGGAGGAGAGGAAGGGATAGTCAACTGGGAGGAGATCTTGGAAAACCAATGCATCGATAGGGGATCGGCCAATCTATATGATCATTAGCAGATGTTTAGGGTCTAGTAACATCTTTGTTTTCTGCTATTTTTGGAACATGCCAATGGTGGTTTTTATTTTGTAAATTTTGAAGAACATCTGTAAGATGGTGAACATAAGTCATCATATGACTTATGAATTTTGTACTATTTGATTCATATATGAATAACAGTAGTATGGTTTTTTTCGCTGAAAAAAAAAAAAAAAAAAAGCCTAATAAACTAACCCGACAACAAAAATATGCATATTGAAACCTAAACTTAGAAGAAAACATGCTCATTAAAAGATTCTTGCTTGATGTATGCTTATAGGTTGAACCCTAACTCTACATTTTCATATGCCATACCTCCTTAAACTCATTTTATTGTTTCTTTATCTTTGAAAACTACTCTAATATACCCAATGGAAATATTTGGAAAGGAAGCCAAAGAGTGAGATTTCCTAGAAAGTCCCAAGACCAATTAGATCTTCAATCAATTTTTCAATTTGTTGCTAGACACTATTGTTGCTAATTATGCATTCACGGCTCCATGAGAATCAATTTGAGAAGCTACCTAAATGTCCTCAATTTAACAAGTACTCCTCCTTTGCAAATCAAATATTTCACACAGAATGCATCGATTAGATTGTTTTTGCCCCTAATGAAATAAATCCGCTCAATACTTAATGGAAAAAAAAACGTGCTCTGCATGGGTCGAACCTTGGCCACAGACCGCACCCACAATCATTAGCTTACATGCATTCTAATAGTGTCAATTTTTTATCCGGAATATCTGTAACTTTCAAGCCAACGTGCCATGTCTAAATTTATCGAAGCCTTCCCCGCGTAATGAGGACTCTCTAATTTTCTCAAAATCATAATCTTAACAATGCACTTTAATTTTTATTGTTTATATATTCGTGCTAAGTTCCCAATAGACTTGAACTTTGTTGTGAAATCCGGATACTCCAAAATTTCTAATTAATATTAATTATATAATTTAAATTATTATTTTTTTATGTCTGTAAATATTATGAGATAATTGAAAGTTTTAAGTAAATCATTCTTTTATTAGTTGTAAATCTTATGCAATATTAATATTATAATTTTTACTTTTAATTTTTTTGTGTGAATTTTCTTTATCAAAATTTATAATTTTTATTAATTCATTTTCTTAATATTTAGTGATATGATGTGTTAATGTGAGAGATATATAAATGGATAGATGTAGATGGTTTTGTTATATGGCTTTAGAAATCTCTATAATAGATAACTTACATTTTAAATGCATTCTTTTTTTCATTTCAGTATATTTACTTTTTATATATTTCATAAATTGAATATTATGATACAAGATATTTTGTTATGTTTAAATCAGATTTTTAACGGACTTATACTTTAGCTTATTAGATTATTTTCGAGTTAAATGTTTCATGGATTTATACATATACAACATTTTCATAGCCTCGTTCCTTAGAACATGTCATGTTTTTTCATCTTGAATTCCTAGATTTATGTTGTGTCTCTAATGACAATATAGGTGATATCTTTGATTTGACCTTATATATGGATAAAGACATAGACAGAATAACAAGATTGTATATTTCTATTAGGTATTTTGAATTCCCTTCAAACAAAATTGTCCCCCCTAACAAAAACCTACACCTTTTCCAGCCTCCGATTATGACCCTTTGGCTTGCGATGGTTTGATGTGGCTTTTTTGTAGCAAAATGCCATTGATTTTTTTGTAAACCCATGCCTATTGCTTGCCAAACAACCACAAGATACATATATACTCACACCCTTTGCTTAGCCCATGTGCCATCTCGAGAGAAAAAATAAATAAATAAATAAAATCATGCCATTATTGCATGGAATTATATGGTTGAGTATTGTCGTTCTTTTACCATTTTATACAGATTGCTTATGTCAATGACTTTTAGAGTTTGTTTTGAATGATTTTATCATTTTCTATGTTTAAGGCACTCTAAAAATGTTGATTGCTCCAAATAAGGATTATGGTTGTTGGCAACATTTATATGGTTTTGTTATGTGGCTTTAGAAATCTCTATAATGGAGAACTTACATTTAGAATGCAGTTTTTTTCTTTTAAATGTTTTTTTCATTTTAATATATTTACTTTCTATATATTTCATAAATTCAACATTATGATACAAGATATTTTGTTCGATTTAAAATAATTTTTTAACGGACATATACTCTAGCTTATTAGATTATTTTTGAGTTAAATATTTCATGCATTTATACACATACAACATTTTCGTAGCCCCGTTCCTTGAGAACATGTCATGTTTTTTCATCTTGAATTCGTATATTTATGTTGTGTCTCTAAAGAGAATATAGGTGATATCTTTTATTTAACCTTATATATGGACAAAGACATAGACAAAATAGTAAGAATTTATATTAATATTAGGTATTTTGTTGTTCATCAAACCCTACCCCTTTTCCATCCTTCGATTTATGACACTTTGGCTTGCTCCGGTTTGATGTGGCTTTTTTGTACCAAAATGCTAGAGAATTTTATTAGAACCCCACCTTTTTCTTGCCAAACATAAAAAAAGATATAACTACTCACACCCTTTATTTATATATGCCTTTCTATTTGTCTTGTCACCACAATATCATTTTACTTTTTATGGTTCTCTACATTTGTGCCCCCTTTTTTTAACTCTCCCCTTACACATGCATGCCTTGTCTTTTCTTGTTCCTCCCAGGTAAAAAAAATGGCCACCCCTCTGACTAAACATGCCATTGAATTATTACTTGCACTGTCCTTACACATGCAACCATTCTTATTGATCTTTGGTGTGGAGCAAGTCAAATCTATCCACAACTCAACCATGCGTTACTGGACAACAATCTCTAATGGGACACACATGCACCACACCATGCTTCCATCAAAGTTCAATGCCCTCGTCACTTTAGGAACACTTCAACAAGGCTCTATTATACACCTTAAGACACAGACATGTTGATGCAGGAGGGATTAGCAAAACGAATCCAACTCGCTTTCCTAGGATTTATCTGATTCCAAACTTAGTAGAATCACCAAACTTAGCAGGATCGGCTAAGTCTTTCTCCAAACAGTCGTTGAAGGGCAAACTTCAAATTGGCGGTGAGTTGGATTTCATAAACCTTTCGGGTCTCACCTTCTGCAATTTCCTTCCGCAATTACCTTCTGCAATTACCTTCTGCAATTACCTTCCTGCAATTGCTTTTCACAATCACTTTGGACCATCGAATCGGATGCAGGTCAGGTCAACGGTGGATTGAATTGACTTAGGGTACATTTGGTGGATATTTCACGCCCATGTTTTCCATTAACCCTCGAGCTCTTTCTCCGACAAAATGTTGTACGAGCCGTTGATCATTTGGCAGGTTTCCTCGTTCGTTGATCTAGGATCATTGAGGGACATTCACTTTGGAATTTCAGAGCTCTATTTCCCACGCAAGTTCACCTCACAAAATCCTTTCTCCGCCGTTGATGTGTCTTCTCTCAATCTGGATCGTTCAAACTTTGCATAATGAACCAACACAATTTATGTGACTCTATGTTGATTGATCAGAGAATCGATCAATCAAACTCAATGGACCTTCACCGGACTTGATCTCCTTCGTTGGATCTGATCATCATCTATATAGCTTCACCTCTGCAAATTCGTATATACAAAGCATCTATCCTTCCAATGATCGATGACTCAAGGGTTCATAAGGTGACTATAACAATTATCCCTTTAAGAGCAGAAAACCTTCAATCATTCAACAAGTATTCAACCTGTCAATTACTTCATGAGCTCACGCACAGAGATCAGTCAAACATCCTCTATAACATCCAATTATCTAAAACCCCAATTTCAGGTTGTTCATACACACAGATCAATCCAACATTTAACAGGTATTCAAACTGTCAACATTTCATAAGTCACACACAGAGCAATTCAAACTGTCAACATTTCATAAGTCACACACAGAGCAATTCAAACTGTCAACATTTCATAAGTCACACACAGAGCAATTGCTTCCCTATCACAGTTCAGGCATACAAAGAATTATTCTCTTATCATAATTCGGACATGAATTCATCCATTGATACTGAGACATGCATAGCTATCTTTCCTTCATTCAATCATGAGAAACCATATACAATCATGATCACCTCCCTTGGCCTGATTTACATTATTTGGCCACACTTCTATCCTGATTTACATTGTTTGGCCACCACTATTCCTCGTAGGCTTACACAATATATACAGCAGTATTTTGAAACCAATTATGGTTAAGATCCAATAAACTCTCAACACACCCCTATCATCCTGCTAACTAATTCTAAATATAATACTTTTAACTTATTCATTCTCATGACTCACCAAAACAACCATCGAATGTTCCCACTATTCGAGTACTTGGTTTCATGACTCACACTTGACTCAATGACCCATCATTCACATAATGACTCATCATCTATCTCGAACTCTAAGGAATTCAACATATTTACAATGAATTCTATCAAAGACCTATGCTTAGGAAAATGTCAAGACCCTAAGGCCTGACCAAACATTGGACTTGTGTGGAAAGCAGGATGATCTTGCATCAGACTCCCCAGGAAGAAAGAAATATGGCATCCCGGTCATAACCTTCAATCTTCAATATTCTTGGATCCCAAACTTTATGTTGAATCTTTTCAGTTGTTTCATGGTTGTCATGTTGTCTTGTTGTTGGCTGCAACTCTCCTGGATTCCATACTTTTTGCTGCAATGCTCCACTGTCCTTGCTTTTGCAATCTTCCCTTGTCATTTGTCTCCTACTGCTTTGCTTTCTTGCTCTGTTGATGCAAATCTTCTTTTTCTCCTCATGTCTTCTCTGAGACACCTTCACCATCAACATCCTCATTTCTTCAATCTCTATGTATAGTCTATTCACTGGCTGGTACAACTGCTTGTTGTGAACTTGTTGCGGTTCTTTTCTCAACTGCATCATAATTTCAATTTCTTTATCTTGTTCCTCTTCAACATACATCATCTTATAGATGTTCAAGGCATTTAAATGTCTTCTTTCTTGCTGGCCTATAACAAAAATACTGTTGTCTCCCTGCTTAAATGTATTGCTACTACTATATATTGGTTGTTGTATCTCCTCTCCAACTATGCCACGGTTATATGGCACCCCGATCTGCTTTTCCAAATCTCCTTGAGACGTCACTTCTTCATCTTTCTTTTGCTCTTGCTTCACAACAACTTCCAATGGTTGTCTTTCTCCAAATAGAAACTCATCCATGAGTTCTTTCGATTGCAACAAGTCAATATTCCCCCCATTAAAAAGGTACTCTTCATAATACTTGACTTCAAAACTTTCATCAATGACATCTCATGCAATCACACACAAATGATCATATTTAAAAATATAAAATCCTTTGGTCCTCTCTATTGCTTGTAGCACCAGCTCCTCATATTGTTCTGAACTTTTCAAAAAGTTATTGAGACCTAGTCCATGTCTCTCTTTAGCATTTTAATGTTTCTCTTCAATTTCCCTTTGGTTATCTTCATGAGCCAAATCTTCTTTACTTTTTGCAGCAACAGTCTTCTCTAACTGTCTCTCAACAATCTCTTTATTCAAAGGTGTAGGATATTCCCCTTGGTTGTCTTTATGAGACAACATAGCCTCTCTTTTCATCATAATGCAATTCTAATCTTGTCCTCTTGAAATGTCTTTGTACATTTATTTTTCTTCCTTCACCTCTTCAAGCGACTGCCCATCTTCATTGTCCTTGAATACATATTCAATCAAGAACTCTTCTATTTCAGTCATCTCTTCTAGTAGCTTCATTTCTTCACCAACATCTATCTCTCCTCTAGTATGAGCTACAGGAGGCATTACCATTTCATCTTCCTTTACAACGGGATTGTGTTCTACTGCTATGCTTTTGAAAAGCATTTCTCCTCCTTCATTTTCTCTAACAGTCCAAGGTGATTGTTCAGTTTCTTCCTTCATAAACACATCACCTAAGAGTTCTTCAATACCTGCAGTCATACACAAACCATTAGATTTAAAAACATAACGCTCCTCATCTGAAGTCTTAACCATATTATCTTCATATGGTCCTGAACTTATCAAAGAGTTTAGAAAATTATACATAATCCCTGCTTCATCATCCTCATTCACATCTTCTCCAAGCAAAGGACCCTGTTCTGGTTCACATTCCAAAACTTCCATCTCAAACTCAGATGTCCTGAGTTCTTCCTTCAATCTGGAAGACATCTTTTTCTTTAGCTTCACCTGTAGTGAATGTTATCTCACTTTCTTCTTCTTCATTATCCAACCATACCTTTGGTCTTCTTGTAACCTTGTTTCTAGTAGACTAATATGTGTGCTTATTTCATTCAATTCCCTGTCATACTCCTCTTGACTCATCCTTTTGATGCCTTTTGCCTTGGCATCTTTTCTTCTGTTGTGGCTTTCAAACCTCTGTAATGACTTGCAATAGTCATTGTCTCTATCTCCTCTTCCTCTGTGAACTTCATCTTGTTCACTTTGGGACTGCTCCCAAGCCTTTTCTCAGCAAGTCTTCATACCTGCTTCTATACCTCAACAAGCTATCTCTCATTGAGCTTCTCCTTTTGGTATCCTTGGTTCCTTCTCCTCTAGAACCTCTTGAGCAACTTCCTTTTCTCCTCTTAGGCTTCTGCAGTCTACTTCCTATGAGAACATTCAACTTGTCCTCTTCGTGTCCAACCTTTGTTGGATCCTTAGGTTTTGCCACTGCTTCTTCTTTTCTCTAAGAGTTCACAAACTCTTCCTCATCGAGAACACACATGTTCCCTTTAATAGTTTTCAAGCTGTCTGCTACTATCAACCTTGTCATAGGATTCAATCTACAATAATCTCAAACCAAAGTTAACATAAACACATCAATCAATACCTTGTAAGATATGTACCAAGATCTTATCATTCTCCCTTTTGATCCATCTCCTTTGGACGAATATCTGCCCTGAATTCTTCTTTTAAGAGTGCACCAGCTCCCACTATTCTCTGTAATAAATCCAACTTACAATTGAAACTGTCATTTGATTTCAACACAAATCCTTGATTTGATTCGACTCTGAATACTTGCACTTGACCAACCTTCTCAATCTCAATCTTCACTTTTCCACTTCAAGCCTCTGTTTCCTTTATGGAAGCTTCCATTATCTTTCTGCTCAAATTCTTCCTCAACTAAGTGCCATTGCTGCTCTGATCTCTTTTCAGTGCACGCATAATCTTTTTTCTGCTCTGAAACCACTAGATGCAGGAGGGATCAACAAAACCAATCCAACCTGCTTTTTTAGGATTTGTCTGATTCCAAACTTAGTAGAATCACCAAACTTAGCAAGATCAGCTAAGACTTTCTCCAAATGGTCGTTGAAGGGTGGACTTCAAATTGGTGGTGAGTTGGATTTCATAAACCTTTCGGGTCTCACCTTCTGTAATTACCTTATGCAATTACCTTACGCAATTACCTTACGCAATTTACTTCCGCAATCACCTTCTGCAATTACAATTACCTTCCCGCAATTGCTTTCCGCAATCACTTTGGACCGTCGGATTGGACGCAGGTCAGATCAACGGTGAATTGAATTGACTTAGGGTACATTTGATGGAGATTTCACATCTGTGTTTTCCATTAACCCCCGAGCTCTTTCTCTAGTGAAATGTTGTATGAGCCGTTGATCATTTGGCGACTTTCCTCGTCCATTGATCTAGGATCATTGAGGGACGTTCACTTTGGAATTCCGGAGCTCTATCTCCTGCGCAAGTTCACCTCGCGAAATCCTTTCTCCGACGTTGATGTGTCTTCTCTCAATCTGGATCGTTCAAACTCTGCGGAATGAACCAACACAAATTTTGTGCCTCTGTGTTGATTGATCAGAGAATCGATCAATCAAACTCAACCGACCTTCATTGGACTTGATCTCCTTCGCTGGATCTGATCATCATCTCCATAGCTTCACCTTTGCAAATTCGTATATACAAAGCATCGATCCTTCCAGTGATCGATGAATCAAGGGTTCATAAGGCGACTATAACAACTATCCCTTTAAGAGCAAAAGACCTCCAATCATTCAACAAGTATTCAACTTGACAATTACTTCATGAGCTCACACACAAAAATCAGTCAAACATCCTCTGTAACATCCAATTATCTAAAACCCCAATTTCAGGTTGCTCATACACACAAATTAATCCACCATTTGACAGGTATTCAAACTGTCAACATTTCATAAGTTAGACAAAGAGCAATTGCTTCCCCATCACAATTCAAGCATACAGAGAATTATTCTCTTATCATAATTCAAACATGAATTCATCCATTGATACCGAGACATGCATAACTATCTTTCCTTCATCCAATAATGAGAAACCATATACAATCATGATCACCTCCCTTGGTCTGATTTACGTTATTTGACCACACTTCTAGCCTGATTTACATTGTTTGGCCACCATTATGCCTCGTAGGCTTACACAATATATACAACAGGATTATGAAACCAATTACGGTTCAGATCCAATAAACTCTCAACACACCCCTATCATCCTACTAACTAATTCTAAATATAATACTTCTAACTTATTCATTCTCATGACTCACCAAAACAACCATCAAATGCTCCCATTATTCGAGTACTTGGTTTCATGACTCGCACTTTGACTCAATGACCCATCATTCACCTAATGACTCATCATCTATTTAGAACTCTAAGGAATTCAACATATTTATTGAATTCTATCAAAGACCTCTGCTTAGGAAGATGTCAAGACCCTAAGGTCTGACCAAACATTTGACTTGGGTGGAGAGCATGATGCTCCTGCATCACATGTGTAGTTCTTGGCCAATGCATGTAAGCTTCCTTTTTCTTCTAATACTATGTTCTAAAATTTTCTCCATTGCATGCAAGCCATTCCTTCTTTGTTTTTTATTTATTTTTTCCCTTTCGTATGTCTATCTTACTACAATACTTTTAGTTCATCAAACCCTCCACATCATTGATTGGCCACCCAACTGCTATATCTCGTCCTCCTGCTCTCGAAACGACTACCCCATGCTCTTCATCACATGAACCACCTCAAAAGAAACAATGCACACTTCTTCAAAATGTTTCAACATCCACTGTTACAACAACAATTCCTATCAACGCGTTGAGCCTCTACAACTCAAACTAGTCCATAAAGGGTCGTGTTCAGGATAAATCAATCCTTCGTCACTTCAACAACCTAAAAGGCCCTAGGAAGGTGTTCGGATTTGACTTTGCTAACAAGGACATGGGAAAAATACAAATCACTTACTTCAATGATTCTGTAGATGTTTTTTATGAGCAGGTGTTGCTTGGTTATGTCTACCTCATTTCCAAAGGCATTATCAAACCAACAAACAATATGTATAGCCATATTACAAATTATTGGGAGATCTTCTTGCAACCAAGCTCCATCGTTAAACATTTTCCATTGGAAAGCATTATACTTCCCCATATGCATTTCAACTTCAAAACAATTAAAGACATCAAGTCCTATGTTATCAACTCCATTATTGGCATCGTTGGTGTCGCCACAAACACATCCCCTACCTCCCCTATACATAGGAAATATGGGTTATAAACTGTTACAAAAACAATCCATATAAAGGACATGCCAGGTTATAGCATGAGCGTTACTTTGTGGGGAGAACATTGTCGGGTAGAAGGAGAAGAACTAGCTATCTTGTGCTCTGAAAATGCCCACCCTATGCTTGCAATCAAGGGAGGTTATGTAGTCGAGTTTAATGGTAAGGCTGTTGGGACTACTTCCAAATCCACCGTTCTGATAAACCCAAATATACCTGAAAACACACAAGCTTGCCCAATGGTTTGAAAAAGAGGGTTTCTATACTTAAACTACGTGATATACAAATTTTCCTAAGCAGATGATCAAGAAAAGAACCCTTCTTGAAGTTGCAAACATTTGTCCTTCTGAAAGAGCTGAATGGGTTTCTGTAAAGGCTACCATAACACAGATTGATCCTAACAACTTATACTACTGTGCCCACCCTTTGATTTATGATTCAAAACAATGTATGGAAAAAATCGTCAAGGATTCTACCAATGGTTACCATTGTCCCAAATGTGAGCTTGATTTATCTGATTGCGATTACAGGAATTTGCTCAAACTCAAGCTTCAAGACCACACTGCCTCTCTTGACTCTATCGTCGCGTTTGAGGATGCATCCATTGAACTCCTTGGTATTGCTACAAAGGATCTACACTTACTTTCTTCTGATCCTTCCTCCATCAATTAAATCTTCTCTAAGGTTGAATGCACACAACTCTCGCTCACACTCTCCATTAAAATGGAAACATTTAAGACAAGCCTCAGTTGAAGGTCATCATCATGCTCTCCGAGCATCTTGACTTTGCGGTAGGCAACAACTTACTACTCCTTGAAATTACTAATTTGTGCCACGCATAAAAGGCATTTACAAATATTGTATTGCCTTGTTTTTTGTAATAATTTAAGTATATATATTTTTTCCTAGTAAGCTTTGCCATACATGCTAGCAAACATATTCCATTCCGAATTACTATAGCTACAATTTCTACATTTGAATCTACTTTTATATACTTTTGTTTACTTCAGTATCTTATATACATATATAAAAACATTTTCAACTTTTCCTACGCTTTACATGCATTCCCTTTATTGCATTTATCTGGCTATGTCTTTGTTATACTCTACAGTGTTGTTTTTTAGCAATACTTTCCTTGTAGATACATATATTCAATGTTAACATATGCTTTTTCATGTTCTCATATTTCATGTTAACATATGCCATTCTTTCAACGTACAAAAACATATGAAAAAAATTACACTCAACTTCAAAATGCCTATACCAACTTTGTAATTTCCTTGTATGTCATTTATTTATTTATTTTTCTTTCTACATATAGCTACTTACAATGTTTTCTATCTTGTATATCTATGTATGTCTCGTTTTATTTACATTTAGTCACTTCATGCATTTCTTGACCTATGGTAGTAATTTATACGTTCTTTGGAAATACACACATTTATTATTAGCAATTTAAAAAAAAAATACACTTACCATGCTTTCAATGCTTCTCTTATATTATGTCATTGCTTTATTTCATTTTCTTTTTAAATATATCTACTTACAATATTTTCAATCTTGTACATTTATGAATAACTCCTTGTCTTTACATGCAATCGTTTTAATGCATTTATCTACCTATGGTTGTCATTTATGCGTTCTTTGCAAATATACACACTCATTGTTAGCATTTTTTTATTCAAACACTTGCCATGCTTTGAATACTTTTCTTGTTTTATGTACCTTAAAAAAGAAACAAAACAATGCAATTTGAATGTTCTTCTACAATAGTTATGTTCATCTTGTTTTTAGTCTCGCCCTTCTTCTATTCCCCTTAGTTTTTTGCATGTCTTACATATAACATGCCGCTTTTTTATTATTATCACATTCAGGTGTCTTCATTCCTCGGTTGTGTTTGGATATGTCTCCTCCTACCAAAAAAGAATGTGCACATGCCTATCGTTTGGCTAACAAAGACCACATAAATGCACATAAGGGACATATTTACCAAACAAAAAAAATGCCCTCTCTAGCCCTATGGTAGAGTTTCATGTTCTCGCTCCAACTCCTGAAACATCCCAGCTTTCTATTCCTAGCCATGCTTTTGCATAACATAACCAACCAATCCTACTTCCCTCCATTCAAACTACAACTACCACTTCACATGTTCATGTCGACCATCTTCCATCATAAAACTACTCTTCCAATTCTAAAATGATCTCTTCCACAACCATCTCAAACACCATCTCTCCACCCAACTCACTCACCCATTGCTTCAATGACAATACTATATCTCAAGCACACAACCACTTTCGCTTGGTGCTAGATAAGCTACCATCCATCCATGTCTGTTCACTATGTAAATAATCTTATCCTGGTCTTCAATTCTGCTTGTTTAATGGGCACCAAACCTGTTCTAGATGTTATTAAAAAAAAATGGCCACCAATACTCCCTCTGGAACAACATGGACCTTGGCGAACAACCCCTTGTTCTATCTATCCTTACACAAGTTGAAGAAATGCTCATTTCACGTGTCAACCCTATTTTGCAAGTAATCCATGTCCATGGTGCACAATACAAATATTGTGGCCATACAATAAGGTTTCCACAAGACATTTCAACCATCCTCCAATTTTTTCCTCGCCATGTTGAAGACTTGGACATTTTAATTGTCACTCACAACAACCATCAATCCTATGATTGCATTGTCAACATAACCCATGTTCTTGTAGACTTAAAATACAAGATAGCATATGACCCATACTATAAAGATGTCCACCTTGACCAAACTGTACTCATGGCTTTGCCAATCCCCCCCACTAATGTTCCCCTTCGCTTCGACATTCACACTCCACTACCCCTGAATCTACTTACTCCTCTGTAGATGTTCACCCCAACCGACCCAACAATGCAAAGCCAAATTCCCAATAGACTTCCTCATTTGCTAATATTCTTCCCAATACAGATATAGAGCTCCAACAAATCAGAATTTTCTTGCAATCACCTTCTTCAACACCAACAAATGCAATGGAATGACCACCGATAGGTTTGTCACTTGTTAATGAATACAACACAGAGGACCTTCTCGCAATGGCATTTCCATCGCTTTTCCCCACATGCATTGCCATGTTCAAACAACCATGGTTTAAATATGTCGATCTGCACAAATACACATTGCACCTTCTTCGATACCATGATAACATGTTTGGAAGCCACCCACGCTTTCGCTATAACCTTTACAACTCATCATGCGTTGTCGTAGCCAGGCGATAGCTACAATTTTCATTTAAAAAAACATTGAGGATAACTTTCCCACAACCATCTCCGAACTCAACAACTGCTTTGAACAAGCGCCTTCTAACAAACCCCTTGATTAGATCATGCACTACAGCTCAACACTCCATGGAACACACTCTTTTTGACACAAATCAAGGAAAGAGTTGACAAATATGAATTCCCAACTTGGTTGCCAAACTTGTTTCTTCACTTTGAGTACGATTGACACTAAATGGCCCAACCTGCATGTGGTCATGTTTGGGAAACCACCCACTGCTCCCACCAAGTACCAACAATGGCGAGAATAGAATATCGTCTCCAACCCTCATTTTGCATCGATTTACATGCACCACATGTTCACCATCTTTCAAGAAGAGGTCTCGGTGAAGCACCTCCTTGCACATGACTACTGGTATAGGTCAACTTTCTCATCCCTTCTTCCAACAACATTTATATTTGTTCTTTTACTATTTTGCCACAAATTAATAACACATTTTGCATGCATAGGTATGAATGGAAATGTAGAGGCTCTACACATATTCACGGTTTCATATGGTTATCGAATGCACTTGATATGGAAAATATTGACTGGGGGAATGTTGTTGAGCTTGATAAAGCTAAGGAATTCTTTGATCATTTTATTTCTACCTGGAACCCACGAGAAAACACCAACAAGCCCCCTTTTTACCTCGATATGTCATGGTCGATCCATGCTTATTATCCACTAAAGACATTCTAAAAGAAAACCCTTGCATGACTATATAGAACTACTCAACCGCATCCAACACCACACAAAATGCACAAAAAGCACATGCCTTTGTGAAAAGGATTTTCTTACGCATGTTGTTATAGTGCACCATGGTCTTTGCAAAACTCCTCTTCCCTTTTCATTGATGCCAGTGACCAAAAAAATTACAAACCTGCTCGCAATGATGACCACCTGAATAACCATGTCCCTTCCATCCTATCAATATGGTGTAGGAATGTTGACTGCCAACCAATGCTCTCCATACATGCCCTTCAAAAATACATTGGCAAGTATACATTGGTGCTTCTGACAAAGCGATTGTTACAAACCGGGAAGAACTAGAGTCAACGTACACTCCTTGGCATGCTGATCATAAACCATCTGAATCCCTTTCCTTATCAGAACATACCATGGTTTTTATGATTTACAAAACCCCCACCCCATGGATTTCGATGAATGGCAGCTGCTCTCCCAACTCCACCTTACCAATGACATGCAAATAAGTGACCTTGACATCCTAGATCATCATGAATTTGACAACAACCATAACTGGAATGATGTGTCCCTCCCTCTCGTCTTGTAAGAACTAGCCATAAACTTCATAGAAAATAATCGCTCACACCACCACCTTCCTCAACCATCCTACTTTGATACACCAAATTATGAAACATTGCCCCCCACACAAATGAAAGCTCTCTCCATTGTCATCAATCACTCCACCAACATCAAAATAAGTCCTCCACTTAGAATAGTTGTGCAAGGGACTGCTGGAACTGGAAAATCATTCTTGATTCGTTGCATTAGAGAATCACTTGCCTTGAACAAAAACTTATGTCGATCGCCACTCTTGCTACTTGCACCTACTAGTGTCGCGACCTTCAATATCCAAGCATCTACTATCCATTCAACCTTTCATATTCCTATAAAGCAATTCATTCCTCTAGAAGGGAATTCACTTTCAAACCTCCAAGAGGAACTTCGCCATATCCACTACATTCTCATTGATGAAATGAGCTTCCTAGGACCAACCCTTTTCAACCACATTAATGAATGTCTCCGAGAAGCATTCCCTCACCATAAATATCTCTCTTTCGGTGGTTGCTCAATTATTCTCATTGGATACCTCACACAATTATCGCACGTTACGAACATTCCATTGTATGCATGCTCTTCCCATGGAACTGCACCGTGGCACTGGTTCACCACAGTTGTAACCCTTTCAACTATTTTTCACTAGCAAGGAAGCGACCCATCACAAGTCACCTTCAGGAACCTGCTCAACAACATCATAAATGCCTTGACTACTCTAGAGGATTGGAACCTTCTCATGTCTAGGACAAACTCCTTCATTTCTATGGATGAGTTATCTAATTTCAAAGCTTCCATGCACTTATTTGTATCCAACCAACTAACTTCCCTTCATAATCAACACATGTTGAAGTATTTGCAAATACCAATAGCACCCTCTAATGTCGAGCACAACAACGGGCACGTTCCCTCTGCAGTTGAAGATGACTAATTGGAGCGTGCAATGTTGCTTTGCCCAGGGCAACGAGTTATGTTAACATCGAACTTGTGGTTTCAGCTGGTCTCGTTAACGGATTGCTCGACCAAGTTGTTGACATTTTATACAAAACAAACCATAAGCCTTCACAACTTCCAACATTTGTTATTGTTAACTTCAATAAGTACATTGGTCCTCCATGGGATAGCAATAATCCTAGTTTTCTACCAATTCCACCTATAGAGGGGGGGGGGGGGTACTCAAATCCCACTTAAAATGGCATGGGCATTGACAATACATAAATCTCTAGGGATGACATTACCAAATGCTACAATCGACATTGGTACAATGGAGCATCAAGGTTTGACCTTCACTGCACTATCTAGAGTCCCTTCCCTGAAGGACCTTCACATCTCCCTGGCATTTTCCTTTGATCAGTACAAACGATGTAGGAGAATCCACATATCAATGCAAGGGAAAACATGGAGGCATTGCTACAATCAATGGAGCTCTCATAACTCCTTTTTATATGTAAGTACTTCTGTTTTTCTCTATTCCATTTGTTTATACTTCGACCATACACTTCATGTTTTCTAACCTCCTTTCTTTGTTCCTCATTCATACACTTTTATTTTCGTTTTTATTTTCATGTCCACAACCTAGAAATCTAAGACTACCTTTCAAGCTCTGTCCTAGTTCTTCTCTCTTTCTCTCCTTCTTTGCTTCACTTTCCCTATACTTTTCCCCCCTTCTCCCTAACTACTCTTCTACTTTTCATGTGTAGGTTCTACTCCTCAACAAGCTGCGAAGATTGCCCTGTGCCTCTCATCATTTTCGCAGTAAAGCTCCATCTTCAATTTAGCATTTCTGTAAAACATAACAACAAACACATATTTATATTGCAATTGCCACAATGCACATTCGCAATACTCCTATTACTCTACTTTTATGACATTTTGGAAAGAACTTTCATTATTAAATAGTGAACATTCTGATTCTAATTCCATATATTTTCTTTGGATGCGCCGACTACATTTCCTTGCTTCACTTGCAATTTAGTGCACCCGAAATTACAATTTCTAGTTTACGAGTATTCAACCAAATTGTAACTCCTTTCTTTTACCATATGATATGGTTTCGTGGACATTGCGACAACAAAATCAATCAATCCATCTCCTTTAAGGTAGGGCTAGGGTTTTGGAAGGGTAGGGCTAGGGTTTTGGACGAGTGAATGCGGGTTTGCACAACTAAGGTTAGAGCCGTCACAACTTATTTTCTTTGAGGGGGAGAGCAATCAGAGCGACACGGCAAGCGCTTGTAGACATCGTTGGGCGGAGAAAAACAGGAGAAAATCCGGAAGGTATGGATCAGCTGTGATCTTCAAATTTTAATCGTCATGGCTTTTCGGAGCGTGCTCATAATGTATTCTTGTATTTTGTTTTTCTTCATTCCTCTCCCTCCTCTTTTTATTTAGCAATGGATAACTTTTGGGCGCCTTCCCATGTACTGATATCTTAAATTTATATTTCGATCGAATCATAAAATAACTTCCCTTGCTAGTTGATATCAATTCACAGAAGTTGGAAATACGTTGCTCCCTTGAGTATATTGCCCAGGGTTGTTTGGGTAATATCCCAGTGAACGTTAACGTTCGAAGACGTTTTCAAATATCTGAAATTGGATGGATCTCTGTTAAATGGAGCGTGGAAGAATTTTCTCCACAGGGGCTTCCTGCAATGTCAGGGTTCATTCCTTTTAACTTTCTTCAATTCTCCGTTAGAAGGCTTTTTACCCTCGTATATTATTGATTCTGGGTAGGGATTTCTGGGCTCTTCTGGTCGTTGTCTCTCTCAGTGACGTTAGATTTCCTCGAATACATGCTATCTCTCTCACACGCACACACACTCATTGATTGATTTTATTTATAATGCCACTTACAAGTACAGAACAGTATATACAAGCTGTTAGGCAAACCATGCACTGTGTATAAACGCAAGTAACTACGAGTTGGAGTGGGTTGTCTTAATTGCTGTGTATAAACGGCGCAAGTTGTCTTAATTACTTTGCCACGACTGTAGAGAGGATCTTCCAAGGATTTACATAAATTAGCGTGTAAGCTGTTATAAGCAAATTTCCTTTGCTATTAGTCAATACCGAGTTTCGATATCGAGTTCCTTGATAGTGGAAGTAGGAGATCGCCATGGCCCTAGGTACTTGGAAGCATTGTTGCAAAGAGAAAAATAGTCGAAATATCATTTGGAGAAAGAAACATATTGGAAAATTCGGAAACATGAAAAACCTTGACAAATTGGGAGAATTTGGAGATATCTGCAACACTGCAAGTTGGAAGAGATTTGGTAAACTCTGCAGTTGGCATTGATCTTTCAACAACCGAGTCATCTCGAGTCTTGAAATTGAATTTGGAGTTGAAATCAAAGCCTGCATCCTCGAAGAAGTGTTAAATTTTAAAGTTTCTAGGTGGAAAATTGTGCAACATAATGATTCAATCAAATTTGCAGTGCTTGGAATAATTAAGTGAATTGGCATAATTTTGGAAACGCAAAGAGATGTTAGAAACACATGATTTTAAAGCAGAACAAAAGTCTTTATTTTACACTATGAACTGTAGAATTTGTGACAAGGAATTGAGCACAAAGGTTGGTTAAATGTCTTGGAATATCAGTTTGAGAATTTGGGAGAATTGGCATAATTTTGGAAACATAAAGAGATCTTAGAAACACATGATTTTAAATCATAGCAAGTCTTTGTTTTACATTATGAATTGTAAAATTTGTGATCTAGTATGAAGAGTTTGTGACAAGCAATTGAGCACAAAGCTTGGTTAAATGTATTCGAAAATCAGTTTGAGAATTTGGGAGTTCCCCCAATCTTAGGTCTATTTATCTGTCTCCTCTAGGAAGGGTCATTCAAAGGGTTTATTTGATACAGTCAAGGTCCTCATTTTTTAATTCAGAGACTATTACCATGTATGGCCTGGACAAAGACTTTCCTGGGCCATTTAAGGACATGATTACTCCACAGAAATCCATAAAGGTAGGTCTCCCTGTTATCTGTGTTTATCTTTACTTGATAAGCGTATACAACTGAGAAAACCTTCCCTCTCCCCAGAACCACCCACTGCGATAGCTATGGCAGGAAAACCATACCTTAGCTATGCCAGCAGGTGGCATAGCTAAACCATCCTGTTAGCCATCCATGTACCATAATTGATAATTTGGTGAGTCAGAATCATCATTGATGATTGATAATTTTGAAGACCACTTCAGCATCAGCATGAAGCAGGTCATAACAGGATTTTTGTGAGCCACATCCATATCAATGTTACAAATATCATGTCGGCGAATATATCGCCGAGGGTCCAAAAAGAAATTATCGGATTTATCTGCGAAAATGTCGGCAAACTTAAAAAAATACAAAAATTCATTTTTTTTCAATTTTCTAACATCTAAAGCAACCAGAACATCAAATAAACACATTGCCACATGAATATTGAAACAAAACCGATATATAAGATGTATAAAACATCTAGTGATACATCACCCAAAAAATACAATCAATGTATCTCATAGAGTCATATGCAATGAGGTTTTTTTAAAGGTTTTTAACTTTTTTAAGGTTTTCCAATTTCAAATAGCCTATTTAAATTCGAATCATTGGTGATTGTCACTGTGAGTCTGTGATTACTGATTACTCATTACTATGTAATAAATTAATAATTTATTAATTAATAAATGATAAAACCTAAAAATCGAAAATTAACTATTCAACATCAAATATCAAAATAGTGGCATGCTGCTGCGCTGCATAACAGCCTCATATTTCGGTTTAGGGCATCATTATTCAGTATTCTACGAATCTAAAGTTTAAGCCTTAAGCCTTAATGCACTTTTGGACTTGCAGAAGGGTGCAGCCGCACACACATGAAAATGAGAGAAGGGACGGGAGACTTATCGGGACTTACAGTCCACTCCACACAGGGTTTGGAACTGCAGCAGCAGCTCGAGCCTCCAACAACGAAAAAACACCCCCAAAAACGAGTTAAACAGACTTTTATACACCTGCGGGCGGGCGGCCGACCAATGTTTGCCTATCGACTCGCGATTTTTACCTAAAATCGCGAAAAATCGCCTGAAAAAATCGCCCAAAATGTTGTGCCGATGTTTGCTGATATTATCGCCATGGAGGAAGTCTCGCGATATATTACCGATGTTTGTAACACTGATCCATATGTCCATATCAGCAGTGAATAAAGTGGTTTTCTTGAAAGCTATGGCAGGACTAAATAACAGTGTGGGTGAAGTGAGCAACAATGTAGCACATAAGGATAGATCAGACCTTGACAACAAACGTTGACCATAATGATAGATCAAACCTTGAGAGACAGACCTTGAGAGCAGATCTCTACATAAAGATAGACCAGACCTCAAGCAGGAATAGGGTTTTAGACTAGGAGTTTAGGGTTCTTGAACTTTGCTCATGATCTGTTTCCTTCTCCAAGGGGTTCCCGCTTCCATGCTGGATCCAGAATGGGTCCAGCGATCCTGCACACGGGGGCAGTGGATCTGGTAACACAGCCAGCAGGAGAGAACAATTCCTGAGCAGCTATGCCAGCAGGCTCCCTTTCTCTCCCCCTCTCTCGTAGGTGTATTAAATTATTAATAACCTCTCTATCTCTCTCATAGGTGTATTAATAACCTCTCTATCTCTCTCATAGGTGTAGTATTACTGATACCTGCATCAGGGATATCATCTCTCTTCCTCTTATCCTTCTTCTTGTGCTTCCTTTTTCTTACTTGTATGCATGAATGATACAATGCAATGTAAGCTTTTTTTCCCATAGATGAATTGGCAATTCTATTCTTTTCTCCATTTTGTCTCTCTCTTTATTCATAGGGCCAAATATTCTCTCTTCTTTTCTACCTCTATTCTCTTACCCTACAAAACAACAAAGCAAAATTGGTTCAAATCCACACAAAATGGTTCATCTTTCTCAAGAATAAAAAATATCTAGAGATGCCCTTTTATTTTCTTGTAACTGCTGCTAGAAATTTATTTTTGAAATTGATTTTTTTGGGAAGTAAAGATTCTATTGTTAATGTCTACATTGCGGAAGTTGTGGCCAAGAAGCTAACAATTATCTGTTAATGCTGGGGTTTGAAAAAGAACAACAACTATTGTAAATTTGCACACCTGTTAGTATTTTGACAACAACTCTCATGCAAACTCTTTTTCTCATGATTCTTGGACCACTATAAAGCTTGAGTAGATTTACCACTCCTGTTTTCATATAAATTTATATTTATAAACAAATTTTGGATGCTGATTACTCGATTCCTAATTTAAGAATGGCTGCCACACCTATATGGGATTCTTCTGCTGAATCTGTTCCACACCCACAGTTCCTATAACCTCGAATATATATGTTTGTGTGAGTCATTTCTCAAGATGTGCACAACAAGAATCTTGATAAAGTATTTGCTAACTACTCAGCTTATCCCTGCCATTTGCTTCACATATGAAGTGCACTCTATCTTGATCTTGTGGTCACGAGTTGCACCCTCATGAATTCTCTGACAACAGGGGAAGTCTATCAAATGGCCTCTTCCTATAATTGTTATGCTAGTCTGTTCTTTTAATCCTTATTTTCTGTCTTGCAATTTAAGACATTTTGTTAAGCTGAAGACAACCGGCCATTTGTAAATTCTTTGTATTCTTTGTTATTATGTAGTAACAACAGCTAATTGAGAGTTTCTGTAACTATGTACTAAAGTATGACTGAATATCGTAGGGAGGACATTTTTAAAGTTCAGTCTATCAGGGGTTTGTTAATTATTTGTGGCACTGTATTGACATCTTCCCCACTTACCTAAGTGAGTTGCACTAATGTGGAATATGTATTTGTAATATAAGTTTATATTTTTCCCTTAAAAGTAAGAATGTTATCATGTTCTCTTAACTAGAACAGATGGATAAGTCCGAGAACTTATTTTTTCCCGATGTTGTCCGAGAACTTATAATCATTAAGTTTTCGTTTTTGCTGTAGGATGTAATGAATCTCATATGGTTTTCATTAATGCTGCGAGATACTTTTATAAGAAGTTAAAGATATTTGGTTGTCTATTACGTAGAGACATAATAATACTTGAAATCATTTATAATACCTCCTGTCATAGCTGGGCACATAAGAATTTTAAGAAACCTCATATGCTTCTGAATAGCAATAAACAATTTACATATTCCAAGACAGAAAACTTGCAAATATCTCAAATTTCTACTAGAATTTCCATTTTTTATAGGTCCCAAAATCTTGAGTTTTCATGCCCAAATTTATGCTTGTTGATATTTGTACTAATGGGCATGAAATGTGGAAATATGTACAAGTTTTCAAAACAGGAACACCTGGAAATGTGACCTCCCCCCAAAGGGGTATACGGAGAGGGAACACCGTATATAAAAAGTACAGAAAACAGATATATGGTTTTTCTGAATAACAAATCATATTGCAAGAAAATAAGAATGATACACATAATTGACATTTTAGAAGGAAACCCATGTCTATATTAACTCTCATAGATGATTACATGGTGCAAAATCCTGTAGTTTGGTGGCCTTGACTAACGTCAATTCCATACCTTCATACATGATGGAATCCAGTTGGAACGCTATAATCCTGCCAACCTGAAAATCCCGAGAACTGTTGAATCTTCTGAATTCTAATAGGGTTATGAAATTCTACTTTCTCCATATGAAGTCTGATAAGGTTGGAACCACTCTCAAACATCCTGAAACAATTAATGGTAATGTTAAAAATTTAAGTAAAATGATAGAAAAAGTAAGATAAAAGAGAATGTCAAGTAAAAGTTGACATTCTCCTTTATCTTACCTTTTCTATCCTTTTACTTTAAGAATTTAAGATTACCATTAATTACCTTTTCTATCTCTGTTTTGTCTTAAAGTGTCATTGGCATGGACAAGGCAATGTTTTTATATGACTTCCACATCCCTCATGGGCACTTAGGTGGGCCTGGAAACTTCCAAAAAAGTGCTGGAAACATCACTGAAAATGGCTGAAATGCCTTGGAAATGCATATGGCATTACGACAATGTTTCATACCTGTTCCTGTGTTTTATCGTGTTTCTGGGACTGGTATGCCACCATTCTAGGTGTTTCCTGTAACTTAGTATATGTGTATATTTTCTCTGATATTTTTCGTTAAGTTTCTTAATTGAGCTTTGCGATATGTTCTTGATCTGTAAACGAGGTGCTTATTGCTCACATGTTTCGTCAACACGGGTCTTTTGCAGAAATTAATCTTTTGTTCTCTGTCAATGCTGAGACTGCTTCTTCAATTGTTGTTTGGGCATGAATGCTCTGGGTGGCTTGGTTAGCTGCTTGGCTTATCTGCTGTGTTGCAAGGCCAATGCCCATCGGCAGATTTGAGTGGACTGTGCATCCCAGCATTGTATCAACACACAACCAAATTCAAAATTCAGACTGAGACTGTCAAGTAGCAATCCAAGCAATTAGTATTGTCTGCCGTGAAAATAAAAATAAACAATGTACTTGGTGTTTGAATGTTCAATCACCGCACTTGACAATAATAAATCTGTTGTTCTAACATACTCTGTTCTTTTCAAAAGTGCAATTATCGTGCTTTAGCCAACTGTAACTCCACCCATTCACAGTTAATTAGTTCAAAAACAGATGCAAATCTGTATATCCCTCTGTTTGGGCACTATTTGTTTAAACCCACTCTAAAAACCAACGCACAGGCATGCCCCATGTATGGCTGTAGGTGACATTGCCACAATGTGTATTGTCTGATTGGCTGTGGCACATGGGCACAGGGATTCAACTAAACAAGAATGTGGGCATTGCTGAACAATAATCCTCAACTAGTGACTCGACAAATTATCAAAGTTAAATTTATTGTGCTGTCGAATATATAACCAAGGGTTTGGAATATAACTTATCGGCAATATCGGGGGCAATATCAGAAAATATCGGGAAACTTAAAAAATACAAAAATAGTCTGCCTCTATTGATTTGAATACCATGGAAATTTGCTTTCGGTTGAACTACGATATCATTGCTCATCCCAAGTTAAAGCAACACCATGAGGTGCACTCCCTGTTTGATGCATTGCTTGCTCAATCTAAGAATGTATGCCCCTACAACTTCACCTCACCATCTCGAATATGTCTTAGACCATACTCCAATGTGCTACTCAAGTGTCTGAGCACATGTTTTGTGCTATCCAATGTTCTTGCCTTGACTCCACCATGAACTGATTCAAGGTGTTCATTGCAAAACATATATCTAGTCTAGTGTTGACCAAATACAGCAAGGAACCTGTGAGCCGCTTGTACCTTCTTCAGATTAGTGATCATAGATGTGTGGCTATAGCTTTGCAGTACTCCATTCAAAATCTCGTTAGGATCTTTATTGCTTACTTACCCTACCCAAAGAAAATCTCCCTTGGTCTCTGCTAAACCTTCAACTCAAAGAAACAATGCATCACAATCATGAACTCAACTGCCATATTTGCCTTGCACCCTGCAATGAGCTTCTCTTGACCTATAAGAAATAAGTCATCTACATAGACCATCAAAACAAGCAGATCAACCTCAACAAATATAAAATATAAGTTGGGATCTGCTTCACTTTAGTAACGCCCATTCTCGGTAGGTTTCCATTGATCTTGGAATACCATGCTTTTGATACTTGCTTGAGTTTGTACAAGGCCTTTTTACAACCTGCAAGTATGGGGCCCTTTCCCATTGATCTCAAAGCAAGCTACTCTATGTACACTTCTTCAACCATCCCATCGAGGAAAGTTGTCTTTACATCCATTTGATGTATCCATTCCACAATGGAAACTAAAGACATCACTGCTCTAATGGAAGTGTATCTCATGACTAGAGCAAAGGTCTCCTTGTAGTCCACTCCCTCTCTTTGGGAGAGCCCTCTCACCATACACCTTACTTCGTGTATTTCTCTATGTTTCCAACTGTCGCATCCTTGATCTTGTCGCATCCTTGACTTGTAGAGCCACCTCGAAGTCACTACTTCCCCTTTGATCTAGGCACAATGTCATACATCATTCTTCACGAAGGAGGTGTACTCCACCATGGCATCCCTCCAAGCTTGTTGGTTTGTTGCCTCCTGCAAATTGGAAGGCTCTGAATCTATGATGCTTCTCATCAATGCCATGTAGTTTGGAAACTTCTTTGAAGGTTTTCTCTCTTTGAATGTGCACCAAGGAGTCTCAACATGCTCTTGAGCATCCCTCAATGTCTAAGTGAACCATTGAGGTCTTTTGATAGAATTGGTAGAAGATGGTGGCTCCTTTGTACTTGAAGGTTATTGCTTCGAACCAGAAGTCATTGGTGATCTTGGCTCAACCTTCAAAGCTTCTTGCTCCTTGTCTCGTCACTGTAATAGGCATCATGAGACTTCATGGATGCAAAGTCTTCCTCAAACTTTACGTCCTTGCTTACAACTATCGTTGTCTACAATGGGTTAAAGACCTAGTCTCACTGTAACCAATAAACAAACCATTCTTTTTAAAAGGCTCCAACTTGGTCCTCTTCTCTCTACTGATACATGGATATAAACTGGCCAACCAAAGATGCAAAAATGACTCATGTTTGGTTTCACACCAGTGAATGTCTCCTTTGGTGTCTTGTCCTCCAAAATTCAGTGAGGACACTTGTTCTGGATGTAGATCATTGTGCTGTATGCTTCTGCCCATACAAACATCGACAAATCCTGTTCATGTATCATGGCCTTAGCAACCCCTATGATGGATCTGTTCTTTTGCTTCGCAACCTCATTTTGATATGGGTTGTATGGAACAATCAACTCCCTCTTGATTCTTGGATCCATTCAGAAACCCTCGAGCTCCTTGGAGGCATACTCACCCCCATTGTGTGAGCTCAATACTTTGATTTTCTTCCCTACTTATTTTTTGACTAGAGCTTTGAGCTCCTAAAGCCCGCTAAAGACCTCATTCTTGGTCTTTAGGAAGTAGATCCAAGTTTTGAAAGAGAAGTCATCAATGAGGGAAACATAGTACATGCTTCTTGTGATTGATGCTACTAACATCGATCCACATAAATTTGAATACGCTAGGTCTAGAATCCCCTTAGACTTGCGGTGATTGCTTGGGAAATTAGCTTCCCTTTACTCGTTCTTCTTCTTTGGACATTGTGATGCTTAATGGTCATGCTTATGACATATGAAGTGTTGATGTAATTGTAACTTTGAAATGTATTTCACCCACGTATATTGTACTCCTATAGAGATGTTATTATTCCTCTATATGGAAGTGTCGTCTTTTGTATTGACAAGTGTCACAACTTGCATGTGATGGGTTATTAGGCCACCAAGTGTGGGGTCGGCCCTGATTAGTGTAACCATGGGTTATTAGACTGAGTTAGACAAGTCAGCCCTGTTAGGTTATTAGGCAGGTCAGGTCATGTATAAATAGAGTGCGGGAGGCACTCTATTTGATCATCTCATTATTCATTTCTACACTACTCGGAGTTAGACAAGTCAGCCCTGTTAGGTTATTAGGCAGGTCAGGTCATGTATAAATAGAGTGCGGGAGGCAACTCTATTTGATCATCTCATTATTCATTTCTACACTACTCGGAAAGTGGTGCACTAGTGGAGGAGGAGGTTCAGCTGCTAGGAGGACTATCTCTGTGTACTTTGGTTGTATCATTGCTCTTTCTATCTCTGAGGAAGTTGTGGGGTTTTTCACCTTTATGGTTTTCCCCAGTGAAACTCTGTGTGTCTATTGTCTCATGCGTTTGCTTGGTGTGATTGATATGCATTGTTATACTTGATATGCTGTAAATGTTATTCTCTCAGTAAAGATCCTAGAGTATGTTGAATTAATGCTAAAAAATTAACATGGTATCAGAGCTAACCTGAGGCTGAGAAGAAGACACTGTGTAGTTGCGGAAACTATGGTTTCCTGTTTATTGGGTTTCTCTCCACAGATCTTGAAAGGCAGTAGGGTATTTTGACTCTCCTCAGCAAGGCGCATCTTTCTGTCCAATCAGAATTCAATTCTGGGCACTTTTATTTTTGGCCCTAAAAATTAGAGTTTCCACAAAAATAGGAATTTCTGAAATCCGAAGACATAGCTGGAAGCTCCTTGGAAAACTCGAAGTTTAGAGCTTTGGATCGAGATTTTTGGTTGGGTGAAGCTCCGCGAAACTCAAACCCTAATTCAGGGTCCTCCCCAGTGAATCCGGAAGATTGAAAAGCATTTCTGAAGGGTGAATCTTTGCAGTTTTCAATTTCTGAGTATACTAGGCTGATCAGCTCATCAAGGCGCATCTTTCTATCCTTTTAGAAAGTTGAAATTCACATTTTGAATTTTTAGGGTTTCTCTGACAAACCCTAATCCGGGACCAGATCCAGTTTTTTCAGCAAATCAAGTGGTAAGACCTAAATCTTTTATTTCCATTTGAGTTTCTCATTAAAATGTCTCACCACACAAAGCTTGAGGATAAGCTTGAAGGGGATGATAACTATTGAGCATGGAAGTATAGGATTTGGGTTAATCCTGGAAGAAAATGAGTTGGACACTTACATAAGTGAAGAGGTCCCTGTCTCAGAGGGAGAAGAGGCTAAAGCCTTACATAAGAAGAATTTGGTCAAGGCAAAGAGGATCATTGCTGATTCTATCAAAGACCATCTCATATCACATGTGTCATCTCTGAAGACACCCAAGGAGATGTTTGATTCCCTGACCAAGCTATTTGAAGGAAAGAACATAAATCGGAAGATGACCCTGCAGAATCAATTAAAAGGGGTAAAGCATCAGAATGGAGAGACCATTCAATCCTATTTCTCTAAGGTCTCTTAGATCAAGGAACAACTTGAAGTTGTGGATGAAGTAGTGGACAATGGAGAAGTTGTCATGACCACATTGAATGTCCTACCTAGGTCATGGGACTCCTTCATCCAAGGAATCTGTGCAAGAAGGAAGTTGATCTCATTCAGTAGACTATGAGAGGAATGCTCACAAGAAGAAGCTAGGCTTGTGGCCGGAGAAGAAAAGATGGGGAATGAAGATCAAGCTCTCACAGCACACACCAAGAAAGGAAAGCCCAAGAGAGAGCCATCTCATAACAAGAGATCTTCACACCACCATTACCATAAAGATAAAAAAGATCTCAGATGCTTCACATGTAATGAGAAGGGACACTTTGCTTCAGATTGTCCCAAGAAGAAGAAAGACAACAACTACAACTTCAACAAGAAGAAGAAGAAGAACAAAAGGAGATATCATGCTCATGCTGTCGAGGATGATGAACCTCCCAAGAAGAAGGCCAGAGCCGAAAGTGATGACTCATCTAGTGAAGATGAATATGTCCTAATCTCTGCTCTCACAGGTACTATCTCTCAGGGTTGTAATGATTGGCTTATTGATAGTGGGGCTTCCAAACACATGACCGGGTTTAAAGAATCTTTTGCAAATCTATCTGAACATGAGTCACCCCATAAGGTGAAACTTGGGGATGACTATCAATACCCTATTAAGGGAAGTGGTGAAGCCTCCTACAACCTAGACTCTGGGAAGTCTTTGAAGATGAAAGATGTTCTATATGTACTTGGGCTCAAGAAGAACTTACTCTCCATATCTGCATTAGATGCAAAAGGTATGAGGGTTGCATTTGTAGATGGCCAAGTACTAATGTGGCCAAAGGGTAAAACTATAGATGATGCAGTAGTGATTGGAGAGCAAGAGGGAGGATTGTACAAATTGAAGGGACAACCTGAACATGCCATGGTACATGAATCCATGGAGCCAAGTGAACTTTGGCATAGAAGGCTTGCACATGTGCACTATAGAGCACTACCAATTGCAAGTAAAGCTGTAGAGGGTCTTCCTGAAATCAAGACAAAGCATGAAGGTGTTTGTAAAGGATGTGCAAAAGGAAAGAACATTAAGAAGGCATTTCCAAGCAGTGAAAGCAAAGCAAAAGGAATCTTGGAGATTATCCACTCTGATGTATGCGGTCCGATGTCATCCAGTTCTCTGAGTGGGTATGTATACTATGTCTCTTTCATTGATGATTTCTCTAGGAAGATTTGGGTTTATTTCTTGAAGAACAAAGATTAAGTGTTTGATAAGTTCAAGGAGTTCAAAACCTTGATGGAAAATCAAACTGATAAGAAGATCAAGACATTCAGATTCGACAATGGCGGAGAATTCACTTTAGGTGATTTCAAGAAGCTATGCAGTGACTCAGGGATTAAGAGGGAGTTGATTGCTCCCTACAATCCACAATAGAATGGAGTTGCAGAAAGGAAAAATAGAACAATCATGGAAGCAGCACGGGCAATGCTGCATGACCAGGATCTGCCTATGCATCTTTGGGCAGAAGCAGCTAGGACAGTTGTATATGTGCAGAATAGAACACCTCACAAGATATTGGACAACAAGACACTGGAAGAGGTATTCTCTGGTAAGAAACCTGAAGTTAGCCATCTCAGAATTTTTGGTTGTCTAGTATATGCACATGTTCCAAAGGAAAAGAGGACAAAGCTAGATCCTTCAGAAAAGAAGGGCATCTTTGTGGGGTACAGTGAAAGCTCGAAGGCTTACAGAATATACTTTCCAGGGTTCAAGAAGATTGATGTCAGCAGGGATGTAACATTCGATGAGGACTCAGCTTACATCAAATCAAAGAAGGCACCTGTTGAAGATCACGAAGAACCAAAGGAAACCAAATTTCAAGACACCACTATGACTGAAACAATTCCAGAAGCAACCCGTGAAATTGAAGATCCACAAGAACTTATAGATCCACCCTGTGAGAAGAACTCTCACAAGAGGAAACCTGCATGGGCTAGAGAGCTCATCCAAGATGCAGAAAGATATGGTATTCCAGAAAAGGAACACAGAGAAAAGAAAAGGACAAGATCACACACTAGCTATGTTGCCTTGCTCTGTGTGACATTATGAACAAAGAACCTTCTAGTTATGAAGAGGCAGCGGAAAAGAAAGAATGGATGGATACCAATCAATCATGAAGAATGATGTTTGGGATTTGGTCCCAAGACCAGAAGGGAAGTCTGTTGTGACTTCCAAGTGGAAATATAAGATCAAGCATGCTGCAAATGGGCATAGAGAAGTACAAGGCAAGGTTTGTAGCTCGTGGCTTCTCTCAAAAAGAGGGAATAGACTATGAAGAGACCTTTGCTCCTGTAGCCAGATACACTTCCATCAGAACAGTTCTTGCTCTGGATGCAGTGATGAAATGGAAAATACACCAGATGGATGTCAAGACAGCTTTCTTGAATGGTGTAGTCGAAGAGGAAGTGTATGTGGAGCAACCACTTGGTTTTGAAACACATGACAGGGAGTCATATGTAAGTTGAAGAAAGCCTTGTATGGCTTGAAGCAAGCTCTAGGACTTGGTATGGTAGTATAGATAGCTTTCTATCCAGTTTGGGCTTTACTAAAAGTAAAGCAGATTCCAACCTTTACTACAAGGTTGAGGAAGGCAATCCTGTGATATTACTTCTGTATGTGGATGACCTATTTGTTACAGGTGAGGATGTTTTGATTGTCGATACCAAGAGGAAGCTTGCAGCCGAGTTCGAGATGAAGGACTTGGGGATGATGCACTATTTTCTAGGCATGGAGGTGTGGCAGAGTGCAGATGGAATCTTCCTTGGACAAGGGAAGTATGCAGTAAAGATCCTGAAGAGGTTCGGGATTATGGACTGCAAGGCCATGGCCACACCTATGGCATCGAACCTGAAGCTTCTGTGTGATGCTTCATCAGATCCGGTTGATGTCACTGTGTATCGTAAGATGATTGGGTCCTTGATGTACCTGACGAACACGAGACCCGATATTCTCTTTGCGGTGAACACATTGAGCCAGTTCCTGACGGATTCAGAGGTGTTCACCTGGTTGCTGTAAAGCATATTCTGAGGTACCTGAAGGGTACAGTTGATTATGGGCTTAAGTATGATGCAAATCAAAAGTTTAACCTACAAGGTTATGTTGATTCAGACTGGGCAGGCAGTGTTGCAGATAGGAAGAACACTTCAGGGTGCTGCTTCAGTATGGGATCAGGTGTGATCTCTTGGTTTAGTAGGAAGCAGTCCTGCGTAGCACTGAGTATGGCCGAAGCAGAGTATGTTGCAGCTTGTTCGGCTAGTTGTGAGGCAGTATGGCTGAGGAAGCTACTGTCTGAGTTATTTGATCTTCCGTTGTATGCTACTGGTATCTTTTGTGACAACCAGAGTTGTGTAAAGTTGTCTGAGAACTCGGTGTTCTACGACAGGTCGAAGCACATAGAGATCAAATATCACTATATCAGGGATATAGTGCAGAGAGGAGCAGTGATGATGATGCTATGATGCTATGACGATGATCAGGATGATCATGCGATGATGATATGCATCAGGATGATGCTATGACGATGATCAGGATGATCATGTGATGATGACATGCATCAAGACGATGCAGTGACGATGATTAGGATGATCATGTGATGATGACATGCAGTAGGATGATGCAATGACGATGATCAGGATGATCATGTGATGATGACATGCATCAGGATGATGCAGTGATGATGATCAGGATGATCATGTACATCAGGAAGATGTATGGTGAGTATCAGGTTGATACTCTGTGGCCGTGGACAAGTTGTGTAGATAAGCATATAATAGCGCCCCGGGAGATTTGCAGATACTCTTTCGAGGTTTTACCTATGGCATATAATAGCGTCCTGGGATATCTGGCAAATGCTCTTTTGAGGTTTTGCTTGGGAGGACATATAATAGTGCCCTGGGAGGTTTGCAGATACTCTTTTGAGGTTTTGCCTATGGCATATAATAGTGCCTTGGGATATCTGGCAAATGCTTTTTCGAGGTTTTGTCCTATGGCATATAATAGCGCTTTGGAAGATTCGATAGGTTGAGCTGTGTGCTCGTAATCAGTCCTGGGATGCTCTCTCGAGGTTTTTCCATGACCACATATAATATCGCCCCAAGAGATCCGATAGGTTGAGCAGTATGCTCGTAATCAGTCCTGGGATGCTCTTTCGAGGTTTTGTGGTGACCACATGTAATAGTGCCCTGGGAGATCCGATAGGTTGAGCAGTATGCTCGTAATCAGTCCTGGGATGCTCTTTTGAGGTTTTGTGGTGGGGTCACATGTAATAGCGCCCTGGGAGATCTTGTCGGTCGTGCTTAGGCACATAAAGGATCCTGGGATACTCTTTCGAGGTTTTGTGACGCACGTAATAAGTCTTGAGGATTCCATAGTATGGCCAGTGATGATGAAGACCTGCAGGTGGTGGGCCTACATCCAGTACCAGCATAGATCCATCTTAAACCCGGAGCTATTAAGCACCGAGAGGGATCCAATTTCTTGAGGTGTAATTTTTTTTATCTTAAATTTTTAATTACTTTTTTTAATTTTTGATAAGGTATGAGCCGACATGGAAATGTTACATTACGTAACTTGACAAACGCGACAAACATGACAACATCTCCCCTATACTGGGTTGTAAGCACCCTCGCTACGCTCAGTGCAATTTTTGATAAGGTATGAGCTGACATGGAAATGTTACATTACGTAACGTGACAAACGCGACAAACGCGACAACATCTCCCCTATACTGGGTTGTAAGCACCTCACTACGCTCGGTGCAATGAAAAAGGACTGGCTCTGTAGAACTTCCTATGACGAGTAGATCGGAGATTGATTGAGATAGCAGTAGCAGTGACGATGACGATGATTCGAGGACGATGATCCAGAGAAGAAGACTTGTGCTACTAGATCTGTGTCGAGAAATACCTTCCTAGTTAAGAGGGAGTGTTGATGTAATTGTAACTTCGGAATGTATTTCACCCATGCATAATGTACTCCTATAGAGATGTTATTATTCCTCTATACGGAAGTGTCGTCATTTGTATTGACAAGTGTTGCAAGTGTCGCAACTTGCATGTGATGGGTTATTAGGCCACCAAGTGTGGGGTCGGCCCTGATTAGTGTAACCATGGGTTATTAGACTGAGTAAGACAAGTCGGCCCTGCTAGGTTATTAGGCATGTCAGGTCATGTATAAATAGAGTGCGGGAGGCACTCTATTTGATCATCTCATTATTCACTTCTACACTACTCGGAAAGTGGCGCACTAGTGGAGGAGGAGGTTCAACTGCTAGGAGGACTATCTCTGTGTACTGTGGTTGTATCATTGCTCTTTCTATCTCCGAGGAAGTTGTGGGGTTTTTCACCTTTATGGTTTTCCCCAGTGAAACTCTGTGTGTCTATTGTCTCATGTGATTGCTTGGTGTGATTGATATGCATTGTTATACTTGATATGCTGTACATGTTATTCTCTCAGTAAAGATCCTAAAGTATGTTGAATTAATGCTAAAAAATTAACATGAAGCACTTGATTTTACTCAAGCCTTTCTTCCTTGACTATGAGGTTGACTCCTCCGTCTTTAACTTACCTTTGTTGGGTTCTTCACCTCCGGCCTTCTTTGTTTGACCAAATAGGCATGGTCATTGTCATCTCCATGCTTATAGGCCTTTGTTTCCATTTGAGTCTCCTCATGGATACCAACACCCCACAATCTTTACCAAAAAGGAAGATTTATTGAGCACAAACACCTTGGACACATGTTTCCTATTGAGATGGGAATTTATTCAATGCGCAAATCACTATCTATCTTCAACCTTGTCCTCAACTACTGTAAGTTGATCACGAACTTGAATAACCTTCATCAGGTAATTGGTAATTGTGTTTGATTTGGTCATCTCTATAGATTTGAGTCTATTATGCAATATCATCTTCTTGTTTATGTTCCCACTTTGGTAAAGATTGGCCAAGGCATCAAACAATGCGTTATTCATCTTCTTCTTGGATATATGAGGGATCAAATGATCCTTTGTAACATCCATGATCATCTGCTTGGATTTAATTTCTTTCTTAGTGTGAACTACCAAAGCTTGTCGATCTGTTGGCAAAGTCACTACATCCTTGACGGTATCCCAAAGATCATTATCTTTTAATAGAAGAGTTACCTTGACTTTCCACGATAAGAAATTTGAAGCACCTTCCAATCTGTCCCTGAACTTGAGGCTAGCTGATGCCATTTTAAAGCTCTAACACAAACGCCGAAATCTGATAACACTAGCTTTGAAACCCTCAAACTGCTGGTCCTGGTTCTTGGCAGTTGGTTTTGGTCGTTGAAATATTGTCGTAGACACTTTAGATCGTCTCAATTAAAGAAGATCTGATACCATATGAAAATTTCCCAACCCTAGGTGATTGTTGTCCTTGTGTTCTCAATTAAACAAGATTGTTGTTTAATTGCTAAAACTAAATTCTTCGCATGGCAATAATCAAATTTCTATGGGCAAAAACATGTAGAAACCATGATTAAATTATGACAAATTAATATCAAATAAACTTGACTTAATTGTAAAAGCCAACATCACAAATTTCTTGGAAACAAATTTTGACACTTTTATTTTTATTTTAATCATTTCCGTGAAATGAATTTGAAAGAATTATTCTAATTGTCTTTAATATAAGTAAATATTACAACCAAAGAAGTGCCTAATTATTTTGTTGGAAAAATGGTAAAAAATCTATACCAAGAAGAATCTATTTGAGGTCCATGGACCTTTGTCTAGCAATAAGGAAGAATTATATCATGTAATAACCCAATTTTGACCCTTGGGATGTATTAGATTGGATTATGTCTAAGTTATAAATAAGTGGTTACGAAGATGAGAGTCATGCCATGTGATCTTTAATAAATGACTTTGTGTGTAAATGATGTAAAAATGCTTAAATGATTCCTAGTGCGGAGCTCAAGGTTAAGGCCTGACTAATGAATGACGAAGCATGTAATTACGATAAATATATTTTCTATGGACCACATGATAGACCAATCACGAGGCACAAAAAGATATGTAAATATTGTTGTTGAAAAATAATACAAGGTTTCAAGAGTATAAAGTTATAGAGCACAATAATATAATTTAAAGTTATAGAGCACTAGAGGGTCTATGAGTCCACACGAGGGAGAAGAGGAAAAGGGCCCTGCTATTGCACAAACTAGTAGCCCTTGGATTGCAAGGAGCAATCAACTACTAACATGGTGGAACTTCAATACACTACCCCTAAAAGTGTCACATGGGCAGGGTCCTCTCTCTTTAGGTTTCCTAGGTCCATTTGAGTAAACCTAGACTAACCATGGGAGGTGTCCCCAATTAAGTTTCTTCAGGTACTTGCTAGAAGATACCAACTTTTCCACAGTGCTTCACTTGATCGATTTCTTAGTTTGACATAATGCTTAAGATAATTAAAAGGAGTTAATTGTGCCACTCTGAAGATGAGCCAAGGGGTTCAAAATATGAATGGTATAAGTACCTGTTAGGTAAATATTTACCAAAGGAACTCCAGAAGATGATATGTGACAAGGCGCAAGCTACTTTGAAATGCATATTGTGACAAGGTTTAGTATCTAGGTTGGTGTTTAAAGTGATGTTGATCAATAGTGGTCTCTAGGGGTTAAATGTGCCTAGATTAAATGCAAATGGTGTCACAATGTTTTGGTGGTGTTGAGTATACTAGCTACCAACATTGAGTTAAGATTTGATTTAGGTTGATTGTCCAAATGTATACTCATGTCTACAGATGGGTGTGATTTAAAGGTGTTGGTTTGAAGTTTATAATGTCTCATCACGAGAAATAACTTGTTGGTTTAATGAATTTGAGTATAAAAATAGTGAACAAGCAAGAAAATGCACACTAAGCAAACTAAACAAATCCTAGACTAAATGCTATGCATAGATATAGATTTCCAGTGCCTTTTCTAGGGTTTTTTGCTTTATACTATATTCAGATTTTTATGAGATGCACTTTAGATGTAGATTTTCCTAGGGAAACAAAATGCTCTTATTCTAGAAATGCAAGCTAACCTAGTGGCTGAAAACTTAAAACTGAAGATATTTTTGAAATAGTGGAAGAAAAATTGGAAATGAGTACTCGACCATGTGTCTTGATCCTTTGGGTGACGGAGTCAACTCACTCCTCCTCAATGGCGCTCTAATGGATAGATGCCAAGCTCATCATAAGCTCCAGGCAGTCCACAAAACCCTTCCAAGTTGAAGTTCACCCTTGAAATTCTTCTTGCTCCAACTTGTAGATGGTAAAATTGTGACAGGGAAGTCGTTATGATAGTCCAAATCAACAATGCTTAGCCACCCACAATTTAGTAATCATATAATGGATACGAGAAACATATCTGAAATGGAGGATTGCTCAATCAATTTTTAAATTTCTCTCCCTTACTAAAATCTCAAAGGTGACTAATAATCCGAGATTCAAAACCACATATGAGAAAGAAAAATGAACAATAATACCTTAGCTAAGAGTAGACATCACCATTAAATCTCCACAAGAGAGCAAGAGTCAAAATCACAAACACACCAAAGATACAAGGTACACAAGAAATTTTTGCAAAAGTTACAACTTTATTCTCATTTTAGAAATCGACCCTGTACAATGGGGGTGCCCTCTCTCTTTTATAATTCGAGAGGAGAGTAAACTCCCTAATCTAAAGAGATCAATGGCTAAGATCATTTAAGTCTCATTTACAAATCAATGGTTCAGATTACATCTTAAAATGTTGATTGTGCAATTGGCCAAGTTGCCTTCCTCATGTGGGGCGCACTTGATTGAGACGGAACTTGTGGGGGCCAAAAAAAGTTGATGAAGATCCAAATGTTGAGTGGCAATGGTGATGGTGTTGCCCAAGTGATGTGGAATGTTGTGTTGGAAGGCTAGAAGCATATGTGAAGAGCTGAGATAGATCAATTCGCCCCCTTCTAGCTGAGTGCGTCCTTCTCACTTCGCCCTTGTTGAGTGGGGCCCCAAAACATGTGTAAAATTTCCTCAGATTGTTGATTGATCATCTTTGTTGCCATTGAGATAAGATTTTGTCTTTATTAATTGAATTTTTACTCGGCCATTCTTCGACATTTTTAAATTAGACTTTAGGAAGTTTGATGAATAATTGCTTATTAATCCATATGTGATGAAATCACGATGAAGATGTTGGAGAAATGCCTTTGATGATGTCCATGATGTCTATGAATAACATACCAATCAATCCCATGCCAAAATCTGATTTGAATGTGCCATTTATAATCACCAAGTTTGGAAGGATCAAATTTGCTTCCAAATTCTTCAATCAGTTGAATAATGATGATAAGAGTGTATGCTTTGCTGGTTGGTTTGGTTGACCAAGTCAAATTGCCCCTTTGACCAAGTCAAATTGTTGAAAAAGTCAACTTTGGTAAAATTTGTCCAATGAATCTTTGTTACTGCTCAAACTAGCATCCCTAACACAACTAGGTTGTGTGGACTAGGGATAGTGTCCATAAGGTCAGGAGAGAGTTAAACCCAATGTCACCACAGTCTAACCTCTCAACAATTTGGGTAACTCCAAACTCAGGGGGAGACCTTAATCAATGAAAGATAATTGCAACCACCAAAACCTTAATAGCTATGATCAATGCCTATTGAGTTAAACAAATATTAAACAAGACAATAATCATGCAATAATGGAGTTATTCACTTCATTTCAAATTCCAAATAATATCAGGTCTTTCAAGGTAATTTCATGTCTCCCAAGGCAATGTCACACTTCCCAAGGCAGTCCCTACAAAAACCAAAAAAGTCAACTTTGGTAAAATTTGTCCAATGAATCTGTGTTCCTTCTCAAACTAGCATCCCTAACACAACTAGGTTGTGTGGACTAGGGATAGTGTCGATAAGCTCAAGAGAGAATTAAACCCAATGTCACCACAGTCTAACCTCTCAACAATTTGGGTAACTCCAAACTGAGGGGGAGACATTAATCAATGAAAGATAATTGCAACCACCAAAACCTTAATAGCTATGATCAATGCCTATTGAGTTAAACAACATTAAACAAGACAATAATCATGCAATAATGGAGTTATTCACTTCATTTCAAATTCCAAAAAATATCAGGTCTTTCAAGGCAATTTTCATGTCTCCCAAGGCAATGTCACACTTCCCAAGGCAGTCCCTACAAAAACCGCACCCTCTAGGAAAGAGAACAATTGAACCAGGGTGAAGTCGTAGGACAAGCCAGGAATACCACACACCCTCTAATTCACCAATTATGAGGGTTTCACGTATCAATGCACTTCCTCAAAAGAGGATGCCCTTTAGGGTTTGTGGATAAAACCCTAGAGAGAAATTTTATTGTGGATTAGAAATACCAAATCACAACTATTTTGGATTTTTGAATTTATTTTGATTTTTAGGGTTTTTTCCATGAGTAAAATATTTTTATGCATAAAATTAAACACTTAAAAATTGATAAAAAAAGGATTGATGGATAGGGTATTATATTCTTGTCTCAAACCCTAGGGCTATGAGAGATTGAGGCTAATGTCCCTCTTAAGATGGTATTCAATGCTTGCAACTAGGGCTAAGCTAGCAGCCTCAAGGGTTAGGTAGTGAAACCCTAATTAGTGCAAATAGAGAAGTCAAATGCCCAACAAAACAATGGAGAGCTCCTTGGTAGGAAGGTCTCCTCGAGCAAGTTGATAAAATGCTAGAAAGCAAACCCTATCTCAGTCCAAAGCACTTCAAGATCAATTTCAAACTAGAGGTAGGAGAAAAACTTACCAACATTAATCAAGAATGAGCAAGATAGTGTGTCTTAGGTCATCCTTGAACATGAGTTATTACAACTAGTCTAGCATCAACTTAGCATGTGCAAAATCAAACCCTAGAATATCACCAATTCATCCTTCAATAAAAAAGACATCCAAGAGAGAGGTGCTCCAATATACCAAGAGAAAAAGAAAAGAATACATAATTTGAATCCTTGTTCAAGATTTACAAATGAGGTGAGTTTGTCTTATTTATATGAGACAACGCTCAACCTTTTACAAATTTGAGCCTACAAAGTTAATGACAAATTATAAAATTTAGGGTTAGTGCACCCATAAATTGTGGACTAAACTATACAATGACATAAAATAAGAATAAAAATGTGCAATTAGGCTCGACCAAGTGCAAGGTGAGCCAAAAGGAGGGTGCCATGCTCCAACTAACCCCAACAGTTGCTTGTCCCTCAATGTCCTTCTTTTAAACAATCTAGGCTTCTTCTTTAAGGAATGATGTCATGGGTATGGAGACCAACAGACGAGGTTTTGCATCAAAACAATAGGTCCAAGTAGGCAAAATGAGGTGTGCTAAACCGGGTATGACAACCCTTACACGTGCAATCACCTCTACAAAGCAAAATATGAGTGTGGCCATGTGTACAAGTGATTTGCCTCAAGGGCATCGAACACCCATCGAAAGGGTAATCAACAAAGCCACAAGGCCAACACCTTCTTGAGGTGGCAACAAAGGGGACTTGCCATGATCTGATCAGGGGTATTTAGCCCCAAAATCAGCACTCTACATAACATAGCCCCCAAAACTTGGCCTTTACAAAAGAAAAAGAAACCCATCACTCTAGTACATATGGAAGGAACACTGCAGACACTTCGAGGCAAAACACTATGGACCTTTGTATGCCTTTGGAAGGAGGATTTGTCATCTTATATCGATTTAATAAGTGGGTGGATGCCGGATACAGTAAGTGCCGGATCAGATAAGTGTCAAGCAGCCACCATTTAAGCGGACATAGACTGACTTCCCCAATGCATAAGAAGGATATAGCTAGCTCCGACCTTCCTTATCTTTTTGGATCTTTAGCTTCCAAAGGAGGAAGGATGGCTCATTTGTAGAATGGAGGTGAGGAAGGACAGTGTCTTTATAACCAATGCCTTGGAATGATGAAGTATTTGAATTATAAATTTACATACAATGATTGTTCATATGACTCATCACATAGCTTTAAATCATAGATCACGCTGCATAAGTTTCAGATAGAGTGTTAGGTTAGTGTTTTATGGATACATCAAATCAAATCAACATGAAAACCTTTACAAAGATTAATTCTCCTTTAGATGAAATGGATGGATAGTCTAGGTGGGTGTTCTAGTGAGGATTAACCAAGGTTGATTGATTGACTCAAGATAAGGGGAAGGGAAAGACTCTGTGATCTTCGCCACTAGAGAAACAAATATGGATGTGTCTTAACACATGGGTGTTGTGTAATGAGGTACTTCTCCTTTTAACCCTAGCAAGCCTCCCTTTGTTATTTTCCTTCTCTTTTTCTCTTTGGATCTTTTCTCTTTGCACTTTCCTTTCTTTTTGTTTTGATCTTTCTTCATTTTGCGTTTTTCTCTTTTCTTTGGATAACAAATTGAAAGCTATTGGCCTTGAACCCCTTTTGGTTACCAGTGATGACACGGGCTTAGCTCCCTTGCTAGCGATTTTACATAGGCATGACGGAGTTGTCACAGTAATGCTTGGTGAGAGCAAATATGCTTAACCTCTTAATTCAAGGAGCACCTACCCTTCCAATCGTTAACCATTTTCATGATACATAGCTTAGTGTGAAACTTGTTTAAGATCTAGGGAGAGCATTGCTCAATGGCAATTCTTCTTGTTTAGTAGCAGTTAGCCCCAGGGTTTTACAAGTGAGCCTCCTGAACCATCGTAGGATTCATTACAACACAAATAGGCTCGAGACACATGGAAGACGGGGCAATTATGGTGAAGGGGACACATAGGGGAAGTTAAAAGTCAATCCATCATCCTTTAACCAATGGGATTTCAAGACCAAGGTGGAGTCGTAGGGAGATGAAGGTAAGATCAAGGGTGGAGCCAAAGGAGAGTTATAATCCTTGCAAAGACCATGAGCTGTTAGATAATGGTGTGTACATAAAGAAACAATCTCTTCTCAGTATTAGCCTATGGAGCAGTTCTACTAGCCATACTCATCAGAATCAATCACTGTGAAGTGACATGCAGCATCCTACAATACATCATCAATCCAAAGCATAATCCATAAATCAGTCATCAGGCATGGCATGACATCGCATGAGTACATAACATGGAATCATCTCAAGGTATAATATGGCATCAGATGCTGGCATCTCATCACTGATCACATCTGAATGCAGTGAACTCTCGATCTCAGTCTGATCTTTGGAGCAAAAATAGGGGCAAAAATCTCCATACATAAAATGGTATAACAGGCCCCAAGGGAAAGTATTTATATTGCTAAGTGTCATCCTAAGTATTGATATTGCTAAGGGTGGAGCCAAAGGAGAGTTATAATCCTTGCAAAGACCATGAACTGTTAGATAATGGTGTGTACATAAAGAAACAATCTCTTCTCAGTATTAGCCTATGGAGCAGTTCTACTAGCCATACTCATCAGAATCAATCACTGTGAAGTGACATGCAACATCCTACAAGGTCCCCAGGGAATAAAATGGGCAAAAATCTCCATACATAAAATGGTATAACAGGCTCCAAGGGAAAGTATTTATATTGCTAAGTGTCATCCTAAGAGCTCCTACAACTCTTCATCACATGCCTTAAATAAAGCTCATCCACCATGTTTGACTTGGAATTCAATCATTGAATGTATGTGGAGTTGGGTGAGGAAGTCACCTTACATAGTTATGGAGGCGTGGGGCTTGGTATAATCAGTATGGAAAAACTTATGGGCCATCCTTCCTCACGGGAATTTGCCACTTTCATCCTGCTCCATTCTTGTGGGAGCCATTGCCATTCCTCATGTTCACCTATCACCTTTCTCATGTGCAAGCACTGCTCAATTTCTACATGTTGCATTCCTCCTGTCTGGGAACTGCCCTGATGGTCTCAAAGCCCTGGTTGGGGGTGGCATCTGTACTGGTTGCCTATGGTTGGGTGGAAAATTGCTCATATGTATCTAGTTTCTTGGATTTGCTTTGATTAAAAGATGAGTATCATAATCTCTTCTTATAAATCTGCATTTAAATTCTCTCTCTCTCTCTCTCTCTCTCTCTCTCTCTCTCTCTCTCTATATATATATATATATATTGAATGTGTATGCTGTGTGTGAGCATGTATTTGCCACCAGTTTTGTTAATCCAAGTTAAGTTACGCTACATTTAATTATTGAACTAATGCTTGCATTGCTGTGTGTGAGCATGTATTTGCCACCAGTTCTGTTAATCCAAGTTAAGTTACTCTACATTTAATTATTGAACCAATGCTTGCATTGCTGTGTGTGAGCATGTATTTGCCACCGGTTCTGTATCCAAGTTAAGTTATGCTACATTTAATTATTGAACTAATGCTTGCATTTCTATAAGTTTTTCGGGCTATTCCTGGACACCAGATCCAATTGAAATCATAGCCCTTCTTGGGGGTGGCATCTGCACTGGATGCCTGTGGTTGGGTGGAAAATTGCTTGTTCTTATCCAGTTTCTAGGATTTGCTTTGGTTAAAAGATAAGTATCATAATCTCTTCTTATAAATCTACAGTCAAATTCTTTGCTGATATGTAAATATATGGAATATGTATGTTATGTGTGAGCATGCATTTGCCACGGATTCTGTTTATCTGAGTTATTTTCTGCTACAATTTAATTGTTGCAGTGAAGCTTGCATTTCCATAAGTTTTCTGGGCTATTCCTGGACACCAGATCCAGTTTAAATTATGTTCAAATAGGCTGGAAATTTCTGGAATTTGTTATTGACTTGCGTTTCCCTTAGATGTATTTCCCCTTAATTTCAGCTGTAGATTGTCCATTTTACTTCCTTTTGGGCTTGGATATTATATATTTTTTTTGCCTTCAATCTGAGCTCCAGATGATCCATTTTAGCACATAATATTGCTATATATTATTTAAGGGAAACTGTAAAACCTGTGTAGAAACATTTGAGGCTTTCTTAATCCTTTTTTACACTTTTTTCTTTTCGTCATATTTGAACTCCAAGTAGTCTAGTAAATATCAGGGTTATGCGATAAGAAACTGAAATACTGTTGCAGAGGGTTTTAAGTTTAAGTTTCATCTGCTCTCCTTTCTTTCCTAGTTTCCCCCCTTTAATTTGTGCCCGAAATTGTCCATTTTAGTGTAGTCAAAGATAAAATTTGAAGGACACTAAAACATTTGCAGAGAAACATAAGCTAATTACTTGTTAGTATTTTCCCTTTCCATTTCGAATTTTGCATATTCTATTTGTTGCATTCCAGATTAACTTAAATTTTAAGGTATGTTGCAGAGGACTGTTGTTGAAGGGGCTTTGAGTTCGTTTTCTCAAGATGTCAGTAAGCGAAGTTGCCTGTACTTACGCAGCATTGATTCTTTATGATGATGGAATCCCTATTACTGTATCCTTTAAAATTACAAGTGAGCATAATATGCATTTCTTTGTAAGTCATTCTGCTATAATTTTGTAAATGGAATAATTTTGGGGATTGTCTTTTCTTGTTTCAAGCAGAAAGGTGAACAGTATAAAAAGATTTTAGTATTTGAGGGTTTTGTATATGATTATTTCGGATCTGTAGTGTTCTTAAGCTCCCTATTATCTCCTTTAGCATATTACTGTGTCTTTGATGGCAATATAATGTATTCTGTCCGCTAGCCACAGTGGCAGCTGGTAACCTCGAGGGACTCTACTGAATTTGAACTGTGACTTATGACTTCCCCATTGGCCACATGCCTTGGGCAGATGGTTCAGTTGATTGAGCTAACCTGTGGGGCTTGGGATATCTGTAAATGATATTCTTTTGCTTATACAGTTGCTTTGAATTGATCAAAAAAACTTTGGCCATAATACCCATAGGGCCAAGGGAAGATACATATTCGAGAGGACTTTTGTTTGAGTGGACCCTTGGTTCCATGCCATTGCAAGAGCACTCTTGGACTATATTTGTTTTCTTACTAACAATGTTTCTTTCCCAACTATTGTCACATGAATAGTTTTTTTGCAAACTGATTATATAGCAGACAGAAAAAATATTTTTTAGGCCGTGTTAACTGATTCAACGCATTCTTTTCATTTTCCCTGCGTGCCGAAGGATGCAGTCAGTTAGAGTGAGCTCCAGAAACCTTTATTTATATTTTTAGGCTATTCGTTAGCTGATTCATTGCATTCTTTCTGTCCTGCCTGCTAAAGGACACAGTCAGAGTAGACTGAGCTCCTGAAGCTTAAGTCACATGATTCAGGTTCAAGTGAGTTCAGCAATGATTAAATTCCATTGGAATTCAAATTTACTGATGAGATTCAGATAAGATTTGCCATTAGATTTGTTTCAAGATTTTTAATATATACAAAATTTAAAAAAAATGATTTTAATTTTTTTCATTAAAAAACTCAGTTAATGAATAAAAATGTTGTTTTTTAGAAATTCAGCTTAAGATTCGCTGAGGTAGATAGAGTTGATGGTTTTTTTCCTGGTTGACCACTTTGAAAGGGAGGGAGGCTTCTGGGAAATGTATTGCCTTACTGTGGCCGCTTATGGCCTTTGGATCAGCAAAGAGATGGGTTGGATGGTTGATTCAGGTGGGATATAGTCCCGCCTCGCATATCTGTTTTTGGTTGCTGCTCGTTAGAACCCCTCATAGGCATTGGCAAGGGATTATATCACAGGGGACTGCCTTGGAGGGTCATCAGATAAAGTGTTCCAGAGATTTTCTTCCTCACTGTGCAATATTTCCTTCTTTGCTGGTTCCTTTTCCTCTTGAACATCATTATCTCTTCCTCTTGGATTGGTGGAAGGATGAGAGTAGAGAGTAAGCATTTCATTTGGAGGATCCCTCCGTTCGAACTAGCTCAGGAGATTCCCCTTATGGGCTGCTTCCAGTGGCCAGAACTGTTATTGATTTTGACTTGTACCGGCGTTCATTTAATTTCTGGGCTGAGAAGGCATCCGAGCCTGCCCTTTTTTTTTTTTTCTCTTCAAGGACTTTGAGACATTTTGAAACTCTTCTTCTTTCTCTTGAAGGGGGAGGGGGGGACCTTCTTTGGGCAGTTTGTAGTGAAATGACCATACTCATGGCAGCCATTGGACTTCAAAGAGAACTGTTTGTAATCTAGTGGCTGCACATATATCCAGTTATCTTTTTGAATTTCTGTATCTCTAAGTCACGGGAGACATCTAGGAAGAGGGGGGGATATGTCGTTCCCTGTTTCAGAAACTGAAACGGAAGGTATACGGCTTGGAAACGGCACTGAAGCGTTTCCAAGCCGTATTCAAAAAACATAAATGTTTCCAAGCTGTTTCCAGCAATTTCCTGAAACATTTCCATTAGTTTCCAGCCGTTTCCTGAAACATTTCTAGCAGTTTCCAGCGGTGTCCTGATTTTTTGAAACGTTTCAGCTGCTATAGGGCGAGTTTTGGGTTAGAAATAGTGATTTTTTAACATGAAAAAAAACCAAATTTAACCCTAAAGGCAAACTATAAAACTCTAACTCTAATTTGAGCCTCAAAACTTAGATATAAAGCCTCAAAGCTTATAAATCAAGAGGTAAACCCTAATCCCAAATTGGTGAATGGTAATCTGACTTTTTATGTGTGATGGTTCTTTTCCTAAAATGATAGAGGCTTACTTTTGGTTCAAAAATCACTGATCTATGTACATTTTATTGCATTAAATGCTCGTCTACTGTAGTGTTAGTTTCAGTCTAGTGTAGAATTACAATGACTGTTCTATTGGTTTTTTTCTTAGTGTTTTTGCCATTTCCTCATCTTTGTTGCAAATAAATCCCAATGACTTGAATATGTGATAAACAACTTGCATATCAAAATTGATACAGTGGCAGTTTTAGCCCTACAAAATAGCATACTGCAATTTTGAAGAGTTACATGGACCAACACTTATTCCCAATAATCTTCCAACAAACTTCAATTTTTTTTTCTTTTTTCGAATTATTATGAACTCTTGACCTATGACCTTAGGCTTATTTACTCTCCCAAATTATGATGATGACGTTTAACAAATTGTTCATATGATGCATGTGATATTTTAATCTTATTTCAAGCTTTTTTATCAATATAAACCATAAAAAGCAAACAACATATCCAAGGGAACTCATTGGTGTTTAGAGATAGTGTGATAGCATAGAGTGCAATATTGTATGTCATTGGACCTTTTGTAATATTGCTCAACACATGAGCTCACTTATTTATACTTGAGTGCCTAACTAATCCCCTTAAAACATGGCTGATTAAGTCATCTTTGATCATCCAAGTTGGTCCCACATAGTTAGACAATCCTGTGAATTTAGGTCCTTTATGAGCCAGTCGATTAGTCGACTCACTCTCACTCGCCCAGTTGACCAGTCAGTGGACCAACCCAAATACACCTTAATTGAGTCACTAACTTACATCCAAAAATTGTGTTTAATCACAAATTCCAACACTTTCTAGAGGTGCAATTGGTGTGTATTCTTTTGTTAGATGCTACCGATTGCAGTCGTCCTTCAAGTAATTTTAGGGTTTGTGTAATGTCCTTAAATTTTTTACTATGGACCACTCCATTACTAGGGAATTCAATGGTCTAAAGTCACTTGGACAAGTTAAAGAAGAATAGTAAAGTAGTGAATTGGGGTCACGAGGCACTATGGCAAACCAAGGTCCAAGGGAAAAATTTATGGAGCAAGGAATCATTCTCTCCTAAAAATCAATTTTATTAATATTTTGAGATAATTTGGACAAGGAGAGCGCATTAGTTGTGGAATGAGTCTAAATTTGTGGTGTAACTCCCATCAAATGTGGAAGGAATCCTATCATGGAAGAATATCATGGGTTGTAACTCCCGGGGCTAAAAATAACAAATCTATGACAACCTATGACATCTATGACAACTTATGACAAGAATCAGGTCGTATGACAACTTATGACAAATTATGACAACCTATGACATGTTGCAGGTCCTAAATTTAGCCAAGGAGGGCGCTAGAGGAGAAGGGTGGGCCCACACATGCTAATGTAGCTTCCCCAAAATCTAGCTAAGCCTCTCAAATTCGAATTTCCAAGGTAGGTGGAGTTATTATGGGTTGTTAGCATGGAATAGACGTAACATGGGTCGTTAGCATGGAATAGTTAGTACTAACAAGTATAAATCACAGGTTAAATTAATCTTAGTTGTCTATCAGTATCACTCTAATAATGTAATTACAAACAGGTAGTGGCCTATTCAGAAATAATACGCTGCGTGATTAATATGTAACCCTGTAGTAAATCTTAGACCTTGCACGGGTCAAACTAGCATCATGAATAGCTACTCTTTATTCAGGCTATTACGTTTTCACTAGAGATTAGCACATTACCCTTTCATAGTCACTGATGTATCTACTATTTCGTGGTTATGTAAATAGATAGCACGTAATTATTTTGCTGTTATTGCCTATGTCTAGAGATTTTATATGCATTATTGGTTGTTGTTGGAGCCTTAGACCCAACAGAGGAAACTGAAGGAGGAAACTAAAGAAGGATGAGAGAACGATATATTGCTTTATGCCCAAGAGGTTCTATATATTCCTGCTAACACCTCAAATTCGAATTTCCAAGGTAGGTGGAGTTATTATTTGGCCAAATAACATTAGAGAGGAATTAAATTAGCCCCAATGTGTCATTCTGACATAAAAATAACATTTATTAATATTTTATTGAATATTTGTGAGAAAATCCTAGAATGAGGGGGAAATGCTCCATGAAGATTTATAAAAGGGAGGAAGACACAAGTGAAAGGGCTTTTGGTTATTTGGATTTTGGTATTGGAGAGCCATTGAGCTTCTCAAGCTTTAGGATACATGTCCCTTGCATTTTTGAACTAGTTTTGATGGTGAAAGATTCCGCCCTCTTGAGCCCCCATCCCAACCCCATTCACATTGGTTGTAATGTGATAGCAGCGAGGGGAGTGGAGTGGAGTGGAGTGGTGATAGCAGAGCCAGAGTTTGGTGATGATCTGGATGTTGAGATGGCGGACCCCCTGTTGCGTAGGCTGGGATCATAACCAAACTCGGGGTACAAACACGACTGAAACAAACATCATCTATGAAACTGGAAGATCAGGCTTCACAACCAACACCAGGACCTCGTACTTATAGGCGACGACGACGTAGGCATTCAACCAGGACTACTACTGCAGTAGTAGATGACCGTGTGCTTGAGCCTGAGGAGCCTGAGATTGAGCCAGATGTTGATGCCTTTGCTAGTCCTTCAGCTTTTGGTTCTTTTTGTTCTAGTTCTAGTTCTACTCCTAGTCGTAGCAGTGGTGATGAATTTCATCATGATGATTGATCAGCGACGATGTATGACTAACACAGTTGACGATGTTATGTAGTTGACAGTTTGACTATATAAATTGTTATTTTTTGGACTCTAGAGCCTATAGGCCTCATGGATTATGTATTTTGTTCCAGTTCCAGTCTCCTAGATATGTATTGCACAGTACACTTTGTGCCATTTTGATATATTGACTCTTATATGGTATATACATGAGCAAACATTGGATATTTTGTTTCTAATGCTATGGAATCATGAATAGAATCTTGAAAATGTTGTTTTTCTTAAAAATTTATGTATTTTTGAGCAAACCGATTCATTAAATTCAAATCGATCGATTTATGACCGATTCAGTATTGATTCCGAGTTGACCCTCGCCCGATTCTGAGTTTGATTTTGATTTTTCAAACATTGGAACTTATATGTTCATCTACAGTAGTGGGATCGAATTCCTATCATTCCTATCATTTGGAGTTTCTTTCTATTGATTTAGAGCTTGGACCAGTGTTGGTGGGCCGAAATGGTGGTTCTGGTTTCGATACTTATGAGCATTTCTGTGCTGTGAGACCTATTCCATTGAATTCAAATCGATCGATTTATGACCGATTCAGTATTGATTCCGAGTTGACCCTCGCCCGATTCTGAGTTTGATTTTGATTTTTCAAACATTGGAACTTATATGTTCATCTACAGTAGTGGGATCGAATTCCTATCATTCCTATCATTTGGAGTTTCTTTCTATTGATTTAGAGCTTGGACCGGTGTTGGTGGGCCGAAATGGTGGTTCTGGTTTCGATACTTATGAGCATTTCTGTGCTGTGAGACCTATTCCATTGCATTCAGAGCATCATTTCCAATGGAAAAAACTTTTTGTTTCACTCAAAAAGGTTTCCTTATGCCCGAGATATCATCATTTAACTAAATCTACTCTATTCAGCATCTCTTCCGGTGGTGGGGTGCACCACTACTTTTCTATCTCTGTATTTCTTGGATTTTGAGCTTCTGTAAGAGCCATATATTGTTGTAATCAATATATTTACTGTTTCCATACATTCATAATAAATATTTACAAATATTTACAGAGCTTTTCATCATATCGTGTTCCATTTTCAAGTTTCTGGGTGATTTATGTGCAAATCTGCTAGTATGGTTAAACAATCTTAAGACAATGTGTATGAAACTTTCATAACAGCTCCCTGAAGTCTGTTAGTAAGTTATTTGTGTTTACTTAGGAGTGTCATGGTTGAATTGGAGCTGTTTGGGAATACTTGGGATGATTATGAAGTGTTTGGGTCAAGTTGAAAAACTAGTATTCCAATGTGGGGGAAATTGAGCTAGTTTCTCACTAGTCTGGAGAAGGGTGTCTTTCATACTTCTTTGGAAGTTCTCTGGAGTCTATCAGTGGGTCAGATAGTTTTATTTGAGTCCATTAAGTAGATATTGGGAGAATTCGAGTTGCTTTGGTAGTGTTTGGGAAGAGTTGGAAACCCCGTGTTATGGGTGGCCAAAATTGAACTAGTGTTCCTAGTTTCTTTACCAGCTTCCAATTTTATATCAGATCTGATTTGGGACACACATATCAGTGGACTCCAAACACATTGATGAGCCATGACACTCGAATTTTTTGTCCGGGACACCTTTAATGGACATAAAAAATACACATACACTCCACTGTTGTTGAACGAGAACATCTCATAAGCCTTCATAAGCCACTGTTTGGGAAAAAGTTGAAAATCAACATAATTAAAGTTGGAACCTTGGAGATAATATTCCTAATTTCTGATTGGGCACATTACAGTTTGAAATTGATGTTTCGAAATAGTTGACATGTTCTTGTTTAAATGCTTGACATGGGTTGGCTTATCTATGGCACTCAGGATAGAAGAATATTGTCTTGGTAAAGAAATTTCTGCGTGGGAATCCTGTCCAGCTTTTTGATAAATTTTTACAGGCTGTCTGAGGGCCTGATCTTCTTGTGAATTGTTGCAACGATTTTCTGAAAGATGCTGATTCATCTGAGGGGAAGACAGAGCCATCTCTCTTTCTGAAAATGCCCTTGCAGAAGTCGAGCCATTTGTACCGGCCATGATTCAAGTAATTTTATGGTTTGAAATCGATGTTTAGAAGTAGTTGACATGTTCTTGTTTAAATGCTTGACATGGGTTGGCTTATCTATGGCACTCAGGATAGAAGAATATTGTCTTGGTAAAGAAATTTCTGGCTTGGGAATCCTGCCCGGCTTTTTGATAAATTTTGACAGGCTGTTTGAGGGCTGATCTTCTTGTGAATTGTTGCAACCATTTTCGAAAGATGCAGATTCATCTGAGGGGAAAACAGAGCCCACCTCTCTTTCTGAAAATGCCCTTGCAGAATTCGAGCCATTTGTATTGGCCATGCTTCCCTTGGGATGCAGATCACAGTACTTCTAAGAGTCTGTGAATTCCTATTGCTGAGTTGACCCGTAAAAGGGTCCCCATGGTGGCTAGGGTTAACCTTTGCCATGGACATTGGGGCAGCTCACTCTGGATTCATTCATAATAGTATCCCCTTGTTCACATATTTGGGAATGTGCTACTTCTAAAACAACAGTTGTTTCCACAGGTAAGCAAGGGTTTGGCTTAAAGTTTGTATTGATGGAGGGTGTTTCAGAGTAAACTCAGGGTTTGTGAGGTATACTTGGGATGAACTAGTGTCATTTAAGGAGTGGGTTTCTGTTGTTGAAATTGCATATTTTGTCCGGCTCTATAACGGGGTTTTAAATTTTTGATCAGGGTCTTGTGCAAAGTTCAACATTGAATCATTAGTCTTAAATCTAATTCTGGCATCTGCAAGATTTGCGAACTATGGCATTTCCATGAAGACGAGTGAGGTGCCACTGGTCTGAGTTGTAGGGTGCAGGTGATGGCAAGTTTTAGTTCCATGGGGAAGGAATAGTCACACCATTGAAATATGCCATTAATCCTAAAGATCAAACAGTATGATTATAAATTGTTCTTTGATTATTTTTAATCCATCAGATGAAAAGTGTGCACAAACAACATTTTGAAATCTGGGTAGACATGTTTCCTTAACATATTGGCAGGGTGAGAAGATTACCACATTGGTGAAGGCAGCCAATGTCCAAATAGAATCCTATTGGCCTGGTCTCTTTGCCAAGCTTCTGGAGAAAAGAAACATCGAAGACCTGATTTTGAATGTTGGCTCTGGTAAGCTTATGTCGATGCCCAAGTTAATTGAATTTTGCTGTTTTGCATAGTTCAATTTATGCAACGATGTACATTAAGGTGGCAGTTTTTCTGTTTCTGGATGAACTCTAATTTTGACTATTGTTATGTAGGAGGTGGTGGTGGTGGTGCACCTATTGCAGTTGCTACTTCTGGTGGTGGTGGTGGTGGTGCTGCTGAGGCTGCCCCTCCGGTTGAAGAGAAAAAGGTCGGTCTTTTGTTTCTAAAAATATGTTATTTCCTAGTAAATTGGCTTTGCACTGCTATGAATTGTGCTTCAAAAGACTGGCCAATAGTGCTGGTAGTAGATTATATGTTTCTGATCTATTTTTTTTGTTTAACAGGAGGAACCTAAGGAGGAGAGCGATGAAGACATGGGATTCAGCTTATTTGATTAAGCAATTTATTTTGGAGTTTAATTATGTAGTTGTAGGTACAAATCAAGTGTTTTTTGTATTATTACAACTTCTTCAAATATGTGAAAATGCGGATGTGTGTTCAGTGCAAACCAGTTTTTTGGTTGCTTGACTTATTTTCTTGCAGACATCATTTATGCTTCTCTTATTTTCTTGTAAGCATCAATTCTGGTTGTTCAATGATTAACTTTAATATAACCTGTCTTTCAGAGTATCGGTCATTGTAACATATGTTTTGAACCACCTTATATGTTGATTAAGATTTTGGGTGTAAGCTATATTTTGTATGCTTACTGTAATACTGTCTTGGCTCTTAGCCCATAAGATCTTTTCTTTCTACTTATTATTTAAATGATTAATCTCTCATAGTGTAATGTTTTGTGCAGATTAATAAACTCAAAGTCAACAAGATACCCCCATCTATTGAAAAAAGTCAACAAGATACCCCATCTAAAATGTTTCCTTACCAGATATAGTAGGTACAAGAGAGGTAAAAAACAACCCAGTTGCAAACATTTCGCTGCTTAAAAGATTTTGGGTTAAGATAACCCAGATAGGTATCAGTTTAAAAAAATACAAGTTGGTCTTTTCCCTATTTTAATTTATGTGTCACACCACAGATACCCACCAACCCACATATGAGAATTCTCTAGGGTTCTCACCAGATGAGAATTCGTATTACTATACTTAAGAATTTTCATTTTTTCCCAAAAGAAAATTTTATATGCTCCTTATTTGCGTAAGGCACAGAGTACAGAAGGATATAGTATCAGATCCACTTATGGTTCCAGCTGTAGTTCAAAATGTGGCCTGACCAAAAGGTCCTTACTCATCACCAGCAAGTACAGATTACTAATAGTCTCCCAGATTAACTAAGATATTACATTCATCCAGTATTTACCCCGTATTTACATTCATTCAGTTATCTTTTTTTGTTTTGCTTTTTTGAATTGAAGTTTGGTTTTTGACTATTAATATTAACGTTTGTACCAGGCTTTAATACAAAAGCACATGCAACCTCCACAAGCATGATGCATAACACAAAAAATGTGGGTTGGCTTAGGCCAGAACAGCTATAGCCATATTGCTACCTGGTAAACTGTCTTGAACAAAGAAATAAAGATGAAGGGCAAGAGCCTGATTAGATAGCACCGATAATTGACCATGCAAGCAACAGAGGGAAGTTGGCCATGGTCATCCAGGGGAGGGTCCATCCAAAAACCGGGGGATTGACATTAGCTGGCTGTGCAGGTTCCCACCCATATGGAGGATGCTTCAGGGGCGGGGCCAGAGTCTGAAATTTTTTATCATTATGGGGTATGGTTGGGGCCAACTACTCCCATGTTTGTCTCTCATCTCCTTGCGCTAGTTAATTTTGTCTACATTTTATCTATCATATTTATATTATAATTTGAATAAATGAAAATAGTTTAATTTTTAAAGTCAATTTTGGAGACTTGCTATTTTTTCCCCTTTCTATGTGAAATGCATTTCCCAGGGAAACCTACAGGACACTTCCCTTCATTTGAGACTTGTTTTATATTTGTTTTTATTTTTCGTTATATTATGTTTTATTTTATTTAATCATTTATAGGTTTAATAAATTTTTTTATTCTATTTGATTAATAAGTTTATTATCATTTAGTTTACTGATTATGATTTTTTAGTTTATTAACTATATATATTTCACAGAAACTAGTAGATTTGTTTTTATATATAAAAGCTCCAAAACAGAATCAAAATGTCCAGTACCGACTGTATCTATGTCTACTTTCTACTTCCTTCGGAGAGGGTCTATATCTATAAATCCTTATAAATAGATCCATTAACAAAATACAATGACAATACATCAAAACTTGGTATCATTAGGGAAAACATTCCACTTTGGCTTCTTCCATTGCTACATCTCCATTTCTTGGACTTCCAATATCTTGTTCATCTGCCACACTGTTTGCTGTGCCTCCAAAAGCCTGCTACACTGTAGTTTCTTCCATCTCTTCCTTAACAGATGCAATGGAGTCTGTCTGATGGCCTATCAGGGATTGCGTACTTTGGGAAAAGCCAAGAATGATGTTATAGTTCATATCCTTCTTCATTGAAACCTTACCAATTCTCTTGCTTTGTGCTTCCAGTGCATTTTCCAATTCGGTTTGCTTGGTCATTTGAGCATTCAGTTGCTGCTCATTAATATACTCACAAATGCTGTGTAGTTTGATTGCCTACGATTTTAGCTTCTTCCAGACATGCAACCTTGAGATATAGCCAGGAGATCTGTTCACAAAACTCACCAAAGAGAAGAACCAGCTATTGAAAAGGACAAATGCCTCACAACAATATGTCTGAGCCAACATATGCCTCTCAATTTCCCTACAACAATTCAAGCGTTTATGAGCCAACACAATCTGCAAACTCCCAAATTCTCACGATATGCCTCATGCCTCTGTCACAGATTAAAGAAATCCCAACTGTGCTGAGAGGAGCCATCGATTCAGTGTTAATACACACACGCGTGGAGGAGGATTGAAGTGTGAGGAGTATGCGACTGGAGGATGAAGTTATGACACTCTTGCTTCGAACTTTGTCAAAGGACATGTGTACACACTTCTCATGAGCTGTCCATGCAAATGTTTCATTGCCATCGTAGATCATGGGATTAAAATCAATTCGGGGTCACCCCCATTGGCTTGCCATTTCTTCCGCATTTGTATTGGATGAGGGATGGATATGATGGGCTCCGAGATCTCGTCAAAGTCGCTTATTAGCCCCTTAATTCTGTTGGTAATTCTGGATAGAGTTTTTCTGGCTCTTGTTTTGACCATTCTCACATGTTCAATGACAATTGCTGAATCTCCAAAAGCAATGGCATTCTTGACATTCTGAGCATGGGGTATGATCAATTCATGATACATAGCATGAATCTCTACTTGATTCATCACTCGGTGTCCCCAAGCAAAAGTTACTAATATATTTCCTCTCGGTCCTAAAATCTCTCCCCTCCCTCACCCCATACACCTGGCATCCCTTAGTTTAGTAACTAAGTTGGTCTTTCAGTAAAATTTCTGTTAGTCCCAGGTTATTTATATAAATGAATCTCTGCTTGATTCATCACTCGGTGTCCCCAAGCAAAAGTTACTGATAAATTTCCTGTCGGTCCTAAAATCTCTCCCCTCCCCCACCCCATACACCTGGCATCCCTTAGTTTAGTAACTAAATTGGTCTTTCAGTAAAATTTCTGTTAGTCCCAGGTTATTTACTTTATTTTAAGAAAATTAAGTGAATTGTTTTATTTACTTAAGTTAGTTAGATTTGTTTTGATTTACTTTATTTTAAAATAATATAGAATTTCGTTTTGTAGAATATCATTTTGATTAATTTTATAGCTGAATTAATTTTGTTTAAATTACTTAAATTTAAAAATAATCATTTGCTTTGTATAATATAATTTTACTATATTTTTTTGCTTTTACTTATGTTTAGTTAGTTTAGTTAATGTTGGGAAGACATACCAACAACAATTCAGAGTATATAATATTTTATTTCGTATTTATTTAAGTTTTAGTTAGTTTAGTTAATGTTTTTTTGCTTTTACTTTTGTTTTAGTTAGTTTAGTTAATGTTGGGAAGACATACCAACAACAATTCAGAGTATATAATATTTTATTTCGTATTTATTTAAGTTTTAGTTAGTTTAGTTAATGTTGGGAAGACATACCAACAACAACTCAGAGTATATAATATTTTATTTTGTATTTATTTAAGTTTTAGTTAGTTTAGTTAATGTTAGAAGACATGCTAACAATAATTCAGAGTATATAATTTCATGTCCGTTGAATGCAAATTTACTTGTTTACTTTAGCGTTTAGTTTAGTTGAGTTAGTTTTGGAAGATATATTACTCATTTATTTTTGCATTTAGTTTAGTTTGGCTACGGTTGGAAGACATTATAACAATAGGCAAACATACGTCGAGCTATATCCCGACTAAATAGTGTGTCGAAGTCAGTGTCAAACCCATTGACTTGGTATGAAAGAGACAGAGTCTCCTATACGTAACATAATGCACAAAAGTACGTAGAAAAATTGAATGAAGTTAGGAGGGCATACTAGTTTAATTGTGATGATAAGGATGGTTTTGTGATAAAATAGATAGTCTCAATTTATAGTATTGATTGTTATAAGATTTGGATTATTAAATTAGGTTAGTGATTCCAGATGGTGCAAATGTATGTCAGTAAAATTTGCAGCATAAAAAGATAATTTTGAAAAGCAAACAATTACTTATGAAGACTTCTATTTTTCAAGCATAATCATATTAATTAAAATAAACTCATGTACTTTATACAGTGTAAGGTAGACCTGATTCGAAATAAACTAATATAATCCATACAAGATACAGGGACACACATGGAACGTTTAATATTATTAATCATTGAGTAAACTTGAATCCAATTCGTTTGAACATAAACTATCTTTGGTTACATTATGTAAGGTAGACCTGATTCGAAATAAACTAATATAATCCATACAAGATACAGGGACACACATGGAACGTTTAATATTATTAATCATTGAGTAAACTTAAATCCAATTCGTTTGAACATAAACTATCTTTGGTTACATTATGTAGGGATTGAGCAAATTAATGCATCAATATAAAACAATTACAATGCATCAATATAAAACAATTACAAGAATGATACTTGGAGGGATTATAGGGAGAGATAAGGATCATTTAGTAAATGTTTTTGGGTTGATGGTAAATTAGATGTAGCAACTCACATGGAACATCTGATATTATTAATGAGTAAATTCAAATGAACTATATTTGGTTACATTATGTAAGAATTGAGCAAATTAATGCATCAATATAAAACAATTACAAGAATGATACTTGGAGGGATTATAGGGAGAGATAAGGATCATTTAGTAAATGTTTTTGGGTTGATGGTAAATTAGATGTAGCAACTCACATGGAACATCTGATATTATTAATGAGTAAATTCAAATGAACTATCTTTGGTTACATTATGTAAGAATTGAGCAAATTAATGCATCAATATAAAACAATTACAAGAATGATACTTGGAGGGATTATAGGGAGAGATGAGGATCATTTAGTAAATGTTTTTGGGTTGATGGTAAATTAGATGTAGCAACTCACATGGAACATCTAATATTATTAATGAGTAAATTCAAATGCAATTTTAATTTAAGAATGTGTTTATAGAGAAACTGTTATTAAGTATTGCAGAAGTTGTATTGTTTATGGAACAAATATTTAATTATGAAAAACAAATGAAAATACTTTTTTTCAGCCGAAAAAAATCGTACTATTGTTATTCCTTTGAATCAAATAGTACAATGATTGTTGATATCATATCTCAGGATATCCAGACCATAACTTGATCTCTCAAAAAAGATCATCTAATCGTCTATACATAAGTTCTTACCAACCATCAACAAAAGATACAAAACATAGAGAAAAAGATGTATCTGAGTACAAAATACTTAGAAGAGAGAAAAGTTTCCACTGTCAATAAGACAGTCTTCCATCCATTCTTCCCAAAAAAGAACACCCACAGGACCATCATTGGCAGCTTTGGATAGACTATCTGCTTTAGAGTTATGTACCCTATAAATATGCTGAAAAGAAATCATATCCACTAAAGCAATCTCCAGACGAATACGATCACATAGATATTGAAGATCTATCACATTTAGTGAATATTCTTTCCTGGCCCATTTAATAGCTACTCGTGAGTCCCTGAAGACTTTCAAGTTCACCAGACCAAAAGTATTTGAAACTTTAAGCACAACCCATAGAGCCAATAATTCAGCTTTCATATTCGAACCAATTCCCCCGTTTAGCCGAAGAGAAAAAAAATGGTCATCATTAATGTAAATGACTCCACCAGCAGCACACAAACCATCCTGTGCAGCACCAAAAGTAGAATAAGTAAACATTTTTTTTGAAAAAGAATAACTATAATTTTAGTTGTTTAAAACCATCATAGATCCATCTTAAACTCGTATCTATCAAGCATCGAGAGGGATCCAATTTCTTGAGGTGTATTTTTTTTTTTAAATTTAAACTCAAGAAAATTGATCTTTCTTGATTGATAGATCCGAGTTTAAGTTTTTATTTTATAAACAAACATCTATTTTTTAATTACTTTTCATAATATTTTATTTTATGAACCCACGTGGATTTTTTTTTTATAAATATTTTCCATAATTTTTTATTTTATGAGCCGATATGAATTTTTTTAACTATTTTGTTATTAATGTTGAAACGTTATATCACGTTAGAGGATCTCTCCCATACTAGGTTGTAGAGCACCTCGTTTCACTCGATGCAATAAAATGAATTAAATATTTTCTATAAGACATACGGTAGTGTAATTTCAGTGTTGCAATTTATTTTAACTATTTTTTAATAGTAAGTAAAAATAGTAGTTTAATATATAATAAAGCAAGGCTCAAAGAGTTAAGAATTCGCTTATATAGGTATTATTATTCCAAGAATAGAACCTACAAAAAATTCTTTTCAGTTATATAATTTTTGTTAATGAATTGAAAAACTATAAGTAGAAGAGTAGGAGAGTAGCAGCGGCAGAAAGGAGAAGAACCCTGCGAATGTGAATAGGAGGGCTGCGTTGGTAGAAGGCCGCGGATGAGCCCGCGAAGAGGGAGCAGTGCGGAATGGTGGGGCTGCGAGGATAAGGTGGAAGGAGGCTCGAGCTATGAGAATGCGGACTGCAGCTCAAGTTGCAGGAATTGTTTTTAGGTTTTAATATTTTACAAAAAAAATGCAAATAGTTACGTCGAACAACCATAAAAACAATAAAAAAATTTAATTACTAATATACACAACTTAGAAACTCAGGTTTTATTTACATAAATAATTAATCAATAAAAACATAAACGTAACTCAGAGACTCATAAATAAAAAATAAAAAATAAAACAAACTACCTAAATCAGAAAAGGAATAAAACTAATTAACTTCAAAAAAAAAGAAAAAACTCAATAACCTAATAATTGCAAAATAGGCTAAATAACATAATATTTACAAAATCAACTCAGAATTAAGGTTTTATGAAGAAGTTGAACAACTAGGGTTTCGAGAGATAGCTTATCACCAACCCTAGGGCATCAATGAGACGAGTAACCCTCCTTGAGATGGTACTTGGCAAGCTTGGTCAACTAGGGCTCACCTCTACAATCTCTAGGATTCGTAGAGGAATCCTAGCTCGAGCAAAACTTGAAGGCCTAAAGCTCAAGCTTGATTGCAATGGTGATCAATGACGAAAATGACATGCAAATCAAGAGAAAATGAGGTAACAATGGCTTCCATCCAACCTTAACAAACATCATTTTCATACATTTGATAGAGAGACATCAAACAAAAAGTATAGATACCTCCAAGTGCATGTGTTAAGCAAACAACTCTAGCCTCAACTTAGCAATGGCATGAACAAAAAAAAACTTCCAAGAAAATGCTTCAAACTTGCAAAATAACCTTCATCAAGGAGTGCCTTCCTTCAAAGAGCCCTAGTTATGGCAAATAGCAAACATAATGATCTTATCTCAAAAGTTGATATCTAAAAATGAAGTGAGGAGATCTAATTTATATGATCTCACACTCACTTTTACATAAAGTAAGGTAATTTTAACATTAAAAATGTCAACTTAAAATTAGAGTTAAAATAATATAAAAATAATCAAAGCAGTGGGTAAATTGGGTGTTTTCCCATATTTTACCCCTACTTGAGTAAAAATGGCTAAACAAGGTCAAATTCGATGAAATGAAAGGCCAGACTGTATGGGGGGGGGGGGGGGGGTCATCATGTCCCAACTAACTCCAACAGTGATGAAAACCCTCAACGTCCCCCTCTTTTAGCAAATCCAACAGTCTACCAGGAGGATGACGTCATCCTTTGAAGGAGGACCCAGAGGGAGGGCGCTGTTGAACTGGAGGACCAGGAGAGTGTCGGATGTGCTCCGGAAAATAAGAATGAGTCTTAGAGCTGGAACAACTGTCGTTGGAGTGTTGAAACAAGGTGGAAAGCATGTGACCCAGTGACCCACCCCTGGAAGACCCGGACACCAACCTCAGGGTTTCAAACCCTTTCATGAGGCAGTCAACGATGCCATTAAGCCATAGTACTTTTAGAAGAGAAGCCAGAGGGTCCATGGCCCTACCTCAGAATGAGCTAGCTAAACACTCCTCCTGGTCAGAAAAAAGACACCCTCTCCCTGGGGCACCTCTGTAGGTACGCTGGTGCTAGTACCATCGTAACAGACCCAAAATGAAGATTGTTCACGTGTTTGTATATGTGTAGAAGTGGATTTGGGGAAGGGACTTCTTGAAGCCATTAACCTCACTCTAGACCATTGGATGCCCCTTCAAAACATATACTATGAGTACCCCCCTTTGAAATGCAAGGCATGCCATGAGTACAAGCACTTTGCAAAGGATTGCAAAGCGTTGTCCCAACAAGAGTCAATGCAAGAAATCCTAGATCAATCATAGCAATACAATGAATCCTTCGAGTCCAAACCATCTTGCTCTACCCAATCATCTTGGTAAAAAAGGATAAAACCTAGTAAAATCCAACCATTTCTTTGTTCTCTTGAACTTTGATTCCCATAGCCTCAACAATCCTTGTCTCATTCTCCCTCTATCATTGTGCCCCTTGCTTTGTTGTCCTCTTCTCCACTTATCCTGTTGTCTTCTTCCCCTCCATTGTCATGCCTCCCTCCCCTGTGGAGCTCCCTTCCCTCTCCTTTGCCTCCCCTATAATTTTCTCCTCTAATCTTGATCCTAGACTTGCAGACATTCCCTTCACTAGGCTCCCTTGATCCTATCCCTTTGCCTTCCCAAGTAGCCCCTTAACCGACCTTCAATGGCATGTTAGCTAGGAAGAAAACACAACAACATCAAGATGAAGATGAGGATGAGGATGAGGTGGAAAAATGAAGCGAAAAAGGGAGAAAAACAATAAAGAACGAACATAAGAAATAACAAATAATGAGAAGAACTTGGGATCGTAGTCAACCTTAGAAGCAACCTATCAAGGGGGCTCCAAACCCTTATCTAGTAAACAATAAAGATGATCTCTTGACATTGCAAGGGAATGAGTATGGAAGCAAAGCATGAAGCAATAATGGATCTAACATGTGTTCAAAATCTATGGATCATTCTTCTCCCATAGTCGAAACTAGTAGACAAGCATGCATTGGTAATGTCAAGAAAACTTTGGAAACAATGTGATGGTTTGACTCTCATCTTGAGAGGAGCTTTTAAAGGTTTATGTACCCTTTGGGATCAAAACACGGTAGAGTCTCTTTTCTTTTCTTCCTCTCATCATTGGGATTTTAATCTCCTTTTGGTGAAATCTATTGGATAACAAATTCAACCTTTTACTCCGTATGCTCTAGTCTCCTTATGGGGATGTTGGATGTCCTTGTGAACATATGGTGATTCTACACCCATCATCCATAGGATGCTAGTCGACGACTTTAATATGGTCTTCTCATCGATGGAAAAAAAGAGGAGGAACTTTCATGAGATACTTGATCAGAGAAATTGTTGATGGTTTGGTTGTTGATTGGGACCTATTTTTGTTCAAAACCCATGAATGGGAAATTTACCTGGATAAATAAGAGATTAGACTGAGGCAATATCATTGGGTGATTAGACATGGTCCTCATCCAAAGTTCTCTTCTTTGGGATCCTTGTTAGATATTCTCTCATATTCTTGACTCCCAGACTTTTGTTTGTAATCCCATCATCCCTTCACTTCTCCTTTGATGAAAATTATTGGCCCATTCACTTTTGTTTCAATCCCCCTTGGCTCCAAAACTGTCCAACTCGGTAAATTATTGAAGATGCTTGGAGTACCTTGATATTTGGATCTTCCTCTTTTGTTTGGGAGTCTAAGATTAAGTCTCTTAAATATAAGCTAAAATAATGGGCAAAACATTCGTTGACGTCCCCCACTATGAATGGTGAAGCTGCACAATTCCCTCATTCTATGCTCCAATTGGAGTTGGAATCTCTTGAGATAACTCTAGAGGTGTCATAACAAGATAGAGAAACAACCCACAATTACCATCAATCATGTAAAAACGAGGAGGAGCGATTAGGTCGAGTATATGGCTATTGGCAAGGAATTGCAATACCAAATACTTCCATAAAGAAGCTCGGGCCTGTTAAGCTTGAAATCATGTGCAAGCAATAGAGATGGAAGATGGTAAGCAGGTAACCAGGTTTGCCACTTTGCTAGATACAACTCATCATCATTTCAAATCTTGCTACTTAGAAGATACTCCTTTACTCGGAGGAGACACCTTCATTTGAGGAAGATGGGAATTTATGCTCAAGTAATTCCTCCCTTAGTATCTACAACAAAATATAAACTCTTGGCAAGAATATTTTGGATAAGTAGGATGCTCAATGGAATTAGGAAGACGCTCAAAAGTGGGATTGGGGTTGGGGGGGGGGATAAACACATTCTTCTTGACACTAATTTGGAAAGAATCCATCCTAACAAAATTTGATAGAGTTTGGTCAATATCTTTATGTAATGCATCATATAAAGTTCTCTCCAAAGTAATTGCAATAGGAGTCGCTCTCATTCTAGGTTTGATTTTGGAAGAGCAAGGGGAGTTTGTAAAAAAAAGACAAATAATTGATAACATCATTTTGGTATAGGGAGCAATTCACTCAAGCTGGACCAACAAGGAGAAAGGGATGGTGATAACGCTATATATGGTGAATACATTTGACAAGGTAAGACAATTTTCTGTTTGATGTGTTCATAGAATTTGGATTCAATGACTAGTTTGTTGGCTAGGTGCAAGCTTGTATAGGTAAGCCTTGGATTGATCCTCTTGTAAATGGTTGATAAATATAATTCACAAGGTTGCTCATTATCTCTCTCGCTTTATATTTTGATGGAAAAATTGATTGATCATTGACTTGAAACAAATCGAGTCAACAAACTTCTTCAAGGAGTGAAAATAGTTAGAAGAGAAAAAACAATAAATCATTCTCAATTCTCTAGTGATATTCTTCTACCGAGGGGAGCCATAGTGATAACAATTTAAAGATTTAAATTTGTGTTTGATCAATACTTGGATGCTTGCTTTAGATGGAAATGTAAATAGCTCCAAAAGTAGTATCCGTGGTTGGAACACCTCTGTTCATTCCATGTAGCTAATTGCTAGGGAGCTATGATTTTAAAAGCAACTTCATTGAATGACCTTAAAAAATCTAGGCATCTCCATAGTGTTCACCTAGCTCATAGTTGTAGATTTGTTGCCAACTCTCCAAAAACTTAAGAACAAAATACTTAACTAGGGATCCTAATGACTTAACCATATGGTTTGGGTATTAGGGAATTCCCTTACGAGTTTAGGGAATTTAAGAAAGGGATTAAATGGTGCATGAATGATGTGGGCGAAGCTTCTAAGTGATTAATGACAGGATTATTGATGGCAGCGATAATTTAAACAAAACACTAAGTGTATTAAAGTAGTGAGATACAATTATGTCTTGGACTCAACCATGCATGTAGTGGATTTGAGAGATGGACATAAGGAGCTCAATGCATTGATGGGAGTGCAACACAACAAAAAAATTGAGGTCTTTGTCCAAATTGACTTTGTAAAACAATTCATGAAGTGCATTGTGTCTGATCTTAGTATCCCATGTAGTGTGGTGAATCCCCTCTCTCATTCAGTCTCTTCTCCCTCAACATGATCCACTTGGGACTTTGAGGATCCTTTGTAAATCCCTATGTTGGAATTGGAACAAGGTAGTGTTTTTCAAACTGCAAATGTCAAGGAACAGAATTGGAAGGGCCCAGAGGAGAACATTGCAAAGAAATGTCGGTTAACAAAATCCTATAAGAGGCCAAGCAACTAGTATTTCCCCTTCTTTTTAAATACACTTTTAAAATGTTTTTTCAAGTAATATGTCTTCTCTAGTAGTGTCTAAGGTAGTGTACCTACTAGGATATAATAGTATTTTTGGGAAAGTAGGCCCTTTTGGGAAGAACCTGGTCCCATTTTGTAGTTTGAACTTAAGGCCTTGACCTAAATTTTGCATTTTGTCCTATTTGCTTGGCTTTGCTGCAACCCTCTATTTTTAATATAATTTATTGTTAAAAAAAGAACGAAATGTTGTTTTCCGAAATAGATAATCTATAATCTGCATCCCCATAGCCAAACTTTTTAAACAATAAATACATCTCCAAAAACAAACTTTTTAAGCAATAAATACATCTCCAAAGCAAACTTTCCAAACAATAAATAAGTAAAATATGACTATGAAATTAAATAATGAGATTATAAAATCTTACATTCACTATAATTGCCCAATCAATATATTTAGTATCAAGAGCTAAAATTAAAAAAATAAATCTTTGATAGGCACTAAAATAAATTTATTGAAGTTCCTCCATATCAGTTTCCCCATCTACAATATTAGTATTACATACCCTTGGATAAACATGGTAATACCCTGCATCACCCAATGTAGACCACATGATAAGAACATTCTTTGGCATAAGAAAATTGATAACAATTACGATCTTTGCTAGAACGACCAACAATCCTTCCTTGCAGATAATATGAACAAGAAGAATGCCAAATGGAGTACAAAATATACATTCTTAATAATCAGGGACCACTGCATCTTCCAACATCATGCCAACATCAATCTTAGTTTGGCCTTGTGGTCCTTAAGCAAGCCATATATTGTCTAATCATGTAAATATTCCTTAAGGAACTTATGGATATACTAGAAAAGTACAATGACAATGACCCCAGAGAAATACTATAGGTGCTTAATTTAGGTCGAAGAGCATTACATTATATGTATGACCCCCATTCTAAGGTGAAAGTGGTCTTATTATCTTCCTCTACAATTTGGATTTGATGATACCTAGAGAACTCATTTGTGAAGTACTAAGCCTCAATCCTTGCCCCTTTCTTTTGGAATTTTATTATTAAAGGTGCAAGAAAAGGGTCATGTTCGTAGGCCTCATTTAATCTACAAAAGTCCACATAAACACATATTCCACCTATTTTTTTACCTTGTATATCTATCAAACGAATCCAATCCATTATTACAAAAATAACCTTTATTCTAGTCTCCAATACCTATCACTATCCCACTACTTCATCAGTGAAAATATCATTCTCATTGGGGATAGTTGTAAGAGATGTCCACATGATTTCCTATAAAGAAAACCCTCATGTTCATTCACATAGAAATCAACACAAGTAAGATTATGTTGCTAGATAAACTACAGAGAGAAAGGGAACTTCCATATTTGTCCTCTTCTTTCTACCATTGGATCCCATACTACACCATCAACAACTTGGAGTGGAGTACTAGAGGAGAAGAATAATACTCCCTTGGGTTGGGTATGGAGTCCCCAACTTTATCAATCGGTACCAAGGTGTTGTAATCTGATTTCCTTATTTTCCTTATTAATACAAATAAAATCATTCTTTATTGTATGCTTTGTGTGTTATGTTTTATCCCAGATTTATCATTCAGGGATAGCATATAGTAATGTAGAATGCTACTGTTTTGTTTGGATTTTGCTTTTGCCATTTGATCCGCTACTCTAACAACACAACCTCTGAGTAGGTGAATTTTGTCATGGTTTGGTGACGAAACACCAACACCACTTTGCAAAACCTATGGCCAAACATTGTAGTGGTTCCATATGTAGAAAACTCTTGATGTACTTTATGTCACATGTAATTAGTGTGTCATCCTTGTAGAGTAAAAAAGTGTCACAAAACCTTTCCCATAGTTCCATCCAACTAGTTGTTTATTGTTTCATATTTGTCTCATTATACCAACATAGATCCATCTTAATATTATATATAATAAGCACCTAGAGGGATAAAAAGAAACAATGACATAATTCTCTTGTTGCTTAAAATGTTGGGGGTTAAGGTAAATCTATGCTAGTTTATTTTATTATAGAATTTTAATAATTACATTGGTCCTTTTTTTATAATAAGAACGTAAAGGGATCAAAAGAAATGAGGACAAAATTCTGTTAGTGCTTAAAATATCAAGGGTTAAGAGATATCTATGCTAATTTATTTTATTATAGAATTTTATAATTATTGTGGTCCTTTTTTTAGTTTTTTTATAATTATGGTCGTTTTTCTTTTCATTTTTATGATTTTAGCATATTAAATTTATTCAATATATTACTCAAACTCACACAACCTATTTTCTAATCGAGTTGTTACAATGATTCACATGTACACATTTATATAGATTAATACTACTAACTTAGATTAATACAACTATGTTGTTCTAACCTAATATTTACAACATTCCTCCACTCGGGTATAGACATAGCCCAAAGGGAGTGGAAACAATCCTCATGAGAATTGGGACATACATCGATTCAAAATGAGTGCCAATGGATGTGAACATATCGCTATTACAACAAAAACGCAATAGTGGGTGCATATCATTGCTCTTGAATAATTTTTACCAAGATAACAACACATACTATCCAAGATATTACAACAATTGTGGACAGGGACACAACCAAACTTTAGAATCATGAACATACAATGAGATTAGTCACACCTATCCTTGCAACATTTTATAGCAATAAATGAAATTTATAGGAATGAACATTTTATTCATGAGTGTAACTTGGGTCTCCACTTCTCTTTAGTTCATCTCCATTGGATGGGCCTCACCGAGCAAGTACATATCAAAATAGTGAGACTGGGTCCTCAATATGTCTTCAATGGGTTTTTCCACCTCATTGACGAATATATGTAGCCACTGTAATTAATCATTACCACTAATCATTTACGAAACATTGGTCACCATTGAGACTAGTAACTATGCTAGCTTTAGTTGATTTGGCACTTAGTTTTGTTGAATCGTCTATAATTAGAGTTTGTTATCATCGCCATTGATGAATAACACCTATTTAACCATGTTTCCTTTTGAGAACAATGGTTTTGCCGCTATAACAAATTGCATCCTTTGAGTTAGCGATGAATTCTATATTGTATTGGCCTTCTTCCTTTGTTTTTTACAACTTGCTCTCTATTTGGCTTAGTTACCCAGATGGTTCTTGAAGCTCAATGATTTTTTTTCAATATTCTTCACTCTGTAGGCACCCAAAAACCAAAAGAGTATAAAATCAAACAAATCTTAAAAAAAACCTGCAAAACAAATCTTAAAAAAAGATAAAACAATAACTGGGGATCTTAGAAAGGAACCCTACTTACCTGGATGCCTGGTAGTTGTTCGATTTGCAACTGAAGGTGGGGGGACAACTCTCCACCCAACCAATCCCCAACCAACGGATGAGGGCCCCGATCCCCCAACAATTAAATCTATGCCAGTGCCTGATTCCATTCTTTCCACTTCCTGACAGCCTCCTTCTGATCCCTCTCTCTCTCTCTCTCTCTCTCTCATCTCCCAAGAAGATTCCAAAAAGCCCCTTTCTCTTCTTCTCCCCCTCCTTTTATTTCCTCCTTCCCCCTTTTCTTAATTTCTTGTTTTTTTTTTTACCATAATGAAATCTCACTTTCCGTTACTACTCATTTTTTTGTTTCTTTTTATTGTGATTATTATTAATTTTATTATTATATTACTTATATTATATTATATTGAAACTTCGTCCTGAAGTTATAATCCTAAAGCAATAAATACCATATTTATTCAATCAATCAAGTAAATAATAAACAATATAGGTAGCTAGTACTATTTTAAAGATAAGATATTTATATGTGTGGCCATCACATAGAAATATCCAACCTACACTGATACAATCAGATACCCTAAGTTACAACGTGCTCTTAATTATTTCCCGGTGTGTCTAGTATGCAACAATAGTAACAATTATGCATCATACTCACACAAACATTAGTAGTTCATTTAATAATAAGTGTGTATTTCTATACTTCCTCTCTCCTTGCTCACCCTCTCCCTGAGAATCATACCATCTGCCTCCTCCATAAACCTCCTCTCCAAATCCGGATGGTCCCGCTTGCCATGGCATAGGCCCTCTACTGTAACCTGTCCGCGGATAATACAATAGGCATTAGAATTTCCCCGGGAAATTACCGCGGGATTGCCACCCTCTCAACTTCTCATAATATTATGGCCTCATCGGAATTTAACTGGAATCTGGGTCCCATCGGTGCTATCCGGCATCTGGTTCCCGGTACCCCTATCCTGATATTAGGATCATTATACCCTAGGAATCTCGAAAGGCTAGCCTAAACATCCCGCACCTGCACCCTCAAGGCACTATCCCCAGGCATCATAAGTCCTTCTACATAAACCTCCCTCCCGGTGAGTGTGCCTCTAACCTTGGAATTCTGGAAGAAGTCAAGAGCTGCTGGCATAGAGTTAATTGTTGGGATTGTCCCCCAGCCCATAATATATTTATAGTAGCCATTCTCATTCGTGGTTATGGGCTCCCACGAAATCACATAATGATTAGCCTCATCAGGCTTATTTGAGTCGCTTACCTAGAACAACTTGCACTTACCACAATGGATAATGATTAGTATCCATTTCTCAAGATAACAAGATATCATGAAATCAACCTTGAATCATGTGCTAACAAGAATGTATGGTCACCAGTTCATATTGCATTTCATTACATCATAAGCCCTTATCATGATAAGACATGCCACGTTAAACACCTAATTCATTCAGAGGCTCCGTGCTATCATTATAAAATAACTGGTCATGATACTCTCATAAATTCGCTAAGAATCTTATTAATATGTCATGACAAGCTGCCATAATTCAACACTAGTAATATCAACATGGAGTAACAACTTATACATAATCCATCATCATATAAAATATGTATTCTACAGGGAGCAATAAGGATTATCATGAAATGATAACATGTCATATACCAAATGTCTTATATAATCTCTTATTCCTCACTAATACATGATAGAGCTGTAAATACCATAATAAACCACAACATGATTTCATACCATTTATGCGCCAAAATGTCATTTATCTATAGATGCCATGATAAAGCTATTAAAATGATAAATTAATATCATCATGAAATAATATCATTTTATGTTCCACACGTTATCTAACTTATAAAGCACCATAACGTCATGAAATAACATCAAGAAGTATCACATGCACAACCCATGGCTATAAATATCATGCTTAGAAATAACAACATCAAATTTCACATGAATAATGCATGACCATGAACCACATGTCTATAAGGAATCATTCTAAGAAACATGTAATAACACCATATCATGTACCACATAACTTACATTTCAATATGCCATAAATAAAACTATAAATTACCAATTGAGTATCAGCAATCAGCGTATCATGTACCCCATGTCCTATACATCTAGAAACCATAATAAATTGAGTATCAACATGAAATATGCATCATGAAAAACTGAGTATCATCATGAAAAACTGAGTATCATCATGAAATATGAAACATATGTCCTCTAACTTTAGCAACCGTATAAAATACTAACTCAATATCAACATGAAATATGTATCATATGTCTTCTAACTCTAGACCTGTAAAATACTGACTGAATATCAACATGAATTAATAGAACCAATCCATGTGTCACAAGCTCAAGTCTACTAAAAAAGGTAAGGAAACTCGTGACGCATAGTGTCTGCGTCCTCCCATCGTAGCACTTTTGCTATAAATCCGTTTTGGCGACGTTTTCGGATCTGAAAATTTTATAGGTTGAAGATCAGATCACCAGAAATCAAGTCAAAGAATGAAGGCGTTTGCAAAGGATGTGCGAAGGGAAAGAACGTGAAGAAGGAATTTCCAAGCAGTGAAAGCAAAGCGAGAGAAATTTGGGAAATCATCCACTCAGATGTATGCAGTCCAATGTCATCCAATTTATTGAGTGGGTATGTATATTATGTAAAGTGGCCGACTCTGGACTATACTGATCCCATTGGAATTTAACTTGGTTAAGGATGTGATTGCGTGGCTGTCGACTTATGTGGTCTAGTATACGATATGGTTCGACCTAGACGACCCCTTCCTTGGAAAGCTGCAATCTGTCCAAGTTGAAAATGTGAGAGGGGTCAAGAATGTAATGTCTAAGCACAAAAATATGAAATACATTATGCATTCTTCACAAGTGGGGTGGAAAATCAAGTCTGTAAGCAACATGACTGATTCGTTCCAGGATCTTAAATGGTCCTGCAAATCTTGGGCGATTTTGGCCCCTTTGCAAAATTTAAAGGGACTCTTCATGGGTCTCACTCGGACAAACACCATGCTCCCCTCCTTGTAGCTTCTATCAATACGTTTAGAATCAGCGTAACTTTTCTGACGATCACAAGCTTCCTTAATCCTTTGTTTAATGGTGACCATCTGCTCCTCCATCTCTTGAAGCAGGTCAGGCCCTAGCATGACTCGATCCTCTAGATTATCCCAGCTAAGAGGGGTTCGACAAGGCCTACCATACAAAACTTCATACGGGGAAGTACCAAGGGAGTTGTGGTAACTGTTATTGTAAGCAAACTCCACCAGTGGGAGATACCTCTCCCATTGACTTTGTTGGTCCATGACATACATTCTCAACATATCTTCCATTACTTGGTTAACTCTCTCTGTTTGACCATCCATTTTTGGATGGTATGAAGTGCTAAAATTCAATTTAGTACCCAAGGACTCTTGGAGGATTTTCCAAAACCTAGAGGTGAATTGAGAATCTCTATCATAAATAATCTTACGAGGGATTCCATGTAGATGAAATATTTCTCGGAGAAAAACTTGAGTGATATCAGGTGCATCAAAGGTACTTTTTAGTGGAATAAAATGAACACTCTTAGTCAGTTTTTCCACCACAACCATAATGCAATCCTGCCTTTGTGGGGTGTTCGGTAGACCAATCACGAAGTCCATAGATATCATTTCCCACTTAGTTTATGGTATCTCATGAGGTTGAAGAAGTCCCGCAGGGTGATGGTGTTCAGCCTTGACTTGTTGTCATTCTAAACAATGTGCCACATAATGTGATATACCCTTCTTCATTCTTGGACAAAATAATTCCCTTTTTATACCTTCATACATATTTTTAACTCCTGGGTGAGCTGAGTATGGTGCTTGATGTGCTTCATCCATTACTAGCCTTTGAACTTCGCCAGTGGTTGATACATACACCTTTTCCCTAAATCTAAGGAGTCCATCCCCTTCCAATGAGTATCCTTCAAGCCTTGGGGAGGTTGAATTCTCTTTTGACTGTGCAACTTGAGTTTGATGGTACCAAGGGTCATTTACTAGATGGAATTTAATCTTATATTTAATATCCGTTCTGGGTGATACCAAAGCGTCTATACGAGGTCTTCTACTTAGCGCATCCCCTACCTTGTTCTCCTTCCCCTTTATAAAGGAGATTCTAAATTCACACTCACTAAACAGTTCACTCCAAAGTATTTGGCATGCATTAAGATCCTTTTGGGTGAAAATGTATTCAAGGCTTAGATGATCTATTTTTAGCTCGAACTGGCGTCCTACTAAGTAATGCCTCCACAACTTGAGATCCATCACCACAAAAGCCAATTCTAGATCGCGAGTGGCATAATTGATCTCATGGATTTTGATTTTGTGAGAAGCATAGGAGATGAATCCCTCTTCTTGCATTAAGACTACGCCTAAACCTTCTTTTGATGCATCCGTGCATCACCACCGAAGCCGATTCTAGATCGTGAGTGGCATAATTGATCTCATGGATTTTGATTATGCGAGAAGCATAGGAGATGAATCCCTCTTCTTGCATTAAGACTACGCCTAAACCTTCTTCTGATGCATCAGTGCAAACCTCAAAATCCTTATCCATGTTCGAAAATTTGAGGATTGGGGCACTGGTTAGACGTTTCTTCAGTTCATTAAAGGCTTCTTTGTTAGACACAATGCTCACTGAGAGGGGGGGGGTGAATCAGTGAGCCTATACTTAATCAAAATTCAACTTCTTCAATCACTAAAACTTAAATCATCATTTCACAATTACTTCTACAACATATTCATCAATGAATCTAAGCACATGTCATATCATCACCAACAAATTACACACAAGAGACACAAGATATAGATTTGTAATTTTTGTAATTGGTTCAACGGCTACAATCGTGAGGCAATTCAGCACCAACTGAAAGTAGAAGCACCAACTTCAAATCTAGGACCCTGCCTAGTTTTTCTTAGATCCAACTAAGAAAGGGATACAAGACCCTGCTTGTATTTACAATTACATTTTGTCACCTTACATTCCAATAATTGCATTACCCTTATCAACACAATCTAGTCATCATCGTCATATCAGCACTTGTCTTGTTATGTCACTGTTCCCTTCATCAAGCTTGTCATTTACATCACATACATACTGTCATCACAAATCATCAATCTGGATCCTTTGTCCACTGTATGCCTAACACATCCATGTCATTATTGTAACATACTAAGCATGCATCACTATCATCATTATTATCATTATTCCACTGAACATGATCACTGTGCAAACATTCCTGAGCATTTCATTGTGCATGCAAACTGTCCCAATCATATAACTTGACTGCCCTCATTTATTGCTGCTGCTCTGTCACCATTATGTTTATGCACTTAACTATCACAATTTGTCATGCCCAGCATATCATCATTCTTTTCATACAAATCAAGCTGTCCATACTACTGCCCAAACATAAAAAGTCTTCATCACACATGCTGCTGCCCAAAAACAAACCCAGATGTAAAGAATAAACAAAATTTTTATTGCTGCTCCTGATGACTGTGCTGCAGCAGACACTGTCACTGTACTGTAGATCTGAAATTTCCACTGAGTGCTGCACCACTGCTGCTACTTATCAGTCCGAATTTTCTCAGAAGATAGATTGTCGAAAGTCAAAAACAAATCGAACTTTACTTCTGCTGCAACTACCTGAAATAAGTCATAAAAATCAGAACTAGGTCTCCATCGAATTCTTCATTTCATTAAGTTACTATGGCTACCTCAGTGCAGACCCTACTGCTGCCCTAGAGACCGTGCACTTGAAATTAGAGAAAGAAAGAGACTTAAAAAATATTTCTTCTTACTGTAGCTGCTGCCCCAAAACAAAGATGAAAGCAAAAATAAAAAAAGTTGTCCACTGTAGCTGCCTGCTACAGTACCCAAAAATCAGAGCTCATTTCATTAAAACTTGCTTGCATTTTGGAGTGGAGAAGCTTGCAATTTATACAAGTCGTGTGGGTTAAAAATGAGCTGGCCGACCTTTCAAATTAATTAAAAATGATAATTAAATATTTTCTTAGGTCGGTTGAGCCAATATATGGGGTTAACTTTGCCACACAATTTCAAAAATTAATATCTCTTCAACCACAAGGAACCACGTGACGTGCCACCTACTGTTGGAAACGGCATGACGAGGGATACTAACTTGTGAGGGTCTTACTTGCATTGGCAAGGTTCTTCACCCTTAATTTCTTCAATTAGTGCAGGACATCAGCAAATGACTTCAAACTCCACCAAGGGTTTTCAAGCGTGTGCTACTTGGGCTTCTTATGGCATCAAGCCATAATGAGTATGGGTTCCAAAACCCAAGACCTTCTATTGTGCAACCACATCATCATTTTCATTAAGAATATTAGGACCATCTCCAAATGACCACAGAATGGGTCATTTGCCCATTTTGGTGTTCCAAAGCCCAATCATGCCATGTCATTAATATTTATCACTTCTTTGTCATGTCATGGTTTTCCCAAGCTGACATGTCCACGTATGTCATCCAATGCTCATATTCCTCTTGCCATGTCATCAACCTTTAGCTTCATACTCCATACCATCCACTTAGATTATTCCTTTGTCATTAATGGTTGATCATCAATGACAACCTATGCTCAACAAACTCCCCCTTTGTCATTGATGGCAACATTTCCACAATTTCTCTCCCCCTTTAACATTAATGACAAAGGGATGATTAGCCTTCAAAAGCTTCAAAATGTCCAAAAAAGAAAAAATGGCTTTGAATACAACACTTGTCATCTTCTTTGCTGAGTTTTTTCCATCCTCAAGTTTTGAGAAGTATACATACTCCCAAAACTAATTCTCCAATTTTTGTATTTCAGATGTGGTAGGCCGATATGAAGTTTTTATTCAAATCTGCTACTTGCTCCCCCTGAGCTTTATGATCTCATACTATTTCAATTTTTGTTTGCTGATCATACTTGCTTAGTCATGTCAAGGTACTGTCTGCTAACTTCTTTCACCCTGTCAAGATGCTTCCATGATTTATCATTTGCTCATCACTTGCTATTTTCATATATGATCCCCCTAACAAGTAGACTTCTTGCTGAGTTTGATCTGTTTGAGTTCTGCTATCTTGGAATTTTGATGCTGAGTTTTGCTTTTGTTCTTATTGCTCCCCCTATCAACCAGTCAATGTAGCAATGATCACAAGTTCTGCTTTTGATTGTTCAAATCCTCAACTATCAAAGTAAATTCATAAAAATGGTAAACATGCATCAAGACATCATCATACTCTCCTTTATTACATATGCTGGAGATGTTTATTGATATTTCCAATTCTTTTGATTTCCATTACTGAAATATGTCTCAGTGCTATCAATCTGCTCCATTACATCATCTTCAAGTATAGCTGGTTCTCAATATATGCTGGTCAAGCATGGATCCATCTCACTGTATGTATGTGCATTTTCATTGTTTGTTCACTTCACTGTATTTTCATCACATCTTTATGATCTTGTCAATGTAATACTGTCCAATACCACTAAATTTTTGCCACTGTGTACAGACTGCACATGTGTTCACATATTGGATTATGTGTGTCAATGCCATCATATCATCATTGTAGGCAACATTAGGTGTTCATCAAATCACAGTATGTGAGATTGTCATTATCAAGATCTGATATATCACTGAATTTAAACTTCAAACATGGGAGAGTATCAACATGACATATTCTAATACTTCTTGCCATCGGATCACTTTTAGAATAATAATGTCAACCTGTAGCTTCTTGTCTTCGAGAGAAAATAAACTTTTGAATCTTTCGTGCCCCATGATGCCTTGAACTGAAATAAGTCACAAATCACAGTCACCAAGCTTCTCAACCAATCACGTTTGCTTGTTAATCTCATCATAAGTCTGCTCAATACGCTGTTGATCAAGATAGTCATCAATGTGTGTTGGTCCATCTCAATATTGTGTAATGCAACAATATACCTTATGTTGTAGCTGCTCAAGCTCTTCATACTATTTACTGCCTTAAGCATACTGCTGTAGTACCTTGCTATTCAACCTTGAAATTTTAACCCCAAAAATGTCTTCTTTTAAGTCATAGTTTGAGCATATTGATCACTATGCTCCCCCTAATTGATATGCTGATTGTTAGTAAATTCATAAAGGGTAGGCATCAAATCATCATCCATACTCCCACTGAGCTTGTGCAGCTTTACACTTCATCAAAAATTTAGTTTGAAACTGATCTGGGCTTTCTTCATAATTACTTCTGTCTGCTGCAGCCATCCTGTATTACTTATCTTGTCAAAAAGATCATCCTCATCTCTTATCTCCAAGCTGCTGCCTCAGCAATGCCCTGAATTGATAAAAACAACTTGTTTTCTATCGCAGCTGCTTGTGTAAGTCTGCTCATCAAAGTTTGCTAAAGACTGGTCAATCTCTGCTCATCACTCTGCTGGTCCATCTCTGGTTATCAAAGGTCTCATCATCCTCCAATTAGGTCATCAAAGTGTAGCATGTATTATTATCATGGCATTCATTATGCATGTTAAGATCTCATACTTGGGCTGTGTATGTGTGCTGTAGAAGACTCCACCCAAGACAAAATTTGGACTGTGTATGTGCTTGAGGAAAACTTCAGACTGAAGAAAAATTTGGATTGAATTTATGTGCTGTAGATGACCTCAAAACAATGTCAAACTCAGGACTGTTTGTGTAAACCCTAGACAAGTCCAAAAGCCATCATCTGCTGTAGCAACCCTTTTATGCCGTAGGTTCATACTTAACTTTGAACTGCCTTTCCAGAGATATAATACTTTTGAACATAGAACTCTCGAATTGCTTCATTTGCTTCAGTTACTCAATCTTTAGCTTCATGCCCGGGGTTTTGTCATCAGAACTGCGAGCTTCAGGATCAAGCTGAATGCTTCAAATTTTTGCTGTAGCTTCCTCATACTTTCCTTGGATGCTTGATCTCAGGTTTTCTGCTCTGTGTGTGGAAACTCATCATTATGAGGTCCGGTTCATCTTCCAACTAAAAATCAATTGTCAGTGTCATCAATCTGATCTTAGGACCTGATTTGCTTCTTGGAGAACCTTTATTCACCATTTGAGTCCATTCTCCAAAGATGAACTCACGGTATACTCAAAGTCTTTAGAAGACTTTAAGTATGGCTTGCCATATGGCAACCTTCTTTTTTGCACAAATCAACTTCATACTTGGACATTGTACCATCTAGTTTTTGGATCTTTTCTTCTTGCATCTTAGCACCATACTCAACCAGGATTAGCTGACATGTCTCCTCTCCTTTCTCTTCTCTAGATAGATTGTTTTCAGTAGCTTGAACATGTTCTTTCCTTCTCCATACTTTGTTAATCCCTTGCTTGCAATTTCTTGCTATATGACCATAATAATGACAGTTGTAACATTTAATATAAGCAGTCATGCCTATAGTTCTTGACTGAGTAGATCTGCCCCAAGATTTGCAATCTACAAACCTATGTCCAAATTCATTGCAAGAGTAGCAATAGCCATAAAATGGTTTTTCATGCCTGGAAACACATTGTCCCTTTTGTCGCATGGTCCTTCTTAGCTAACCTTGATCTGGAGAAGCTTCCTTGTCTTGCTGAGTATCTTCTTTCTTGATTTTTTCACCATGCTTAAGACTCTTCAGGATCTCTTCTTTATCATAGCCTAACCCCGTCTTGACATGTGGTGATCTTTGGTAGCTGAGGATATCATCTAGTGTTAATGACCTCTTCTGGAACTTCAAATTTGCAGCAACTGTCTTTTTCATTTCCTTTTTCAGAGAAATGATATCGAAATCTTTTGCTTGTTTAATTTTATTCTGTTCCAGTAGCTAAGCTTTGGTCTCTTCTAATTGACCTCTAAGACTTGCACAAGTCTCATTGGTTTCTTTCAAGTTAGCCACTTCATCTTTCAATTTGTCAAGTTCTTCTTTCAAAGAGCTGACCTCTGAATTCTTTTTCTGAAGTTGACTCATGAAGTTTTGCTGAGCCTCTTCAACTTGATGTTTCAGATCATGTTTCTTTTGCTCAGATTTTTCTAATAGTCTTTGCTACAGCTCATTCTTTTCTTTGGATTTCATCAATTCATCAAGTGGATGCAGAACCTTTCTTTCAAGATTTACTAGTGCATCCTTTGGTACTTCAACACTTGAATTATCTTCTTTTTCTTCATATCTTAGCAGTTTTTCCCTGAGTTGCTCATTTTCTTTCCTAGACTTGTCTAATTCTTCTAGAGCACAGGTGAGTTCTCCTTCCCAGTCAATCTCCCCCTTTTCTTCATCAATTTCTTCATCTTCATTTTCATTAGAGCAATGAAAAGTATCACATTCTGAGTTATTACAAACAGAGGTGCTCTTACCTTCAGAGTTGAGTGAGTTTTGCATCAAGTCTTTGATAGTACTGGCTTCACTTTCCTGTCCTCCGGTTGAATATAAATCCTTTAGTTTGTCCCAAAGCTCTTTAGCTGAAACACATTGTCCTACCCTTTCTTTGACAGGATTAGGTAGTGCGTCCAGTATGATTTCCTTGGCTTTTGAGTTGTAACTTTTGGCTTCTTTCTGAGTTGCTGATTTTACTTTCTTTGGAGGTACATAACCATTTACAATTGATCTCCATACATCATACCCAGCTGATTGCAAGTACCACTTCATCTTTGCACTCCATATTGCATATTTGTTCTCATCAAAAAGAGGTGCTCCATTTTTTGAATAATCCATGATTTGTTTTTCACTTGTGTCCATGGATCTCCTTCAAGCTTGCTAAGCTTGTGATGAAGGCCAGGCTCTGATACCAATTGTTGGACACAATGCTCACTGAGAGGGGGGGGGGGTGAATCAGTGAGCCTGTACTTAATCAAAATTCAACTTCTTCAATCACTAAAACTTAAATCATCATTTCACAATTACTTCTACAACATATTCATCAATGAATCTAAGCACATGTCATATCATCACCAACACATTACACACAAGAGACACAAGATATAGATTTGTAATTTTTGTAATTGGTTCAACGGCTACAACCGTGAGGCAATTCAGCACCAACTGAAAGTAGAAGCACCAACTTCAAATCTAGGACCCTGTCTAGTTTTTCTTAGATCCAACTAAGAAAGGGATACAAGACCCTGCTTGTATTTACAATTACATTTTGTCACCTTACATTCCAATAATTGCATTACCCTTGTCAACATAATCTAGTCATCATTGTCATATCAACACTTGTCTTGTTATGTCACTGTTCCCTTCATCAAGCTTGTCATTTACATCACATACATATTGTCATCACAAATCATCAATCTAGATCCTTTGTCCACTGTATGCCTAACACATCCATGTCATCATTGTAACATACTAAGCATGCATCACTATCATCATTATTATCATTATTCCACTGAACATGATCACTGTGCAAACATTCCTGAGCATTTCACTGTGCATGCAAACTGTTCCAATCATATAACTTGAATGCCCTCATTTATTGCTGCTGCTCTATCACCATTATGTTTATGCACTTAACTATCACAATTTGTCATGCCCAACATATCATCATTCTTTTCATACAAATCAAACTGTCCATACTGTTGCCCAAACATAAAAAGTCTTCATCACACATGCTGTTGTCCAAAAACAAACCTAGATGTAAAGAATAAACAAAATTTTTATTACTGCTCCTGATGACTGTGCTGCAGCAGACGCTGTCACTGTACTGCATATCCGAAATTTCCACAGAGTGCTGCACCACTGCTGCTACTTATCAGTCTGAATTTTCTTAGAAGATAGACTGTCTAAAGTCAAAAACAAATCGAACTTTACTTCTGCCGCAACTGCCTGAAATAAGTCATAAAAATCAAAACTGGGTCTCCATCGAATTCTTCATTTCATTAAGTTACTGTGGCTACCTCAGTGCACACCCTGCTGCTGCGCTAGAGACTGTGCACCCGAAATTAGAGAAAGAAAGAGACTTAAAAAATATTTCTTCTTACTGCAGCTGCTGCCCCAAAACAAAGATGAAAGCAAAAATAAAAAAAGTTGTCCACTGTAGCTGCCTGCTACAGTACCCGAAAATCAGAGCTCATTTCATTAAAACTTGCTTGCATTTTGGAGTGGAGAAGCTTGCAATTTATACAAGTCGTGTGGGTTAAAAATGAGCTGGCCGACCTTTCAAATTAATTAAAAATGATAATTAAATATTTTCTTAGGTCGGCTGAGCCAATATATGGGGTTAACTTTGCCACACAATTTCAAAAATTAATATCTCTTCAACCATAAAGAACCACGTGATGTGCCACCTACCGTTGGAAAAGGCATGACGAGGGATACTAACTTGTGAGGGTCTTACTTGCATTGGCAAGGTTCTTCACCCTTAATTTCTTCAATTAGTGCAGGACATCAGCAATTGACTTCAAACTCCACCAAGGGTTTTCAAGCATGTGCTACTTGGGCTTCTTATGGCATCAAGCCATAATGAGTATGGGTTCCAAAACCCAAGACCTTCTATTGTGCAACCACATCATCATTTTCATTAAGAATATTAGGACCATCTCCAAATGACCACAGAATGGGTCATTTGCCCATTTTGGTGTTCCAAAGCCCAATCATGCCATGTCATTAATATTTATCACTTCTTTGTCATGTCATGGTTTTCCCAAGCTGACATGTCCACGTATGTCATCCAATGCTCATATTCCTCTTGCCATGTCATCAACCTTTAGCTTCATACTCCATACCATCCACTTAGATTATTCCTTTGTCATTAATGGTTGATCATCAATGACAACCTATGCTCAACATTCTTCGAATTTACTTTTCCATTAAAATTTGACCTCCTTTTACTATAAGGTGGTGATAGGTCTTGTGATTTTAGAGAACCCTTCGACGAACCTCCTGTAATAGCCTTCCAATCCCATAAATATGCGAACTTCCTTGGAATTTATAGGGGTTGGCCAACTTAATATAGCGTCAATATTCCCTGGGTCTACTGAGATTCCATCGCCACTGATTATGTTCCCTAGATACTGGATCTCTTTCTAGAAGAGGGAGCACTTGGACAATTTCCTGAATAGTTTATGTTCTCTCATGCATTGAAGCACGGGTCTTAAGTGCTCTTGGTGCTCTCATTCATTGTGGGAGTAGATCAAAATGTCATCAAGGAACACTTGTACAAAGTGATCCAAATATTTCCTGAACACACTGTTCATTAAATTCATGAACGCTGCTGGTGCATTCGATAATCCAAAGGGTACGAACACAAATTCGTAGTGGACGAACCTAGTATGAAAGGTTGTTTTTGGAATGTCTTATTCCTTGATCCTTAATTGATGATATCCTGATCGAAGTTCAATCTTGGAGAATACTGATGCACCTCTCAGTTGGTCAAACAAGTCATCAATGCGAGGCATGGGATAACGATTCTTGATGGTGGCTTTATTCAAATCCCGATAATCAATGCACAAACGAAGGGTTCCATCCTTCTTCTTGATGAAAATGACTGGTTCCCCCCAAGGTGAAACACTAGTCTGAAGCATTCCTTGATCGATGGGTTCCTTGAGTTGAATACTCAATTCATTGAGTTCCGACACAGTCATCCGATAGGGTGTCTTGGATATGGGTTCGGTACCGGGTTTTAAGGAACTGGTGAAGTCAAATTCTCGAATAGGGGGTAATTCGGGTAGTTCAGGAGGGAACACATTTGCAAATTCAGAGAGGATTGGGTGAGTTTCGAAGTTTGGGTTTGGGCTTATGTCAACAGATTCTACAATATAGATTCTGCATCCTTTCCTTATAATATTCTTTACCTTGGCTGCTGTGATGAGACGTAAGGAAACATCACGTTTAATCCCTTCAATCACTACTGGTTTGCCGAGGTCATCGATGCAAAAGACCTTCTTCTCATAGAAATCCACCAACGCTTGGTGAGATTCCAGCCAATCCATTCCCACTATTATGTCATAAGCCCCTAGGGTAGTGCTATACAGACTCATCTTAGTACAGACGTTCCCTATTTTAATTATACAATTCTTTACCAAAATTACTATTGACTGTTTTCGTCCTGAAGCCATCTCTACCTGGTCAAAATCAGTTTGAGCTCAGGCTGCCAACCCAAATTTTTGTAGTGCGAAAGGATAAATGAAGCTATCAGTAGCCCCTAGGTCTATGAGAATGGTCAATGAAATGTTTCTTATCATACCTGGAGACTCCATCACTATAGCTTGGTGCTATGCTTGGTGATGGTTGACCGCAACATGAATTCGGTTTTGACCCTGCAACTGACCTCCTTGAGTTCCTGCCCTGTTTTTTCCTTCCCTTCCCTGTCTTTTTGGGCAATCTCGTTTGTAATAGGGACCCTGACATTCAAAACATTTAATGCCTACCGGAGCTACGTAGTTTGAGCTTCCCCGACCACCTCGTCCTCTGCCTCGGTTGCTGCCTTGCCCTTTCCGTGATTTGAATCTTTCCCCCCTACCACGAGGGGCTTCTGAAGGGGTGGTGGCAGCTGAAATACTGGCCACTCTGGCCACCCCAGAGTGACCTCCTTGATAGTTGAATCTTCTGCCTCCAACTTGCCTTGCACTATAAGGTACAAATCTTCCCCCGAGTGTCTATGCCTGAGCTTGTTTTCCCATGTCAATATTCTTATTTACCTGCCTAGCTATGATAGAGGTCTAAGCCATGGTAGTGGGTTTCCACATGGCTACTTCCGTATGAATCTCCAAGTCCAACCCATGTAGGAATCTCTCGGCTTGCCTGCTATCGTCTGCCATGTAGTCAATGTGGTGCAGTAGAGAGTATAATTATGCTTCATATTCTTCTATGGATCTCCCCCTCTGTTGTACCACATGGAAAGCTGCCCTTTGTTGGTGCTTATACTCATCAGACATGAAACAGGTCCTAATGGCTTCTTCAAAGAGCTCCCAAGTGGCTTGTGATGGCCCTATGTGAATTTTACCCTCCTCATTTACCCACCATAACAACTCATCCTCCTTCAGAAGGCTCATAGCTATATGTGCCTTCTCATTAGTGGTGTAATCCTTAAAACTAAGGGCTCGTTTAACTCCAATTAACCAGGATTTTGCTGGTTGCCCTTCCTAGGTGCCCGTAAACTCTGGAAAATTAGATTTGTGAATTTCCTTCATGATATCAAGCAGTGCCTTTCTTTCTTTCGAGGAGGATGGTCGATCACGGTCTTGTTTCTGTTTCTGATCAAGTTCCCTATCTTAGATTTGGTCCAGGTTTTGGCCCATATTTTGATTCCGACTTTGACCTGCTACCCATTCCTTGAGCATACTAGATACTTCACCCAAGGAGCGTAAAATAGCTTGCTCTATTGGAGTACCAGTCTCAGTCGGGGCAGGTGCCTGCCTTCTTCATTTTTGTGCCATGAGTTACTGCAATTCAAAGCACAGAGGATCGTTAGAACTTGCATTTTACATCTATCATTCATCTATATTCTACAACTTTTCTCAATTTGTGCGAGCCTAATGTTATTAATATCCAATACTATTATCAAATGTTTCAAACATTAATTAATCGAGACAAAAACTTCAAATAACATTATATTTTCAAAAAATTTCAAAGTAATATTATATTTTTAAATATTTAAAATAAGTTTATCAAAATAATAATATTATGGTAATAACAAATAATATTATAATAATAATTAAATATAGTAATACTAATTATTAATAATAAAATTAATAATAATCAAACATTATTCTTATTACTACATAATATTTATTACTTTTTACTTTGTATTATTCTTTTTTGTTTATTTTGTATTATTTTGTTACTGGACAAACCTGGACAAACACTCAACACATGTTGCAAGATCTCCTTCATACTGAGCTGTAAAGCCTCTGAACACAATGACCTTAAATAAATACATAATATGCTTATATCTCCAAACTAAATATGTGTCTCATGCTGTACTTAGGTATTTTGAATGCTCATAATATTAACCTTTTTACATTCTAATTATCATGCAGTGATGAATAGGCATCAAATGAGAACAACTAAAGTTCTTCATATATTATAATACTTATGGACTAATGAATTTTATGTTTGAGTTGAAGATATATTAGTCCACCACACTAATTTCAAAGGGATTGTATCTAGAGGTATATCGCAAAGGTTGGGTTCCCAATCTACAAGACGATTTAAAAATCAACGTAGAGGTATTATCAAATCAAATCCTCAGTGAATTTACATTGTGAAGGTTGCGCACTTGATGCTCCACGACTGGAACACGTTAGCACTTGAGAACTGCTACAAATTTAAAAAGAAGAAAGATGGAATGCCACGATCTCTGTTCATTTCAATTTACATGCAGGGAAGGTAGAATTTATTACAAATATCATATCGTAGAGACCTAGCTTGATGCAATCGTTGGAATTGTTGCCACGTTTTTCATTAAACAAATTACTTATAGAGTTTATAATGAATATTTACCGCTTATAGCTCTTCAACCGTAACCCTAACATTATGGGTCTCATTTTCATCTAAGATAACCTTTCTGTATAACTGCGATCAATGTATTATATATCTGATTTGATACTTACCAGCTTAGATCCAAATCCTAGGCTTTATCAAGCGCCGAGAACGAGAGGGATCAAATCTCCGAGGTGCAAACTTCGGCTCATGTATTGCACTCAAGGAGCTTTTCGAGGAGAGGTTTGCACCTCGGGAGATTTGATCCCTCTTGGTGCTTGATAGAACAAACGTTACTTTTACTTTGTATTATTCTTTTTTGTTTATGGCGGACAATATGGACAAACATGGACAAACGTTACAAGATCTCCCTCATATTTACTTTTTACTTTGTATTATTCTTTTTTGTTTATGGCCGACAATAAGGACAAACATGGACAAATGTTACAAGATCTCCCTCATACTGGACTATAGAGCACCTCTCGACGCAATAACTTAGTGGATCGAGCATTACTTATAGAGCACCTCTCGATATCAAAGGAGACCATGCCCGAGATCGATATCAAAGGAGACTATACAAACTTTTCCGAAAGCATACACATTAAATATTCATTCTTGTTAAGTTAAACCAAAGGCTGCGTTCTTTTTGGACTGGCTTCAATGTAAATGGTACATTTACCTTTATTGAATTTAGAAGAAGATTAAGTTAACGGTTTGCACCCAAAGCATACACATTAAATATTCATTCCTGTTAAGTTAAACCAAAGGCTGCGTTCTTTTTGGACTGCCTTCAATGTAAATGGTACATTTACCTTTATTGAATTTAGAAGAAGATTAAGTTAAGGGTTTGCATCCTATAATAGCTTTCTTCAAATTATATGTACACTCAATGGATAATAAGAAAACAATTGAAGGTTGTGCTCCTTACTGACGGTTAGAAAAAGTAATTACCTCTGGCTTTGTCAGTTTTATTATTAGAAGTAAAGCTAAGTTTAGCATAAAGCATAAAGTGTAAGGCATAAAGCATAAGGCATACAGCATGAGCTAGGTTGAGCTAGGTTAAGGTTTTAGTACATGTAGAAGTGTTTAAATAGAGGCTTTAGGGTCCATTGCAATTATGAAGTTTTATGTGAATAAAAAAGCAGCAGCTTGTTCCATAAAATTCATCATGATATCAGAGCTTGATTAAGTCTTTTGGAGAGCATATTGATCCAAAAACAGATACAAGCATGTTGTATTCTTCCATAGCGAAGAAGGAAAATATCATTTGATGCAAGCCAAGATCTTTCAGCAATCAAGTGGAAAAATTGATCCAAGAAATTGGACTGAGATCAGAGATCAGAGTTCGAGTCTAAAGCAGAAGACATGAATCGATCCGAGAAATCTTTTAGATCCGCAGATCTGAAGCAAATTCATGAAGAAACTCCAACCTCAATTAGATATTGTGAAGAAGATAACCAATCAACAGAGTTCTGTGTTGAGGAAAGTGTGGTAGATCTGTTCTAGAGAGAATAAATCATTATTGAAGAAAGGATCCTATCCGTGAAGATAGAATACTAGACAACCGTCTAGAGGATCCGTTCCAATCCACTAGAGGTGAAATCCTATTTGCATGAGGAAAATACAAGAAATTCAGTGCGTGAGAGCTGTAAAGATATCCACTGATCTTGAGGAGTAACTAGCCACCTGTTGAACAAGCCGTTGTTTGTGAAGAAAATACACCCTGGCGTGAAGAGGGAGTCGATACGCTGCCGCAAGAGAAGATAAGTCTTTCTAAGGAGCCGACAGTTAAAGAGAAATCTCGATGGGACTCTGCATAAGAAAATCGCTGTTGAAGAAGTGAGTTGTAGCCGCTTGAAGAACAGAATGTGTGGAAAATCCAGTCGAAGTCAAATCGCATGCCATCTTTGAGTGGAAACGTGAAGAGAAGAAAAATATGGTGACTTTGAAATTATGTGCACCGCGTGTAAGAGGAAGTTATGGTTTTATTTTCAAAACAAACCCTTAAAAAATGAGAGGATTTTGTCTTATATGGAACCAACTTTTGAGAAGGCTTCGTTTTACTTCTAAAACGTCAAGCATATTTAAAGGGTTTGGTTTTATGATTTTTAAAAAATATTTTTTTAAAATGTGACTATGGTATGAAAGAAGGGTTGAATCCTAAGTTGAAACTTCAAGTTAAAAAGAAGAAGTGAGATCTTGCATTAAGGGACGCTAAACAAACTCTATATTTTTTTAGGGGGTGATAAGGAAGGAAAGATGTGGACTCAAGAGATGGAGTCTGTAGTTCTTAGTAAGCCTCCGCAGAAGGTTAAAGTCTGGAGCACAAAGAAGAAGAAAAGCACTGAAAGCTTCAAAGTTTGGAGCAGAAAGTATGAGAAGAAGCTACATCGGCACATTGCAACAAAGAAAGCCAAGATGGATATTTTTTGTAAGCCTAGATGGGGCATAAACCAACAAACATTTTTTTTTGATGAAAGTCCTTGCAGGAAACATATTTTAGCAACAATTAGATCGTATGTTTAGCAGTAAGTAATTAAGGGGGAGTGTTAGAAAAAGTAATTACCTCCCGCTTTTGTCAATTTTATTATTAGAAGTAAATCTAAGTTCATCCTAAAGCATCAAGCTTAAGGCATAAAGCATAAGGAATAAAGCATGAGCTAGGTTAAGGTTTTAGTATGTAGAAGTGTTTAAATAGAGGCCTTAGGGTCTATTGTAATTATGAAGTTTTATGTGAATAGAAAAGCAGCAGCTTGTTCCATAAAATTCATCACCGACTTCTTCCATGCATCAACAATCTAAGCATCTCAATACGAGTTATACCCTATACTATTAAGGTAAGAACCAAGCACCAGAGTTGAAGGACTCTAGGGATATGCCCTAATGGATTCTTCACATATTTATATGTTTAATGCAAAAAAATATCTTCCATATACAAAAGGTAACTGGATCTAGGGATATGCCCTCATGGATCTATTCCATGCAAAAGGAGAAAAGTCCTTAAGTATCTGAGCCGAGCAATAACATAATACCTACTTCCATTAAAAATAAAACTAAAATGTGTATCACTGCAACCTTAAAAATAACTAAAGGTGCTATGTCCTTTTACATAGCTTAATTAAACAAACTGGAGCTATGAGACTATGCTCACTAATTCCTGCTAAGCCACAAATTACAAATATTCTTTGCTTTCAATATAAGAAATATTTCAAAAATAATACAACCTTAAAACAATCATTTAATACATATTTATATCCCTTGGAGCAATTCGGGTAACCCGTTCCAATCATCTTAAATAATTATAAATCTGGATTTCAAATCCCAAAAGGGATTCAAGCCAAAGCCACGCTCAGGGAAAAGGTAAGGTTAAGGGAAGACACATCAATCATTCGATAAGTAGGTGAGCCTATGTCTCTTACAGTTCCTCACCATCTCTACAATTATAAGTAAGGATAATAGAACAACTAACAAGCTTCCAATCAGATGGATGCGCCCTCTTCCTCTTGACGATATATACGCAGAAACAATCACTACATCTAATAATTGATCCCCAGGATAGAATTTAACCCACACTCCAAACATATATACAATCGAATGAATTTAAGGAATGGAGCATGATCGCAATAACTACACACTTCTCAAAGGGAAGAGATCCCATTGAATGAATCCTCCATATTTTTTATTTTATTTTTTATCGGGGGTGGGGTGGGAAGATGGGAACCTGCTCCCATTTCAATCCTTTTCCAAAAACTATAATCCATTGAAAAAACGGTTACTAACCTTAGATACCTTAAATACAATCAATCCACGCCATTTCATCCCCATTTCCTGCTGCCTTCCCTTTCTTTGATGATTTTTTTTTCAAGAACGTTGAGCTCCAACCTCCCTCAAAGAATACAAAGAATGTGCAGAATACAAGAAAATGTCTCAAAGAAGGTAGAGTCAGTTTGGAGCACGAGTTTGTGAGAGGTCGAATTCGCCCAGTTCATGGAAATGGAAGAGTTTAGGGTTTAGAGAGTTGCATGAGTGTTTCAAGGTGGATTAATGCACAAGAGTAATCAGGCTTTATTTTAAGCATTCAACCTAAAGATATAGATCTACACATCGATTTCTCCGTTCGATTTGTATCATTCACAACTCAATCTAATGATAATTTCTTGTAGATCTACTCTACGGGATGATAATCAAACATATCATGTGTGTGTAGTGAGAGCATTTAGGCCCAAGCTTTGGAACACAGCTCTGGTACCAAAATGTAGGCACCCAAAAACCAAGAGTATTAAATCAAACAAATCTTAAAGAAAACCTGCAAAAAAAATCTTAAAAAAATATAAAAAAATAACTAGGGATCTCAGAAAGGAACCCTACTTACTTGGATGCCTGGTAGTTCTTCGATATGCAACTGAAGGTGGGGGGACGACTCTCCACCCAACGGATGAGGCCCTCGAGACCCCAACAATTAACCCTATGCCAGTGCTTAATTCCTTTCTTTCCACTTCTTGACAGCCTCCTTATGCTCTCTCTCTCTCTCTCTCTCTCTCTCTCTCTCAGATCCCAAGAAAATTCCAAAAACCCCCTTTCTCTTCTTCTCCCTGTTACCAGACAATCTACTGAAAGCAGACTTAAGGCATGATATCCCTAGTTCAATACGAATCTAGAACAAATCAGACATAATACAAATCTACCTTCCTAGATCTAATTAGAGATTGAGAGATGTAGACATCTTACCTTTCATATATGTAGATCTCTTTCTCCCTCGTCGCTTCAAGTTCCACGATCATCAGATCTGAATTTGCAAGACCTGTCAGAACATGCAAGAGACAAACAAGCAATAATAGTACATCTACACTATAATTGATCTAATTAAACAGTTAAGGAAGTAAACTATAAATATTAATGAACAACAAGACATTTATGGAAAGAGTTTTGTATTACTGTATAAAAGTGGAAATACATAGAAGAGTGAGGATTACAACCAAGCCCTAACGTTGCAATCTTCCTCCAACAAGCCAAGCCAATGCCTCTAAGGAGAAATGGGTGCCTCCAATGGATGAATGATGATCTCCTAATCTTATTTCACCAACATATGGATGCTATAGCCTTTCTCCCTTTGGAATGGAGAGGGCTCTTGTATTTATAGGACCAAGTGGATAGAGTAGATTGAGGATCATGGGGAGAGGGATAAGGGATCTTTCCTCAAGGCTAGGGAATCGAAGGCCAGCTCACCTGGGAGTTAGGGATAGGGATCCACCTCATCCAAAATTGACTCCGACGCAATCTACATGAGGACAACCTGCACCGACGCTTTTTGCCCAAAGACAACATGCATCGACCTAATTAGGAATGTGGACAAAGGACATCAACTTGCTCTAACTGACTGACTTGATCATGGGACTTCAGGGACTAAGGCACTGAGTTGACATATGTCTCATGATGTTGAGATTTTGGGTGTAACAGAATGCCCCCCAAAGCATGAAGCTGATAGAACTAGACAAGTGAAATGCTTTGATAGAAGGATGGAAAGGACTTGTCGGATGGAAGATGCCGCAGCAGTACAACTGACTCTGAGAACACAGTCTCGTATGACTCACAACATGGATTCCGACCAATACAATGCAGATCCATGGTAGTAAAGACCGACTGAACACAATCATGGCTACTAGACACAAGCGTAGATCCATGATGAGATGATAACACAGCCACGACCAATACAAAGTGGATCCGTGTGATATAACTCAAACAATATCCATCGCAACTTGGGTAAAGCATGAATCCCCAGGGTCTTCAAGTCGAACCTGCAATGATACGAATCTAACCATGTGATTACAATGTTTTGACGTCGAAAATGGTAGAAACCACTTGATTACCGGTCATTGATGTATACCGTTAACACGCACGAGGGAAATCACCATTAATGTCAATGATCCCCTAGGTATCATAGTACATATCATCAAGCGCGAATGAATGAGTTGAATTCGAACGCTTGACGAAATATTTCAATTAAGAGTCAATGATGCAAACTCATGTCAAAAGCGAGGTAACCTTCCATTGAGGCATGCAGGCCCAAGGTACTCGATTGATTTCTAGATTCAATCCTTGGATGATGTGTTGAATTCGACAAGGATGAATCCGTCGAAGGAGGGCCATGATGAGTCCCCCATAATCAACGCAAAACTCGATAACAGATGTTTGGAGTAGATAGGATGGTATAGTAACATGCAAGATCGACTTAGAGTAGACTGACACGATGGAAGGTGTGCTGACCGCAGATGATGAGAGGTGAGTGTATCTTGAACATGGGCATGGCATGACTTGGCAGTATTGACATGATGAGAGTGACGTTAACCCCTAATGCAACTAATGGTGGAAGCATTCTTTGGATGACCCAAAGGAGTAACAAGACTCATGAAGTTAATAAGACTCGAGGACAAACGGATTATCCAAGTACTGAATGCAAATGAAAATGAGTGCCATGTTCAAGAACGACTAAGTACTGCCACAGGTAAAGGTGTAACACAAAAAAATTTCCTTTTTCCCCATCATGACTGATGAGTGCCTCATGTGTTTTTAATGAGCTTGATGAGGGTAACCAGATGCTCGGTATAGCTCATATCGTAGATGAGTCCAATCCCAAATGTTTTCCGAACCTGGGAAAGGAGGGGTTCGTCCCATGACGGGCCCTTCAATGTTGAGTTTTAACGAGTCCATAGAAGGTAAAATCGGTGTCATTTCATGTTTAGAGAGTCTGAAAAGAACTAAAGAAGACCCCAAAGGTCCTTTTTCGTAAGGTTAGCCTCTTCGCCCGGAAAAGGGTAAAACAACGTGAGAGAGTAATCTTCCAGTCCTGATTGGATGGAGTATTCCTTTTCGGTAAGTAGTGCCCCCTGGTTCGAAAAAGGGGTAAACTATCACTAGAGAGACGATCATTCAAATATTTTTACAAGTGTGAACGTATCAAGTTCGCTTGGTGATCTTTTCGTATTTAGAGATCCTGAAAAGAGCTTAAAGAAAGACTCCTGGGGGTTTCCTTTTTCGTAGGAGTTTAACAAGCCCGAAAAAGTGATAAACTATAACTTGGTGATTTATTCTCATCAATTAACGAGCACAAGAAAGAACAAAGAGTTAGCTCCGTTTTAATTACTAATTTGTATTTAATGAGTGGAATAATGACAAAAAGACGCTCTATGAGTGTTCATACCTGAGAAATTACGCAAAAAGATCACGACCGTGAAAAACTGGATCAAAGTGGTGTTAAACTTCACCCGCAAGCTTGAAACTAGGTAAAAAACGATTAGCCGGATATAAACAAGCCCAACTATAGAAAAATAACCCATTCTAGAATAAATTGAAAAGGGAATATGCTCTTTTTCAATATAAATAAGGGAAAATAGTAAAAATAATTACTATTTGTTTTCTACCAAGTTGGAGAGGTGAAAAGTGCCATTTGGAGCCATTCTTCTTTCGCTGATTCCAGGAGCTGTGATCCGTCATTTCAGGCGCCATCAGCGACAGGTAACCCTAAACCTATCTCTTTACCTTTCTAGTGGTTTATAATTTGCTTTTTCTTGCATTTAGGTAGGTTTTGAGCATGTTAAGTTGGGAGGTTTGCGTCCACGGGCCATCGTAGGTAACCCTTTCTGGATCCGCGCCGGCATAGAACCCGAAAGGGAGTTTTGCGCCGATGGCGCTCTGTCCACATGGACGTTTTGCACAGGCGCAAACCTCCAATTTAAACTCAAAACCTAGCCAAAACAAAAACTTTTTAAAGGTTGGGCAAAGTTCTAAAGGTGTTCAAATGTCTTTCTTGACAGGTTCGGACCGAGCACAATGGTTCTTGAGTGGTGGGAACACAAGCATGAGCTCGAAGATATGCAAGTGGAAAGTAATCCACAATGTGTTACAACGTTGAGGAACTGTGGTCTACTCAAGTATTTTCGAGTGCCGGAGATGAGATCCCAAGTATCACTGTTGACATACCTGGTCCAATGTTGGGACCCTATTCAACAACACTTCCAGATAGGTGAGCACACACTTACCATGGATGTTGAGGACATCTACTTTTTGACAGGGTTGTCCCGTCGAGGGAACCCTGTGTCCTTGACTAGATCATGAGGTGGTGGTTGCTCGGTTGAGGACATGATAGATTAGTGGTGTACTCCGGGTACTACGATGGTGGGTGGGAAAATCCCCATCAAGGATGTCAGGGACCGGGCTCTTCAAGCGGTACTCTTTACCATTGTGGGAGTTGCTGGCAGCCGATCTGCTCACTTAGCAAGCAAATTGTAAATGATGTACGCCGAGGAGTGCATGACTCCTATCGTGTTTAATTGGTGCGAGGGGATTCTCACTGGCCTTCGAGATCAGTTGACCAAATGCCAGCGCGGGGCACTGAAGCAGTTTGGGTATGGTTCGGTATTGGTATCCTTTATCCTGGAGCGGGTGCCTCACTTGCGCCCACAAGTGGACTTCGAGGATTGGGATGTACCTGATCCTCACATGATAAGATGTATAGAGGTGATGGCTCGCCATGGTGGGGGGGGTCCCATCATCAGGTTTGGTACAAGGTTCTTCTCATGGCTGCAAGGATAGATTCTCATGGTGGAGGATTACCCATATGCTGGTACAGACTTCCGAGGAGACCCAGACTTGGTGCTTCCTGAGGGGGCGCAGTGGGGCGAAATTGGTAAGAACAACTGCTTGTGTTTTTTATATTTTATGCATTTTATGATTTTTTTTTGTAGTAGTGCTGATGACGTTTATATGTTTCTTGCAGATGTGGGTCCAGAGCGACCACTTGGAGTCTCTCTCCTCGTGCGGAGAGGAGGAGCGCTGGATATGGAGCCCACCGTCCGTGATGCTCTTGAGGAGCAAGAGGCGATCGGGAAGAAACTCCAGAGGATGACCTCAGATATCCTAGAGCCTACTATGCATGACCTATCCCTCCGTTATCAGGAGTTGACTATTGGGGTATTAGCTCGTTTTGGTACACTGCTCCGGAAGGTGGCGAGGGCCCTAGCCTGTTACCATGCTTAGCTTGGAGCTGAGCGGCCTAGGGTCGTGCGGTGTAGAGTTTAGGCACATGGATTATATATGTATACACTGAAAGCTTACAGGCTTCAGATTTTTTGTAGAGATGATTCTTACTGAAAGCTAGCATGCTTCAGACTTTTGTATCAACACTATCATTTTGTATCGATTGATATATATATACAGACATTTATTGACGTTTTTATACATTTTTTGTTATAATGGTGAATTATGAGATATTGTCTTACATGTTTGCTTATATAATGAATGTTTTACATGTTATGTCTATTCTTATATTTTTATGAATATGTTATGTGTGTGCAATGTACCAATCTAAAATGGAGTTGGCCATCGAGTCAGCAACTGTATTCATGTCTCGTGGAATGTGCAGGTATTGAATGGATTCAAAAGTCCTTTCCAGAAGATGGACTCGTCGGAAGAGACGGAGTAAAGTGGGGTCACATATAGCGTAGACCCGGTTGAGATGAGAAACCACTAGTTGCGAATCCATATGGATAACAACATGGTTCATACCCAAGGAAAGAGCGTCGGTTAGGGTTCCAATCACCACCTGATACTCTGCGGCGTTGTTGGTTGCGAATCCTAGGAAAATTCCTCCTAAGCTAATAAGCTTGCCGGTTGGGGAATAAAGTACCCAAGTTGTCGAAGCAAGGTTATGTGTATTCTGGCTGGCGCCGTTCACGAATCCATAACAAGTTTCCATCTGCACATGCAGACAGAACATGGTATAAGAAGCGAAACAAGACCTAGACACACTAAAACAAAAGCGTCACACCACACAAAACACACACGCCATGTACAGTATATACAAGATATCTATGCGTGAAAGGCTCAGGCATAGTACCTCTTCAGGTAGAGCCCATTGCGGGGCCCACCCAAAGATATCCCATCATAAACCTCTAGTTCGTAGGCTCCCTTCTCCAGAGCACGTTTCACTATGTATAGTCCGTGCCACATGGACTCGAACTTACCTGCCCCCAGCTTGTCATGCCTTTGGTCATATGTGAGGACCAAATCACCCTCGTTATAAAAAGGGGTTTGGCTGACCTGTTGTATTGTGCCTTAATGCGCTTCTTGTGTGCCTCATTGGCAAGAGAAGCATCGCGGCGGGTCTCGTCAAGTTTTACTAGGTAAAGGAATCTCTCTTCCTCGGTAGTGGTGTTCAGAAGAAGTTCGACTGCAAGTTTGAGTGATGGAATCTTGCACTCTATTCGTAGGACTACCTCCAATCTGTAAACTAACTGGAACGGTGTAAATCCGGTGGCAGTCTTAACGGAGGTCCGATATTCCCATAGTGTGAAAAAGAGCATGTTGTGCCAGTTAGACTTATGCGTACCCACCATGCGTTGAATCATGGTTTTCAAGACCTTGTTAATGGCCTCTATTTTTCCATTGGACTATGGGTAGTAAGGGGTTGAGTTTTCATGACGAAAACCCAATCTAGTGCTCAATTCGTCAACCATGTAGTTCTGGAAGTGAGATCCATGGTCGGTGACTATGGCTTGCAGAACTCTGAACCGTGAGATAACATGATTAAACATGAAGAGTGCGGTGGTTTTGTCGTTGTCATTGTATGTAGGCATAGCCTCAACCCAATTTGTAAAGTAATCCACGGCTACTATGACGTAACCATGCCGCCCGGTCGAGGTAGGCTTATAGTGCATGAAGTCAATGCCCCATTTGCAAAGGGCCAACGGAAATAACTAGGTGTAACGGGGCTGGATGGGTGCACTTTTTCGTTTGAAAATGCTGGCATGGGGGACATTTTTTAATGGCCTCAATACAATATTCAAAGATGGATGGCCAGTAATATCCCGCGCGTAGGATCTTCTGGGCTATATCCATCACGGAGAGATGACAGCCACAAGCCCCAGAGTGACAGTCATTCAATACGTGTTCAGCCTCCTCATGTGTCAGACATCATCGAAGAACCGAATCAATACCACGACGATACAGGGTATCGCTAACGATCAAGTAATACTTGGCGTGGTGGCGGATACGATGACGATCATCACGAGACAATTGGGGGTTGAAACGTTGGGTTTGAATATATAAGGTAATATCTCTGTACCATGGGTTAGATGTGCTGATAAGGAACAATGATTCCTCTGGAAGAGAATAATTGGGCTCAGATCCTAAATCAACACGGGGAAGATCGCAAATGAACTCGGAAAACACCAAAGACTTCTTAAACTTGGATTTCTCGAAGAGGAGGTTGTACTCCTAAAGTATCATGATCTAGCGTGAAAACTTGCCCCCAAGTACCTGGCCTGTCAAAACATGGCACATGGGGTTCGAGTCAGCAATGATGGTGGTGGTGCGGAGCAGTATGTAATGACAGAACTTTTGGATGGCGATGACTGCCGTGAGAGAGAGTTTCTCGACATGTGAATAGCGAGTTTTAGAGTCAATAAGATCCTTACTTAGGTAATATATCACATGTTCCTAGGCATTGTTTTCCTCTTGGACCAATACCATGGCGATCGTGGTGGTAGAAGCGAAAAGATAAAGAATGTAATCTTTGTAGTAATTGGGCGATTGGAGCACAGAGGCATGCGTAATTGCATGTTTCAAACTATTGAAGGATTGTTGTGCTTGATCCTCCCAAATGAACGGGACGTCCTTCTTTAGTAATCTCATGTAGCCCTATGTCTTTTTGACGCAAGGAGCCTTATCGCAACAAGGTTCTTGCTTAACAATACACACGACACGACCACAATGTTTACACAAAACAAGGTGTAAAATAGGATGCCATAAGTGGCTTATATTACTTCTACCAATCGGTTACAATGCGGAATAACTGTAAATACAATTGATTAACTACTTGTCGGCCTCATCCGTTACAATACAGAAGTAACTGTGGTGTGCTCTCTTGGTGTGTCGAACCCTCTCCTGGTTCATTGTTGAACTCTGAGCTATGGCTCGATCTTCTCTTTGGATCTGCTTGAATCTCCAACTGCCCTGTCCCCTCAACTGATCCAAACTTCCTGTTCTTCTACTCGACTGCTGCTGTTCCCGAGACCACTGCGATCCCCGAGACACGCATCCTCCTATCAGCCGATCCTTCCACGATCCTGCATACTTGCAACTGTCAGTGCCCCCAACCGTGCTGCACAGCCTCTGCCTGTGACAACATCCGTCATGTCTTCACCCACCTGCAATAATTGCCATGAACTTCCTCAGCAACTCCGAACTATTGCCAAGTACTCCTCTTGACTTCTACGCTTCCTTCTCATAAGCTACAATAAATTGTCACAAAATACCGTACTATCCTCCGTCAGCTTCGAATCACCTTTCGGTTTCCTTCTCAACCCAAGGCTTCACCATTCCGCCCCATCCTCCTCGCTTGGCTCATGCCCCATCCTGTTGATGTTGCGGTTCGACAACATGTCGACCTTCCCATGACTCTGCGGCAACTTGTCGCCTATCGACTATCATCTGTCGACATTGACATGTCGAATCTCGACCTCCTAACTCTTGTCGACCACTTCGACAGCTTCTGCTCGACTTATTGACTTAGACAAGTCAATCTCCTTCATGCACCAGCGGTCGTCAGAACTCCCTCTAGTCGGCTCCCTCATGTTGATCAACTTCGACTAATCTTCCTAGGCTCCGATGCTCCTGCATCAGACTCCCTAGGTGAAAAAGAACTCGACTGCTCCGGTTGGGATATTCCTATACTCCATCCTAGTCCTACTAGCATTATCCATTTTTGCATTTTCAGTCATGCATGCATTTTGCATGCAGTCATGATTTTTCATGCATGCATCCCAGTCATCAGTCCTTGCACCTAGCCCTCAATTAGCTAGCCCTGGGAGCTTCTTTCTGATCAGTTTTATCCCTCCTAGTGCTTAGTACGCCCTGCATGCAATTGCATGCATCCCAGGCGCCCTCTCTCACCTACCACTCAGTTGCACTTCAGTTAGTTGAGTTATCTTTAGTTCTTTCCTTGGTTTAAGGCTAGACTAACTCTCAACTCACTGTATCACTCCGATGGACCTCCAGTGAGACTAGACTTCCCATTCTGACTCCAGTTAGCTCCTCATGTGCCCTCCACTGAGCCTCCTTCATTCAGTTAGTTCCTCCATGTGCCAGTTACACCTACCACACTCAGTTAGATTCAGTTTGACATTTGGTTGACAGTTACTTGTGCATTGATGACTCCACTGATGATGATGAGGACTCCTAGTTGTGCTTTGATGACTCTCTATTGATCTGATGATCACTCCATGAAGGCTAATTCAAATTTCCACCTTGGCATTCGAATCCTCTCAGCATTGTATTATTTATTTGTCCATATTGTGATTAATGAATTAGTGTGTGATGTTATTCTGCTTCTATCCGAGTTCTACTGTATCATAATTCTATTGCTCCTTTACACTGCATTGACCACTCTTCTTCTATTTTCCTGCTTAATCTTAATCTTTCTTCTGAGGTATACATCATCTCTTAGATCCGCTGTGAGGATTTTCACATGGTATCAGAGCATGTTGAGAGTATTGTCTATCTCCATTCCTGAGATTTTTTTGCAGGTTATTATCAAGATTTCAAGTGCAGTAGTTGGAGTAGTTTCTGCACTTTTGCAGCAGTAGCAGTTGCAGACATTTTCTATTGTTTTTGTAGGTCTTCTAAAACAACTTCCATGAATTCGGAAGGAATTACTCCTCTTTCTCCATTCAACTATGATGAATGGAAACCATAGATGATAGAACATTTGAAGAGAAATGGTCTCTTTGATTATTGTTTTGAAAGAGAGTTCAAATCCTTTGAAGAAGAGAATGATTGGTTATATGAAGGTGAAAAATCCTTTGCAGCCATGATGCTTGCTATGTATCGATGCATGGTACACCACTTCTATTATGTTGAATCTCCAAAAGAGCTATGGGCCCATCTGGATGAAATATTTGGCAAACAAAATGAAGGGATTGGTCCAAACCATTTCGAGAGCAAGCCCACTGATGCATTCGCCCTCCTTGATGATCTCTCTGATCATGAATCATTATCAAACATATCTCACATTGAAGTTGTCCACAAAGAAGAAGAACTTGCAGATTCTACACTCATGCTCCAAATTTCTTCTATTTCGAATTCTGTGCCAGCTCACACTCTAGAAACTGCAGAGGTTCTTAAATCCTCTCTTGCACAAGAGTTTGTTGGTTTGCATCATGATCTATTGAATGTTTCGAAGGTCAAATCAGCCATTGGAGGTAATACATTCGCTCTCCTTGATCAATCACCTATTATTTACTACTGCAAGATCATTTTTTCATGCTCTCGGAATTTTATTGAAGATGAAGGCCATTGCCATTCGCTTGGGATAATTTCTCATGCATTTCATGGTTTAGATCTCACCTCTAATGGTTCAAAGCAGATCTTAAGAAACCATCTTTCAAGTCATGGATCTGATTTGGATTCCAAGCAATCATTGACATTTGACGGTTCTTTTGGGCATAATCTCACCCATGATGGTTCGAAGGAGAAAACAAAAGACTACTCTACACATTCATGGTTTTGATCCTACCTCAGCTGATTCGAATCACAAGTTCCAGGATCATCCTCATACTTTTGGATTCGTTCTCATCACATTCGATCTGAAGAGAAAGTACAAGCACATTCTTTTTGAGCATGACCTACTTCTTCCAAAGAAGAAGATACCTCCAGACGTATGACCAAGCATCACACCTGCTTGAGTTTGGAGCATTTATTTTTTGTGTGTGCCTTACAACCTATTTTGAGGGGGGATATTTTTCCCATGAGGTTTTCCCCATTTCCTCGGTTTATTGACTGTTATTATTATTCATTGTATTGGGTGACCTTTGGTCTCAGTTACCAGGGCCCAGGATTAAGGGGGGGTGTTGGGATATTCCTATACTCCATCCTATTCCTACAAGCATGATCCATTTTTGCATTTTCAGTCATGCATGCATTTTGCATGCATGCATCCCAGTCATCAGTCCCAACACCTACCCCTCAGTTAGCTAGCCCTGGGAGCTTCTTTCTGATCAGTTTTATCTCTCCTAGTGCTTAGTACACCCTACATGCAATTGCATGCATCCCAGGCGCCCTCTCTCACCTACCACTCAGTTTCACTTCAGTTAGTTGAGTTATCTTCTGTTCTTTCCTTGATTTAAGGATAGACTGACTCTCAACTGGTTGTATCACTCCGATGGACCTCCAGTGAGACTAGACTTCCCATTCTGACTCCAATTAGTCCTCATGTGCCCTCCATTGAGCCTCCTTCATTCAGTTAGTTCCTCCATGTGCCAGTTACACCTACCACACTCAGTTAGACTCAGTTTGACATCTGGTTGACAATTACTTGTGCATTGATGACTCCACTGATGATGATGAGGACTCCTAGTTGTGCTTTGATGACTCTCTATTGATTTGATGATCACTCCATGAAGGATAATTCAAATTTCCACCTTGGAATTCGAATCCTCTCACCATTGTATTATTTATTTTTCCATATTGTGATTAATGAATTAGTGTGTGATGTTATTCTGCTTCTATCCGAGTTCTACTGTATCATAATTATGTTGCTCCTTTACACTGCATTGACCACTCTTCTTCTATTTTCTTGCTTAATCTTGATCTTTCTTGTGAGGTATACATCAGCTCTTAGATCTGCTGTGAGGATTTTCACAGCTCCGTTAGTATCCTGAACTCTTCTTCAAAAATCCATGTCGCCGCCTACAACTCATCATCCGTCCATCGCACCAAGTATTCCTTCCTTCGCGAACTACACATACGCTCGACTTCGCGTTCCTCTATTACTTCTGCGATCTCCTCCTTGTGTCAATCTGGAATCTGCACCGTCCAGTCGATGTTCGACACTTCTACGATTTCACTGCTTGAACCTTCTTCGAACTTGTACAGATCTGAGACATTGAACGTTGGTGAAATGCTCAAGTCATTTGACAGCTCCAACACATAAGCGTTGTTCGAAATCTTCCTCAAGATCTTACATGGTCTAATCTTCTTTAGCTTTAGCTTGTTATATATCCCTCTCGAAAATCTCTCCTTCCGTAAATGAGCATAGACTAAGTCTCCTTCACTGAACGACTATAGTCTTTTCTTCCTGTTGGCTCTCAATTTGTATGCCGCGTTGCTCTTTTCTATGCAATTTCACACATCCTCATGAACTTCTTTCATGTGCTCTGTGAATGATTCTGCATCCGCGCTTTTCCTAATTTTTGTCAGTAACTCTACCAAATCCACCATTCCATGTGGGTTTCTTTCTTGAACAATCTGGAATGGGCTCAAACCCGTCGACCAATTCACAAAATTGTTGTATGCGAACTCCGCTTGCGCCAACACATTCTCCCACTGCTTGGGTCTGTCGGTCGTCAAACATCTTAGAAGGTTTCCCAAACTTCTGTTCACCACCTCGGTCTGTTCGTCTGTCTGTGGATGATATGCCGAGCTAAACTACAATCTCGTGTCCAGTTTCTTCCATAGGGTTCTCTAGAAATGCCTCATAAACTTGGTATCCCGATTGGACGTGATACTCTTCGGTAACCCATGCAATCTGACTACTTCCTTGAATAATAGTACAACAATGCTTGTGGCGTCACTTGTCTTCCGACATGGAATAAAGTGTGCCATTTTTGAAAATCTGTCAACTACAACAAATATTGAGTCACTTCCCTGCTGCGTCTTCGACAATCCTAGCACATAATCCATGCTCAGGTGCTCCCATGGGGTATTCGGTACCGACAATGGTGTATACAACCACGTGTTCTAACTTCCTCCTTTTTCCAACTGAAAAACTCTACAGTTTCGCACCCACTTTCCGACATCTATCGCCATCCCTGGGCAATAATACTTTTCTTCGACCAATGCTCTAGTTTTGTCAATGCCAAAATGACCCACTAATAAATCGTTATGCAACACTTGGATTAGGTTCTCTCGCACTGATCCTCTGGGAATGCACAACTATCGTCCTTTGAATAGGTACCCCTCTTGGATGAAATAATCCAAGTATGGAGTTCTGTCGACACTCCATGGTTTGCGGCAAGCTTCCCATGCTTTCGCAAAATCCTTGTCGGTCGCATATTCTGTCTTTACCGACTCTATTCCTGTTTCCTGAACTGTTGCCGTGTTCAGCAATGCAACTCTTCTGCTCAGCGCGTCGGCGACCTTGTTCGACTTGCCCGACCTATGTTGCAACATGAAGGTATATCCTTGTAGGAATTCAACCCATTTCATGTGTCGCTGATTTAACTTCGACTGAGTATTCAGATACCTCAGTGCTTGGTGATCTGTGTACAACACAAATTCTTTGGGCAACAAATAATGCTTCCACTTCTTCAATGCTTGGACAATAACATAAAATTCCTGGTCATAGACCGAATATTTTCTCTTTGCATCATCCAACTTTTCACTGAAGAATGCAATTGGTCGGCCCTCCTGGCTCAACATTGCTCCAATTTCTATTCCACTTGCGTCGCAATTGACCTGGAAAACTTTGTCGAAATCTGGGAGCGCCAACACTGGGCTCTTAGTGACCTTTTCCTTCAACTTGTCGAAGGCTCACTGGGCTGCTTCCATCCACTTGAACTCTCCTTTGAGCATGTATTCTGTCAATGGTGCACAAATTTGACTGAATCCCTTGATGAAATTCCTGTAGAAAGTGGTAAGTCCATGGAAACATCTCACTCCAGTCGCGCTTGTCAGGTCAGGCCAATCCAATATCGCCTTCACCTTTTCTGGGTCCATCACTAACCCTTTACCCGAGATTACGAATCCAAAGTATACCAGTTCTTCCTTCATGAAGAAACAGTTTTTCAGGTTCACCATCAGCTTCTCATCCTGCAACTTCTGCAATACTCGTCGAATGTGCCCCAAGTGTTCTGCCTTGGTTCAATTGAAAATCAGAATGTCCTCTAGATAGACTACGACAAACTTTCCCAAGAATGGTTTCAGTACTTGATTCATCAATCGCATGAATGTACTGGGTGCATTAGTCAATACAAATGGCATGACTAACCACTCTTACAACCCTTCCTTTGTCTTGAATGCTGTTTTCCATTCATCTCCTTCTCTAACCCAAATCTGGTGATAACCGCTCTTCATGTCTATCTTTGTGAAGTACTTCGCTCCACTCAAACAATCCATCAATTCATCCATTCTTGGAAATGGAAACCAATACTTGATCATTATCTTGTTGATAGCTCTAGAGTCTGTACACATCCTCCATTCTCCACCTTTCTTCAGCACTAATATTGCTGGTACCGCGCATGGACTTAGACTCTCTCTGATCAACCCTCTGTCCAACTCCTGGACCTATCGATTGAGTTCCTGGCCTTCTATCGTACTCATCCTATGCAGTGCTTTGTTTGGCAGAATCGACCCTGGAATCGAGTTGATCTGATGGGATATGCTCCTTGTCGACGGCAGTCCCGTCGGTGTCTCGTCGACCATTATGCTTCGAAACTCTTTGAGCATATTTCCAAGTTCGACCAGAATTTTCTCCTCCATTGTCACACTCTCGACACATGGTCCTTTCAGAATGATAGCATAACACCCCGACTGCTTTTCCTCCTCCACAAGGAATTCCTTCGCTGAACACATCAACACGTGCTTCTCCCAAAAGTTGCTGTCGCCTTGCTCCTCCGGTTTCGGTTTAAGAGTCCTTTGCACGCCATTCTTCCAAACTGTGACTGTGTTGGCTTGACCATCATAGATAATTTCCTGATCATATTTCCATGGTCTTCCTAACAACAGATGGCACGCGTACATTGGGATTACGTCGCACAGTATGCTGTCCTCTAACTTCCCAACCTTGAAGTTAATCAGGAACTATTTGGTCACCTTCACATGGTGTCCTTTCTGCAACCATGAGATCTTGTAAGGGTGTGGATGTTCTCGACATCTCATCTTTTCTTTCTCGATCACCTTTGTCGACACAAGATTCTTAGTGCTTCCACCATCAAATATGGTCTTGCAACGCCATTCACTGATTCGCACCTTCGTTTGAAAGATCGCCTTCTACCGTGCTGGCTCTTGCTCGTTGCGTTTGTCGTCCAGAACCAGTGTCTTGCTGGCTGTCATGGCTCGGATTTTCTTCTTACCATCCCCACTGCTGTCGGATACCAACTCTTCCCTCTCGTCGACTTGCTCATGTCTTCGACATCTGGGTTTTGACTCCTTCGCAACATGTAGGTTCTCTGGGAATTCATATGCCTTGTGTCCTGCTCCATGACACTTCACTTGTAACAGATTATTGCTGGTCTGTTAGCTCCTTTTATGTTGGATGGACCACTTCGACCATACACACCTCGACTGCGGTTCTCACGACCATCGTATTGGTTTTCTTATGCTTTCTCCCTTGTCAATGTCCCTTCCACATGTCGACTATCTTCGACAGTTTCCCTTCTGTAACCTCTACTTTGAACTTTCACGGAAACAGTCTTCGCACCCCAACCAATCATTCGACCTCTGGTCGCTTCTGATTTCCTCGACAGTTTCTCTTTTGCCTTCAGAGCTAACTGGTAGGCTTCACTCACTGCTCTGAATATTGACATGCTCAAGTCATCCTGAATGGCATATTTCAAGCCGTTCACATACCTAGCGACAAATTCTTCTCCTTTGTCGGTCTGGCTCGACCTTATCAACAGTTTGTAGAAATCTTCTGTGTATTCCTTCATGGTCATCTCCTTTTGCCGAAAATTTTGCAACTTCATGATCAAGGAAATCACATAGTCGTTTGACAAGAACTTTCCTTTCAGCTTGGCGACCATCCTGTCCCAAGACTTGATTTTCTCCTTGCCCTTCTTGACTCTGTCAGCCTGTACATTGTCCCACCACAATGAGGCATGACCCTTCAACCTTAGACATGCAGTCTTAACCCACTTAGGATCCTCGATCTGCTCTATGTCGAAGTATTTCTCCATCTCTCTGAACCAGTCGATCAAGTCTTCCGGGTCTAAAATTCTTGAGTAGGTGTGAACGTCTATCTTTGCTCGACCTCTCATATCCGTCAGAAGCTTGATGAGTTTTTTCTTTTGGCTCATCTTCCGCTACTTCACATGGTTCCACTTCTTCGACTTCCTCGTCGCTGTGGTCTAACGCATCAGGAATACAACCACGCCTTTGGCTTTCTTTGATCGCTGCGACTTCATTTGTCAAAGTTCACATAGTTTGGACGCACTCGTCGAACATCTCATGATCAACTGTGACTGTTGCGCCACGCACTCTTCGTCCTCGGGCATTAACGCCTCTGTGATCCATTTTCAACCTCTGCTAAAACTCTCACTCGTCCAATCGCAACCGGACTCAAGAAGTCATGTACAACTCTACCCAACCTCAGCTGGAGCTGTTCAACGCACTTCCAGGCTCAATATCACTCGAGGTTCTTCTACACACATGGATTCACTTTCGGCTCTGATACCAACTGACGCAAGGCAAGTTGGTATCGCTGCCTTTCTCCTCGACAGGATTTTCCTCCTGCTTAATTCAACCAGACTCACTTCCGGGCTTTGATACCAACTGACGCAAGGCACCTTATCGCAACAAGGTTCTTGCTTAACAATACACATGACACGACCACAACGTTTACACAAAACAAGGTGTAAAACAGGATGCCATAAGTGATCTATATTACTTCTACCAATCGGTTACAATGCGAAATAACTGTAAATACAATTGATTAACTACTTGTCGGCCTCAACCGTTACAATACAGAAGTAACTGTGGTGTTCTCTCTTAGTGTGTCGACCTCACCCTCTCCTGGTTCTCTACTGAACTCTGAGCTATGGCTCGATCTTCTCTTCGGCTCTGCTTGACTCTCCAACTGCCCCGTCTCCTCAACTGATCCAAACTTCCTGATCTTCTACCAAGCTACTGCTGTTCCCGAGACCACTGCAATCCCCGAGACACGCATCCTCCTGTCAGCCGATTCTTCCACGATCTTGTAGACCTGCAACTGTCAGCACCCCTGACCATGCTGCACAACCTTTGCTTGTGACGACATCCTTCATGTCTTCACCCACCTGCAATAAATTCCATTAACTTCCTCAGCAATTCCGAACTGTTTCCAAGTACTCTTCTTGACTTATATGCTTCCTTCTGACAAGCTACAATAAACCGTCACATCGGCCATACTGTCCTCCGTCAGCTTCGACTCACCTGTCGGCTTCCTTCGCAACCCAAGGCTTCACCATTCCGCCCCTTCCTCCTCGCTTGGCTCACTCCCCATCCTGTCGATGTCATGGTTCGACAACATGTCGACCTTCCCACGACTCTGTGGCAACTTGTTGCCTATCGACATTTACATGTCGACTATCGACTGTCGTCTGTCGACATTGACATGTCGAGTCTCGACCTCCTAACTCCTATCGACCACTTCGACAACTTCTGCTCGACTTATGAATTCGACAAGTCAATCTGCTTCATGCACCAGCGGTTGTCGGTACTCCCTCTGGTCGGCTCCCTCATGTCGATCAACTTCGACTGATCTTCCTAGGCTCCGATGCTCTTGCATCACTTTTGAGTGAAATTACAAACAAAATGCCGTAGGTAAGTTGCCTTGCCTTGCAAACTTTGTAGTTCCGTAACTTCAGCAGGAGGTGGGAGAGAAACAATGGCTTCCACCTTCAGGGGATCAATCCAGATCCCATCCTTCGAAACGATAAAACCTAGGAGGCGTCCGGAATCGATGCAGAAGATACACTTGTGAGGGTTCAAGCGGATGTTATACCGCCTGCATCTGAGGAATACAGTCATCAAATGATCAATGTGGAACTCACACTGCCGTGAAAGGGAAGGTAGCTCATCAAGGTAAGGTTCCACGAAGTTCTTCACATCATGAAAAGCGTACGACATGGCCTGCTGGAATGTGGCACTAGCATTTTTGAGACCAAAAGGGAGCTTGCGATAAGAAAACATGCCCCAAGGACAGATGAAAGCTGTCTTATGTTGGTCGATCGGGTGGATCTCAATCTAGTTGTAACCGGAGAAGCCATCCATGAATGAAAAGATGACACTTTCGACGCAATTGTCTATGATCTGATCGATGAAGGGAGTGGGGTAGTTGTCCTTAGGACAAGCCTTGTTCAAATCCCGATAATCGACATAGACACGAATGGTGCCCTGCTTCTTATCCACAAGGACGACATTTGAGACCCATTCTGTTAATGGAACAGGGTAGATAAAGCCATCCTTCAAGAGATTTTCAATTTCTGCTTGATTGCCACAGTTTTTCGAGTGTGTACCGGTCATAACTTTTGGTGGACTGGTTTAGCATCAGGATAGGTTTTTATTTCATGTGAAACAATAGCAGGGTCTATCCCCGGCATTTCCTCATAGTTCTGAGCAAACACGTCTCGCAATTGCTTGAATAAGGCCGTAAAAGTAGTAATCTCTTCAGGGGAACATTTCTGGCCTAAACGAATATGTTCCACTACACCAGGGGTAACCGAGATGTCAATTGGGGTGGTGGCTTCGATGTTTGCCAAGTTTCCCTTAGTGTTTGTATGACATGTGAGTATAGGGGACTGGGGGTAAGGGTAGACATCTGGTGTGAAAATGGTGGTGATGGTGTTCTCTACAGAATACCACTGGGGAAGGAAAGATGATCGATGGTGGAGGTCTTCCCATAGAGGTTCATCCACACTCATAATCTCCATGATGGACTTGTCAGACGAAAAATTCTGGAGCAGAGGGTCGGGTAAGGATGACGTCTGCTGTAGAGAATAGGATGTAGAGGCCACGGCCAAGTGGTCCTCAGGTGTTGACTGGATAGCCTCATAAGTGAGTTCAGCAGTTGAAAGAGGCATAGTATCTCCAATCAAATGCATAGTGGCTTCATTCGTTACTAGCCATTGATCGTTAGAGTTGGGGAAAGATGAAATCCCAAAGGAGATCATGTTCACCGTGGAAACATGATTAGGGGGATCCGGGGTTGGAAAGATGCCCATAAGACATGACTCTTTTATGAGGCCAACCCCCACGCTCTCATACAACTGCGAAGATTGTCCAAGAAATGGGACATTATCGTCAGGATGAGTAGCGGTGTCTGGTGTGCAGAAGTCTAGTTGGTCGACAGTGACAATTCGGCCTTGGTGGGGGAATTGCATTATGCGGAATATAGATGGAGCTACCGCATTCATGGCATAAAACCAATTACGACCAAGTAAGAGATTATAATCCAAAGGGGCTGCGACTACTTCCACATTAATGGCTGCGGTCTTACCCCCCAACTCGACTGCTAAGGCTTGTAATAGCCCATGGGGTTGAAAGCCATGACTGTCGAATGATTTCAAGGTGGTGGGAGAGCAGTTTAACTCGGGAGAACCAATGGCTCTCCAACATGATATCGACATGACCGAGGTAGAGGCACCTTCACCTAAAACAATACGATGGATTGTATTCCCAACAATCTTCGTGGCAACTTGAAATGCCAAATGGTGGGAAAGCCTCAGTTTAAAATACTCGAGACAGAACATGATTGTATTAGAAGAATCCAGATCAACCGTGCCAATGGCAATGATAAGAGTATTGTGCTGATTGGGACAGTATGCAAGACCTCTAGCGTCGACATAGCACAAGGAGATTGTTCCAAGTCCTCCACAATGTTGTAGTTTTGAGCTTCCTGAGCATTGGGATTGAAAATTGCTTTCTGAATCGTGCTCTTGGGCGGATGCAAAAATGACTCTAAAGAAGGATTCTCAATGGTGAGAGAGGCCTGCGGTATAGTAACATAAGGCACAGAAGTGGAAGCTTTTTCAACATTACTTCCAATGGGTTCCTTTGGAGGGACTGAGTCATATGAACGTGATTGTGTGTTCAAATTCACTGTCTCACTACGCATCATGAGAACATGCGCGGTGGAGGATGCCTCGTAGTGTGCAGGGGAGGCTTGAGCAATCAACTGTTGATTCTGAGTAGGGAAGGGATCATTGAGAACTGTGAGTGTAGGGTTTCCCTTGATAAACTTCTGTACTTCATCTCGGTGAGGACATTCCTTAGAGAAATGATCTCCACCACATAGTAAACAAGGATACTTCAACTTCCTCTTCTGTTAGGTGTCTTCAAGGGTGAGCTTGGGCTCTTGCTGATTAGAAGGCTTAGGTTTTCCTTTGTTTTTCTTCTTACCACCAGATTTCTAGGATGAAGGTGATTGAACAGAATTGACCTCTTCTGTGGAGGTAGGAGTGGGTGACTTGGTGGGGCTGTTTCCAGCCTGTGGTGGGGATGGGGAAGAACCCTGGGGGTTCGATGATCCACCAATTTGAGTAGGAGGCTGGGTGGTAATGGAACCAATGATGCCATCGGCTTGAGGTCCCTTAGGTGGTTTCGCAGGTTCATACGTAGGGCGGGGTGCATCAGGAACGATTTCATACAATGTGCCGGATTGAGCATATACCAGGTCTAAATAATGGGCACGAGCAATAACCTGTTCCTCAGTGACAGCCCCTCCCATGGCCACATCTCGAGCTACGACAGGTAAATGAGACTTTGTGAACCAGTCAGCTAAGAGTTGGTTTGGAATATGAGCCTTAATGAGACGTCATCTTCGCCGCCACTCATGGATATGATCTGAGATATGAGTGGAAGTGTTTTGACGGAGCAAGGTCAGTAAGTTCATACCAGTCTCATAGAAAATGGGAAACTGGAAATGGGTCAAAAATGACATAGCAAGAGAGCAAAAATCTGGAAAAGGGTTGGGTGGTAATTCAATATACCACTTGGCAGCTGGGCCGGTGAGAGTCCATTGGAATAACCTAAAGATGGATCAAGTCATCCATCAAGGAGTTGGATGAACACCCTAAATGGTATTTCATCACATGATTTTTTGTATCCTCACTAGGTTTGCCATCAAATTTGGGAATATCTGATGGTTGTTTCACCGGAATTGGTGGCCAATTGTATTCGTGGAAGATGGGGTCATTAGTCATACAAGACAGGTCAGGTAGGTCCAAAGTGGCCAAGAAAGGCAGCTATTAATTCGGATGCGGGTACTGATAGTACTGATATGGCATGTATGGACCAGTGGGACCTTGCATTGACTGGTTGTAGGGTGTTCCCAGAGGAAACTGGCCGTAAGGGGGTGTGCCACCCGGACCATATGTAGGTCCACCACCATAATAGGGTGGTCCATAAGGTGGGGGTTCATCGCCACCACCGAGAGGGGGTGGGCCTCCTCCAAATGGTGGGGTTCCATCGCCGCCACTGAGATAAGGTGGAACTTTACCACCTCCGTCGGGAGGGGGTGGGCCTCCTTCAAATGGTGGGGGTCTGTCGCCACCACCGGAATAAGGTGGAACTCCATCGCCTCCTCCGGGAGGAGGTGGTGCTCCACCGCCTTCGTCGGAAGGGTGTGGGACTCCTCCGCCACCTCCACCAAAATAGGGTGGTCCTCCACCACCGTTGAAAGACAATACACACATAGAATGGTAAAACTCTAAGACATTATTCATTCAAAGAGTACCAATATATAGTACTCTCAAATATGCCACCTCAGTGAGAGATATTCTCTAGATCCTAACACCTATCATGGTGACTAGGCTAGGAAATCTTCTCCAAATCATTTAGAGACTTATCTAGGATAAATGACTATTATCCCAAATAATAAATATAATAATGTGACATTTAACTTATGTGATTGCTAATGTAAGCCATAAGGCTAACAACCGCCACCAGGATGGGGTGGTCTTCCACCATAAGGTGGGGGTCCTTTGCCACCCGGGGGGGGAGGGGTGGTCCTCCATCTCCACCGGAAGGGGGAGGTCATCCACCTCCGCCACCAGGAGGGGGTGGACCATGGTTTCCAGAATGATGTGGTCCTCCTCCAGACGGTAGAGGTCCGCCTCCTTCAGAATTGTGTGGGGGCCCGATGCCTCCGGAAGGAGGTGGGGGGGGGACTGAATGGGGGTGGTGGTATGTGAGGGATGGTAGGGGGGGTCCATGTTGTAAAAAATTTTGATGCCCCCATAGAGTGTATGGATTTCCAGGATAAGGTATCTCGTAGAGTGCGTTTTTGGGATTGAATTGTCCCGATACAGGGTTAAGCCAACCTGGATACGCTTGACTCCATGGTGGTTGATTTGAATGGGATGGTCCCCTAACATGGGATAATCTCATGGTGGATGCTCCGACGGGTAGGGAAGTTCCAATGGAAGGGCCGAGAGGAATTCCTTCTCCAGTATTATGGTTAGGAGATGGGGGTTTCCCCCCAGCAACAACGTGCTGACCACTAATCAAAGATTGACCCAATGTGGGTTGTTGATTACCTACTGCGGGATTAACATTACTCGTAAGAAAATTAGGGGGTAAATAATATCCTCCCCGCGAGTTTTGGGGTGGGGGAGGAGTGGGTAATGTTCTTGTAGTAGTAAGAGGAGTGTTGGACTATTGTCCTTCAACAGGTTGAGTCGTTTTGGGTATAGAACTGGTCTCCTATCTAAGGGGTGTATTTGCAGGAAGTGAGGGTTGATCAGGTTCATAAGTGGTCATGTTGTGGATGGATGGTTCCAGTGAGTCATAAGATAAAGTGTGAATCGGGATCTGTCGATATGCGAGTAACGTCGGGTCTTCCACCCTTCGTAAAAGACTTTGTCTTTGAAATTCCTTGCCCATGGCACGTAATCGATTCAAGCAATCACGAAAGGGTCCGAAAAGCTTGTCAGGAGTGGGCCAACTGGGTGGGGATATAGTGGAAAAATGGGCCACTTGTTGACCTAGAGATGTTTCCCAAAAGGGTGCAGCTGGACCAAAAGTAGCTGATACAGGGTCGTCCTGGGAGGGATTTAACCATTCCATAGATCCAGGCTCTCCCGGTAAAATGGGAGGGAGAGGTACGTATTGTGAAGTGGAAGTTTCCGCCTCTTCACCCCTTGAGGGGTTGGAGGTGGGTGAATCTGGAGGGAATATGTGTGCTCTGACATTCAAAGTAGGATTTTCTACTTCAGGTGACACGACCGTGATGTGTGGGTCCATTCTTACCCTCAAAATTAACTCCTGATTAAGGGGATATTCGGGTGGTAAGTTCAAAATTTTTCTGGACCTTCTCCAAGGAAAGTCAGCCAGAGTGACTGAACCATAGTTTCTCCTAAGAATATTCTAAACAAAAGAAAAGCAGTCCAGAAAAATCTACCAAACTAAGGCCACAAGCAAACTTATGTGATAGGTGTGGATTCAAAAGTATGGAACCTCACAGGATTGTCAAGGCTTCGCAACTCGCGATATGCCGCAGGGTCCAATAGTAAAACGCAACAAGTAGGATTGGGACCGTACCCTTGCCTGAATACCCAACTACCTGATAGTACATGCGTAGTAGCTCCCCGAGTGCTGTTCTCGGTGTATTGCTCTGCCAAGACGGCCAATGGATAGCTCAGTTGGTTTCAGGAATCCTAAGAGTGTCTCATGATATACGCAAGGTACGTGGGAGCTCAAATCCGTGTTGGTGCTGTCTAATGCATAACTGTATGACACGAGACCTTCTGATATACTACCGAGTACATGAAACACCTTTCGATATACGCCAAGTACGTGAAGTGCCTTTCGATATACCCTAAGGTACGTGAAAGAGCCTTCGATATATTGGTTGGTACGTGAAAGAGCTTTGATATATTGGTTGGTACATGGAAGACTACAATACCCCCGGGATGCAGTGCAAGCAAATAACGACAGCTACCATGTTTTAAGACGCCGGAACATGTCTCTAACTTAACACACAAGTTACTAAATATTTTACCCTAGTGCTACCGTTAATTTTATCTGGACGGTTAGTTGAATGCATGAGGTGAGTACATAAACGTAAGCATAATGCAAGCCCTAAATACATGAAAAAATGCACTTTTTCTTTTGATGAAATCTATGTATGGGAGGGAGAAATCTTTTTCAAGTGGTTTTTACCAAAACAACAAAACTTCAACAAATCTCAATTCTACCAAAAATAATAATGAAAGTACTCTTTTCTGTTTTTCTTTAAGCAAAACATGAAAATCAACAACACAACACATCCAAATCAAAGCATTTTCTTTTTGTATTTTCGAATCAAAAAATGATACTAAGTGATGAAAAGAGAGAATTTCTACTTAGAGCACACTAACTCCTCGAATTTCACTATGATAGCTGAAAAGCATGAAAAACAAAAAATGCATATAATTTTTTTTCAAGCATGGAAACACTTTTGCAAAAACTTGATTTTACTTGGATTTTCCAGAAAATGAATGGCTCATAATTCGTGAAAAACACAAATAATTGAGTTTTCTTTCAAACTTTCCAAAAGATTTATGAATGGTAAACTCCAATGCATGAGACAATGATTACAACAATTCTCAAATTAACTTGAAAAAGGGTAAAAATGAAGCGCTTTTTGATTTTTCAATGAATGCACCAAGACAACGCTTGACAATAATTCTGATTTCAAATATAAATGGCTGAAAAGAAAATATTACTTGCAGCACTCTAATCATTCAGAAATTCTCAAGAAAATGAAAAGCACTCATACGAATTGAAAACACACAAGACACTAAAAAAAACAACCGGATGCAAGCAAAACTAAAATATGTGCACAAAAAGAGGTCTGGAATCAGATCCAATGCGATTACTAGATCCGGTGAGGAAAGGAGGGAATGCAAGGTCAAGTGGATGAAGGTGGGGGAGACTAAAGTGTCCACCACTACCAAGTCTCAAGCTTGTCCAAAATGGGACCCAAAAGCAATCCAAACAAATCCAAACACTACCAATGAACAAATCACAAGATCCCTGATTGGAAAGTACAGTACATAGAGGTCTGCAAATCAAACTAAACTAAAAAATGGAGAGGAGATGACCTAAACCCTAGGCTTGAGTGTTCGACGCAGCCTGTGATCAGGCACAGAGTGCCCAACCCAGGTTATGTGTAGATGATCGGCGTCGACGATGCAAGATGCAAATCTGGGTTTAGTGCCAAAGGCACAGGTTAGAGAGAGGTAAAAAGTGCCAGTGAGAGGACGACTCTTTGGATATACTACTCAGGTGCTCCGGCAAAAATAAAAAATATCTCCAAGGATGAGAAACAAAAAGGGTTTGATAATTACACATAGACTCAGAGAAAGCTAACCGACTCTTTGACAAGAAGATTTGATGGTGAAAAAGGCTTAGGAGGAAAATGAAATGGCTCACTAAGAAATCAAAGAAGATGATTTTCAAATGAAAACTTAAAACAACGTACGTATCCCCAGTATGGTCACCAAATTTGTTACCGGACAATCTACCGAAATCGGACGTAAGGCATGATCTCCCTAGTTCAATGCGAATCTAGAGCAAATCGGACAGAATACAAATCTACCTTCCTAGATCTAATTAGAGATTGAGAGATGTAGGCATATTACCTTTCATATCTATAGATCTCTTTCTTCCTCGTCTCTTCAAATTCCACGGTTGTCAAATCCAAAGCTGTAAGACCTGTCAGAACATACAAGAGACAAGCAAACAATAATAGTACATCTACACTATAATTAATCTAAGTAAATAGTTAAGTAAGTAAACTATAAATATCAATGAACAACAAGACATTTATGGAAAGAGTTTTGTATTACTGTATAAAAGTGGAAATACATAGAAGTGTGACGATTACAACCAAGCCCTAACGTAGCAATCTTCCTCCAACAAGACAAGCCAATGCCTCTACGGAGAAATGGGTGCCTCCAATGGATGAATGATGATCTCCTAAGGTTATTTCACCAACATATGGATGCTATAGCCTTCCTCCCTTTGGAATGGAGATGGCTATTGTATTTATAGGACCAAGTGGATAGAGTAGGTTGAGGATCATGGGGAGAGGGCTAAGGGATCTTTCCTCAAGGCTAGGAAACTGAAGGCCAGCTCACTTGGGAGTTAGGGATAGGGATCCACATCATCCAACTTCTAGAATTCGCTCGAAAGATACCTTATCTCATTAAACTAACTCCGGTGCAGGTTGCATGAGGACAACCTGCGCCGACACTTCTTGCCCAAAGACAACATGCGTCGACCTAATTAGAAATGTGGACAAAGGACATCAACTTGCTCTAACTAACTGACTTGATCATGGGACTTCAGGGATTAAGGCACTGAGTTGACATATGTCTCATGATGGTGAGATTTTGGGTATAACGCTCCCCTTCCTTTTATTTCCTCCTTCTTCCCCCTTTTCTTAATTTCTTGTTTATTATTATTATTATTATTTTTTTTACCATAATGAAATTTCACTTTCCGTTACTACTCATTTTTTTGTTTCTTTTTATTGTGATTATTATTAATTTTATTATTATATTAATTATATTATTTTTGATTGAAACTTCCATATATTCATATATGGGGGTTGTTACACCCTCCACATTGCAAACCGACTTATGTAGATTTCAACTTTGACTGAAAATGCACCCACTTGCAAAAAACAAATATTTTACTTTTATGAATGACACAAAGAATTTATCTAAACTATCAATACAAAACTAAACATTATAAACTTAATAATAAAAAAACTTAAGTTTTCTTATGCCCCTTTTCCCTTGAATGAATGAGATTCCACAAGTAAATGGAAGTTTAAAAGAATTACACCGATTGATAATACCAAATTGAATCTACTATATGACCTATTGGAGGTATAATATTTTCTTGATGCGACTTTTGTTGTTGTAGATTTGCTTGATTTAGAGTACCTTCTCATGCATTCTCTCCACAATCAAGTCATTGGTGTGCACATGATAACAATCAATAGATCAAGGCACTCATATGATCTGAATAAGTATGTATTATTAGTAGTGTCAACTTCACAAGCATCATATGTTCAAATCCAATAGCCTATGTTTGACCAACCTAGGTATTTCAATAGTCAACCTTTCATATATAGATAGATCTGTAATGTCCCCATCCAAATAAATCACATGAAGGGAAATTTCCACCAATATACTAGTTCCCTAGGTTGGGGTGGAAATATTTAGACTTGGAATAAGGGAGCTATAAGACCCCAAATAGACATTAGATTGATAAATATACATTAAAGGGGCTAAATAATAATAATAATAAAATAAGGTGGCACTTGGTCATGAGGGCGCATAGGTGGTGTGGGACCCACACAAGGAAAGATTCTCCATGCCACATGGAATCCTATTCTCACCCATTAGAATCCAAGGTGGAGTCTAACCTTCTTAGGGGAGTTGGAGAGGAATTATTCATGGCATGAATCAAGGAAGGTTGAATTCGAGTGGAAGAGTAACTCCCATGGAAGAGAAAGAGGCATATCAGAAGTATTGTGACACTTGGAGTTAGATTCCCTAACCTCTATGACAACAATGATGCAGATTCTATGACACATATGAAAAATATCAGACCTGATTGCTGACATATGACCTATATGACATTTCAGGGATAAAAATAGCCTCCAAGAGGGCACACAAGGGGAGTTATGGCAACCAAGATCCCCCCCCATTCGAATTGATGGAAGAGGAAGGCTAGGAAGTGTTGGACAAGTGGAACTCATGGGAAATCAAGCCATGGATTCCTTGGGAGGTTAATAAAAGACAACAAGAAAAAAGGAGACCATATTTTTATCATTTTCTCATTTGGAGAGCTTAGCTTGTCCTTGCATAGTGGATGTTCATCCTCCCTGCCTTAGAACCAATTTCGAGGGTGAAAGATTCTCATCCTAGTTGGTTGATGGAGAGGCCATTAATATCTATAAATAGAGCTTCATGGATATGTTTTAATGCAGGTTCAAATTCCAACTGAGTTCGAGTTCATCTTCTGTCATTCTTCTCTATGCCTATTCTACTATATTTCTCTCAATGTCATGTAAATGTGCAAGGGCACACTTCTTGTTGCATATAGTTAGTGGATGATTGTTATTTCGACTTCATGGACATGTTATTTGCTTCATATCTCTGTAATAATCATATCATGAGAGCCACAAACCAAACACCATGTATTTCAAGTGACATCCCAATCAAGAAAGAGATTCGAGCCATTTTCCCCATAGCATTTGCATAATGAATATGGAATGATGTTGTATCTGTTTTGTATCAGAGTTTGCTCATATATTTCTCCATGTTATGAGATGTATATGAAGTTAATTTAATTTCCCAAATGATGTTTTCATATCCTTGAAGTGTCACTATGGTTTATGATTAAATTCGAGACTCCTTGTCCACCATTTTCACCATAAATCCTAGACTATAGAAGTTGCTGTTCATTGGGATACCTATTCGACCCTACAAATAAATATAATGCTGCACACATATTGTCCTTAATGTAATATAATAGATCCAATTCCCATACCAAGAATTATTGAATGCCGTACAATGTTTGTAAAAGCATTTAATGGAAGACCTAGGGGGATCTCCACTTCTCAAATTAACTAGACTTGTCCCAAAACTTCTTTCCTTGCAAATTTCAGACCATGGATGGGTATATCAGTTATTTGGGTGTCAGAAAGATGTGTTAATGTTTCCTATTCACCATCAAGACATTCCTCCCCAAATTTGAAAGCACTTGGAGGTGTTTGGAACCAGTTGTAAACTACAACCCTAGAGTCAAAACAAGGTGAACCCAAGCATTTTCTTTTGGAGGGATATTAAAGTGGTATCAGATCATGGTCCTTGAACCTGATTTGGGTGACCATTTATGAGGTCAAGAAGTCATCACCCACCCTTAGAAACCGAAACTGAAAGTACCTTTGGTGAAGAGGAAGAATCAGGAGAAGAGGTGCACTTTGTTGAGACTATGGCTAAGGATGAGAAAGAAACCTCAGAGATGGAGGAGAAAGAGGATTTTAGGAAATTCATGAATCCATTTTTTGAGGACATGACAAGGCAGATAATGCAAGGGTTCTAATTGATGGCTAGTCAAATTGGAAGCAAATTGGCAATAGGAGGCAACAATAGTTCCCCTTTCGAGGAAAATAAGGCATTTGGTGGAAGCATTTTCTCAAAGATGGGGCCAGACAACCAACCCAATGAATTCCAGAGCTCAATAAGAGCCACCACACCCAAGTTTATTGAGGTCAAATAGGATCTTAACACCCAATATGGAATGCAAGAAGTTCTAGCAGAATGACAACAATTGAGTGAAGATTGTAGGAGGACCTTACCATTTGATCAATTCTTGACTTTCTCAAACAAGATCAAAACGAGGGGAGGAAACATAACTCCTTTCCAAAATAAAGAATTGAATTATGATATAGGTAAAATTCCCCTTCCTACCTTTAATGGCTCATCTCAAAGTTCTGCAAATACTTGGGTACAAAAGTTAGATGCATATTTTCAGCTAAATCCAATGGTTGAAGAGGATGCTTTTAAATGGCTATTTTGCATCTTGAGGGAGAAGCAAATGATTGGTGGTTCCATGGAATTAAAACCTTGGTACATGATCAGGTCACATCATATGAAGAGTTTTTTAACATGTTAATGGAAATATTTGAGCAAAAAGACCCTGAAATGCCTTTCAAGGAACTAGCACAGTTGAAGCAAACTGGAACCCATGAGGAGTACATGTTGGAATTCCAAAAGCTATAAATTATGGTGGGTGATGTATCTATGGTTCGATTGGTATTGATATTTTCTAAAGGATTGGATGAACCTTTGAAATATTTAGTTAAATCTCACAAACCTACTTCACTATAAGATGCCATGAACTTGGCAAGAGATTTGCAAAATGTGCTACCCAAGACAAAGTATCCTCCCAAGACAAATTTTCCTTCCAAGTTCAGATTTGACAACAGACCATGGAAAAAAGATCATTTCGGAAGGACAAGAAAGAGGGACCAAGCAAGGAAGAACTCAAAAGTAAGAAACTATGTTACACATATTTTCAACCATGGGTACCAGGGCATAAATGTGCTAAGTGGAAAGCACAATTCAATGAAGTATTTTCTGATGATGAAGGGGACATGAAGGAATAACAACAAATTTCAGCCCAAGAAGAAGGATATGACATGACATAATAAGATCATCCATCACCCGGAAAAGGGAGAATGGCAGTGCTTTAAGGAGTGCCTCGTTTTCAAACCATCCGATGCAAGGGAGTGGTACAAGGGCAGAGAGTTTTGGTATTGGTAGATGGAGGAGAAAATCATAACTTCATTGATGCAGCCTTGGTGGAGAGGAGAAAGTTATATATTGAATCATTCGAAGGGTTCACAGTCATCATTCCAGGTAACAATTCTATGGAATGCAACACATGGATTCCAAAGCTACAACTTAACAAAGGAAATTACACATTTTCTGATAGATTCTATGTTGTGGATGTTGATGATACAAATGTGGTTTTGGGAGTACAATGGTTGTACTCTATAGGAGAACATACAGTGAACTACCAAATACTTGAAATGAAGTTCAAGGATTCGAAAGGAAAACAAAGGGTAGTGAGAGGAATGCACACCTATCCGAACCAAGTCATGTCTTACCACAATATGAGGTCCATATTGGGACATGAGGACATTGAATGGATTGCAGAATGTTTCATCACTTCCCCCAAACCAAACATAAATATTGCAGAACACCCAAGGGATATAAGGAAACTACTACACAAGTATGAAAGGGATTTTTGGAGACCTTCCCCCTGGAAGGCCACCTGAAAGAGGAGTTGAGCATACCATTGTTTTGGAGGTAGGTACTTCACCTATCCAAATACCCCCATATAGACACCCAAAAAGGTTCAGAGGTGAGATTGAGAAGGCTAATCAAGAACTCTTGGAATTGGGGCTCATTAGACCAAGCTCAAGTCCCCATGTTTTTTCAGTTGTCTTGGTGAAGAAAAAGGATGGAACCTTAAGGATGTGCATTGATTTTAGAGCTTTAAACAAGAAGACAATAAAGAATAGATATCCCATCCCTCAGATAGATGAGCTATAATTTAGAGCAAAGCTCTTTTCCAAAATTGATCTTAGATCTGGTTACCATCAGATTCGAATGAAGGAGGAGGTTGTGCAGAAAAATGCTTTTAGATGTCACTATGGTCATTTCAAATTTCTTGTCATGCCTTTTGGTTTGACCAATGCTCCAAAAACCTTCCAATCATGCATGAAATTTTTTTTTTGCAAGCAGTTCCGTAAGTTTGTTTTGGTTTTCTTTGATGATATTTTAATTTACAGTAAGACACAGGAGGAACATTTGCACCATTTAGAAGTTGTATTGAAAATATTGCATGAACAATATTTGTTTGTTAAGCTGTCCAAGTGTGAGTTTGGGTTGACAGAAATCTTGTATCTTGGGAACATCATTGGGAAATATGGGGTAAAGGTGCACTTGGAGAAAATAAAGGCTATTCTTGAATGGCCATCACCCAATAACATCACTGAATTAAGAGGCTTTATTGGGATCTGCACTTACTATAGGAAGTTTGTGAAAGGATTTTCCAAACTAACTGCTCCCCTTACTGATTTGACCAAGAAGGATTCTTTCAAATGGTATGAAGATGATGAAAAGGATTTCCAAAGAATGAAATAGGTAATGAGTAGTTCTCCATTACTTGCATTACCAGATTTTTCTAAACCATTTGTTTTGGAATGTGATGCATTAGGGGAAGGCATATGGACGGTCCTAAAGAAAAATCAACACCCCATAGCTTTTGAGAGCAGAAAATTGCAGACATATGAGAGGCTCTACTCCATATATGACAACGAAATGATAGCCATCATGCATGCCTTAGCCAAGTTTAGACAATATCTGGTGGGGAACAAGTTTGTGGTTAAAACTGATCATAACAGTTTAAAGCATTTCCTCACACAAAAAGATCTCAATGAAAGGCAACAAAAATGGGTAAGTAAGGTTCAAGATTTTGATTTTGACACTAAATATGTAAAGGGGAAGAATAATATTGTAGCAGATGCATTGTCTAGGAGACCTTCCTTTTCCCGTATGGACATTTCAAAATATTGGAAGGATGTGCTAATAATAGAGTATGCCAAAGATAGATTTGCTTGTGAATTGTTAGATGGGGTCAAGGGAGATGATAGGTACAATATATTGAATGGCCTGATATACTATAAAAACCGAATATACTTAGTTCATGGTTCGAACTTAAAGCACAAGATATTGAAGGAAGCTCATGATTCTCCTTTAGTAGGACACCTGGTTTCTTTAAAACATATAGGTAGTTAAGACAAAGGTTCTCTTTGAAAGGGTTCAAGGAAGATGTTTTAAAGTATGTGAATGAATGTAAGATATGTTAGAAAAACAAAGTTGAACACACCCATCCTGCTGGTCTCTTACAACCGTTTCCTATTCCAGAACAAAAGTGGGAAATCATCTCCATGGATTTCATCACAAGTTTGCCCAAGGATTTTGGTAAGGATTGTATTTATTTTGTGGTGGATAGACTCACCAAATTTACTCATTTATTTTCTATTACATCATCTTTTACTACTGCACAAGTAGCTGAGCTATTCTTTAGAGATATTTTTAGATTGCATGGACTTCCCAAAAACATTGTGAGTGACATGGATAGCAGATTTTGAGTGCTTTTTGGAAAGAAATCTTCAAATTGGTGGGAAATTAATTGAATCCTAGAACAAGCTATAAACCTCAAACTGATGGCCAAACAGAAAGGGTGAACCAATGGTTGGAGGGGTACTTGATAAACTATGTTGGTGAGCAGCAAAAAGCATGGGTTAAATCGCTACATTTAGGTGAGTTTTTCTACAATACTACTTTCCATATGTCCATTGACATGTCTCTTTAAAAGTAATTTATGGTTATGAAGCACTCACCTTTTTCGATCACATTTTTGGTGATAGTAGAGCTCCAAAATCTAAATATTGGGTTGAGGAAAGTCAAGATATTTTGAAGCTTTTAAAAGACAATTTGCAGGTTGCCCAAAATCAACAAAAAAAATATGTGGATCAACATAGTAAGGAAATAAATTTTCAAGTGAATTATTTGCTTTATTTGAGGCTACAACAATATAAGAAAACCACCTTAAAATGGAAAGGATCATAGAAGCTTCAACCAAGGTTCTATGGTCCATATAAGATAATTTGAAAGTTTGGGGAGGTATTATGAGATAGAACTTCCAGAAGGTAGCAAAATCCAAAATGTGTTTCATGTTTCATGCCTTAAGAAGGCTATTGGTCATCAAATTTCTATTTCAGAAACACTTCCTCCATTATATGATGAAGGACAACTCATACTCATTCTAGAATTTTTTTTGAAAACAAGAGAAAGAAAATTGAGGAGCAGAACCATAAGAGAATATTTGGTACAATGGAAAGATTTTCCAAGTGAGGACGCCACATGGGAAGAGGAACAAATTTTGCAGCATACTAATTTGGAATTGCTTGAGGGAAAGAAATATTGGGTGGGGAGGACTGTAATGTCCCCATCCAAATAAATCACATGAAGGGAAATTTCCACCAATCTACTAGTTCCCTAGGTTGGGGTGGAAACATTTAGACTTGGAATAAGGGAGATATAAGACCCCAATTGGACATTAGATTGATAAATATACATTAAAGGGGCTAAATAAATAATAATAATAAGAAATAAGGTGACACTTGGTCATGAGGGCACATAGGTGGTGTGGGACCCACACAAGGCAAGATTCTCCATGCCACATGGCATCCTATTCTCACCCATTCGAATCCAAGGTGGAGTATAACGTTCTTGGGGGAGTTGGAGAGGCATTATTGATGGCATGAATCAATGAGGGTCTAATTAGAGTGGAAGAGTAACTCCCATGGAAGAGAAAGAGGCATTTTAGAAGTATTGTGACACTTGGAACTAGATTCCCTAACCTCTATGACAACAATGATGAAGATTCTATGACACTTATGATAAATATCAGACCTGATTGCTGAAATATGACCTATATGACATGTCAGGGCTAAAAATATCTTCCAATAGGGCACACAAGGGGATTTATGGAAGCCAAGATCCCCCCCATTCGAATTGATGGAAGAGGAAGGCTAGGAAGTGTTGGACAAGTGGCACTCATGGGAATCTCTCCCTAATTCGAGTTGGGATGAAACTCTTGGAGGGAATTCGAGCCATGGATGCATTGGGAGGTTAATAAAAGACTAGAAGAAAGAAGGATACCATATTTTGATCATTTTCTCATTTGGAAAAAATTGGAGAGCTTAGCTTGTCCCTGCACGGTGGATGTTCATCCTCCCTGCCTTAGAACCAATTTCGAGGGTGCAATATTCCCATCCTAGTTGGTTGATGGAGAGGCTATTCATATATCTCAATAGAGATTCATGGATATGTTTTGATGCAGGTTCAAACCCCAACTGAGTTTGAGTTCATATTCTCTCATGCTTCTCTATGCCTATTCTAGTATCTTTCTCTCAATGTCATGTAAATGTGCAAGGGCACACTTCTTGTTGCATATAGTTAATGGAGGATTGTTATTTAGACTTCATGGACATGTTAGTTTCTGCATATCTTTGTAATAATCATATCATGAGAGCCACATCTCGAAACACCATGTATTTCAAGTGATATTTCCAATCAAGAAAGAGATTCAAGCCATTTTCCCCATAGCATTTGCATAGTGAATTTGGAATGATGTTATATCTGTTTTGTATAATATTTTGCTGAGATATTTATCCATGTTATGAGCTCTATATGTAGGTAATTTAATGTCCCAAATGATGTTTGCAGACCCCTGAAGTGTCACTATGGTTTATGATTAAATTCGAGACTCCTTGTCCACCATTTTCACCACAAATCCTAGACTATAGAATTTGCTGTTCATTGGGATACCTATTCGACCCTAAAACCAAATATAATGATGCACACATATTGTCCTTAATTTCATATAATAGATCCAAGTCCCATACCAAGAATTACTGAAGGCCGTATAGTGTTTGGAAAATCATTTAATGGAAGTCCTAGGGGGGATATCCACTTCTCAAATTAACTAGTTTTGTCCCGAAAATTATTTCCTTACAAATTGCAGACCATGGATGGGTATATCAATTGTTTGGGTGTCTTATATATGTGTTAATGTGTCCTATTCCCCATCAATACCTTCCTCCCAAAATTCTAAAGCATTTGGAGGTGTTTGGAACCAGTTGTAAACTACAACCCTAGAGTCAAAACAAGGTGAACCCAAGCATTTTCCTTTGGAGTGATATTACAAGATCATTGACTGAATGTTTATTGACAACAAAAATACAATATGGGTCGAGGTTGTTGATGATCAAAAGCAATCACAAAATGCACACTCATACCAAAAAAAGCATAAATGGATGGAGGAGTGAGTTTTTATTGGACGCACAACAAAATCACAAGAGGCACAATTGAAGGCTAAAGAAATATGAATTGAACCATCTAGCTTTCATGTAAAACCCAAATTGTCCTTGTGTACGGTAATGGAGATTTCTCCAAATAGAAGCGATGCTCAAAAACAATGGCGGTGGTTTAAATCCCTAAATATCCTCCTATTGCTACATACTCACATAAAAAATCTGTCAAATATAAATACGAATCTAAAACATGCAGATTTTTATTTTATTTGTTTCATTCGTTGGAGCAAGTCTATGATAATGGATTTGTCCCTTAAATATCATAAATCCATTATTTATGCACATGAAAGAACAATGATCTCATATCATAATGAATTTGCTCCATAGATTCAATTTTTTCAACAGTCCATACATTCAATTTATTCAACACCAAAGAATTACATATATAGTGTGAGAATTCTATGGTACTGATACCATGTAAGAATTCAAAAAGCCAAGAATCTTGAAACAAAGAAGTCCTCACTAAAAGATTGCTCAAAGATTTGCATAATTGAGAAGAAAAACTACGCATAACTGTGTGAGACTGAATACAAATAATATCAATTCCATGATGATCATATTCATTAATTAGAATACAATAAATAATATGTCTTAGGAGAGAAAATAGAATGCCTTAAAGGCAAGTTGAAAATCTCACAAAAGACAGACTTACTAAAAGCTAAAAAACCCCCAAGGTGCCAAAACAACTTTCCAAATTAGTCTAAAGGCTCACAAATCGGAAAAAGCAGTGTTGGCATCTCATGAGTGAATAAAAAGGAAAGTGATCATGAATTTTGGAGAGCAGAAAGAGATGGAGGGCGAGTTGGCCAAGTAAAGACAGTTTCGAAGTCAAACTAGCTCTACCTTATCGACTAAAAGCAGAAAAAGCAGTGTAAAGTTGTCTAAAGTAGGAAGGCGCACTTCTAAGCCAGGAATAACAAGAAATCAAATAGAATCATGCAATATCTTATTCAAAATCTATCCAAGTGCGCCCTAGTGACTCATGATGGCATGTGGTGGCACTAGAAGCCAAAATTAGGTCAACTACATAGTCTAAACCTAGGATATTAATAAAAAATGATTAATGTATTTTATCCCAAGTGTAAAGTGGGTTTTTTATGTTCCAACATATAGGCTAATTATGTTCTCCTATAGTTAAACATTACACCAAACTATTCTTTACTTTAGTTATTACAACAACTCACCTATAAACACTAATATAGATTAATACCACTAACTTAGATTAATACAACAATGTTGTGCTAACCTAACATGCTTCATCTCAAGTGCAATCTAGACTAGTATTACTCACTTTGATTAATGCAATTCTATGTTGTACTAACCTAATATTTCCAGCAATAGATACACTTTGCTACTTTTGATGCGATAAAACATTTTCATAAACATGAGCTATGCCAAAATAAAAGTAATTTAGATTCAATCATAACAAATATTCAATTCTAGTATAATTCATATACCATAATCTTTAGTATGGATTAGAAAAATTTGTTTCAATTCATATACCATAATCTTTAGTATGGATTAGAAAAATTTATTTCAATATTCAATATGTTTGCATCATATAGTTGATAATACTCCAAATACATATATGTCAATAATACATTTAGATTTGATTATCTAAGATATTTTTTTCTATGATATATTGCTTGTAAATATTACTCATCAAAATATATATATATTTTAATAAAAAAGCATTTTCATAAACATATTTGATAAAATTTTAAGTAGAATTATGGTAATAAAATGATAGAAATACCATATTGCTTACCTTACTTTAATATATATATAGATGGGTGAATGGTTTCAATATACATGATAATCAAATTTTAAAGAGGATAAAGGAAATCATTTAACCACATGAATTCAACTATAATATATATTCATTTTTAGTATGTTGCTTATATATTTAAAAACTTAGAGAGGGGAGTTTGTATCAATTATGAAATATATTTGTATCATAATATGTTTAAGAATATTCTAAATAAAGTTAATATTGAGAAAAAATTAATTTTTTTTTCAATAAATTTAAATTGATTATTATTTTTAAAATAGAATAAAGAAAATTACTGAACCACATAAATTCAACCATAACATATATTCATTTTTGGTATGTTGCTTGTATATTTTAATTTTTTTTTTTTGACAAGAGCGGTTAAAGAGCTTTTCATTATAAAAAAAGAGAGGTTATATAGAGTAAGAGAAGGATGACAGTTCCCAAAGAAGTATAATATCCATCACCCCTTGTTCATCCTTCTCTAATTTATAACTGTTCTGAAATTTTCCTAATCTATGGAAGCTATAACTTCTTACATACTATCCAAGCAAAAGGACACAAAAAAAAAACATTGCTATAGACTATTCTTTAACCCCGAGGAAGGAACAACTGCGTCTTGTACATAGTCATTCTATAACTATGCCAATTTCTATCATTCCAGCATAAACTTGTTCTCAAAAAACCAACAAAAAACATATCTATTACCAAAAAAATAAGTATAGACCGAGACCAACCAGCTAGAGACTGAATTCTTCATAGTTCTCCACGATTCGTTCCTTTGTAGAGCTGTTTCCAAAGTGCAGACCAGAATTAACCATCTCATTCCCAAACTTTTCCAACTTCTTGCCAATATTCCTATTGGTACTATTCATGGATTCCATATGAGTATTCAGGGGGAGATCCGAATGTATTGTAGCGCTTAAGGAATTAACCCTCTCCTCAAGCTTCCTGTTATGGGTCTTCACTTCAGAATGGGTGGCTCGTGCAAGAGTATACAACCTGGATAATGCCCGTTTCATTTCCAAGTTTTCATTCCGAGCCAGTCTGACCTGCTGTTCCAGCTCTTTGACACGGATATGAAGGTCCCTGGTTTCCACATTGACGCCCCTTCTCTGTCTAGAGTTGTGATTCTCATTATCTAGCATTACCTTTGGCTGTTCTTCCTTATCCCCGAAAGCTGCTTGACCCATTTGCTCAGAGGATTGCTCGCATTCATGAATAGAGCACTGAATGCCCTCAAAGACTGGATGGACCCAACTGTGAGCCCGTTTGAAACTCCTAATCGACTTATGATAGAGAGAACAACACATTCCAGGGACTGCAACAATATGTTCCATTTTTAATTCAGATCTTTCCTTGCCCGTAATCCAGCGCCTGTCTGCAAAAATACAAGTGGGATAATCATTCCTGTTTTCAAATTTGTAGAAGCCATGTTGCCAAAGCCTCACCTCAGCTTCACGCATGCGGCCCATCTGGCAACAACATGGCGTGAACTGAGGGCAATTAATGCCGAGGGGACAATGAATCCGAGGGATATTTGAAGGACGTGAATGGGAAGTTTGTGCATTCCTATGAGCCACAAGATTGCTTTTGTGGGCAATATTTCTAATTGCTACCTTTTGAGGCCGAAGGGATCTCATAAAAAATAATGATTCAACCATACTTGAACGAAAAAAGAAAAATTTAGTGAATCCAACTCTCTTCCCTTGGAACATTATCACATTCCAGAATTCCATAGCACAAGCCAACTCCTTTCTTTGCCAAGCTATCCGCCTGTTGATTTTGGGCTCTCAGGACATGGAGAAATTTGATTTTCTTGAATTCTTTAGCTAGACATAGTAAAAGATGTTGCATTTTTGAAGTGGGCTTCTTCCAATTTCTTGTCAAAGTTATAGCTTCTCTTATGACGATTAATGAGTCACCAATCGCTCCGATTTCCTCGATTCTCAATTCTGTGGCAAGTTCCAGCCCTTTGATTAGGGCGAGCCATTCGACATTGTTATTGGTTGTTTTCCCAATGCTCCAGGAGTAGTCTCTCTGCTTGTTCCCCGTGGGGTCGAATATAACTCCCCCACACTTGCCAACCCTGGTTGTACATTTAAAAACTTAGAGATGGTAGCTTTATTAATTATTGAATATATTTGTTATTTTTTCTTTCAATAAATTTAAATTTGTTGAAAATTAAAATAATTTTGTGGGTGCTGGAAATCCAAGTTGATGTTATTGTAATCAAAATTTGTAAATAATATGTAACATATTGTAAAAAGTTCTGAAAAATGATTATTGAGAATGTTTTAATATTTTCTATGATTAGTAAAACAATTTTATATTTCCTTGTAATATATAGTAAAAATGTTTATTTCTAATAATAATAGTAGGGTGGTGAAAGCATTTTGTTATCTATTTGAATGTGTATTTATAAAAGAAATAAAAAGAAAATTTTAATTAATAAATTGAAAAATAATAACCTTGAAATTTATTGAATTTATTATAATTTATATTAAACCATTTTTATAATGGTATTATAAGCATATAAATTAATATAAATTTAATGAAATAAATCAATGTAAATTTAATGAAATAAATCAATGTAAATTTAATGAAATAAATGTTATAAGCTTTAAAATTCTTAATTACATATGTATATAACATATCAATGCATTTTCATCATAAGATATAACATATTAATGCATTTTTCATGATAAGACTCTTATATTGACACCTCCTAAATGAACATTTTTTTTTTTTTTTTTGAAAGTGTCTGAAGGGACAAAAACAAAAATAATGCATGTACTTGATTGAGCTGTAAAAAATATACCCAGAGACAAAAACAAAAATAATGCAAGTATTTGATTTAGCTTCTGACATTAGACTAGTAAGTTTTTCACAATTAGTTTAAATTTTATTCTCAATGCATTTTTATTTTTTAAAAGCAAAAATAGACATATACTTAATTTAGCTGTGATCTAACATTAGCATTAATAGAAGTTTTCCACAATTAATTTAAATTCTAATCTCAATATATTTTATCTTCTTAAATTCTAATAATTTTGATACACTTTTATCTTTTTAAATTTACTTTTATAATAAATGAATTAAATATATTAAAAAAATAAATAAAACTAATACAATACATAAAACTTTAAATATCTATATATTAACATGAATGTAAAACAATACTAATTTCTTTTCTACATTGTAAAACAGATCCATTTTTATAACATGCGTAACTACATATTGATAAGATTTAAAATTCACAACTCTCTAGATTCACATAAAATTTAAATGTTATAACTGTGTACATCCACTCCCATAAAAACATAAATAAACAATTAAATTACTCCCATAAAAACATAAATAAACAATTAAACTAACTCATACTTCTGTACTGTCATCACAATAAAATTTAAAATTCATAACTTTGTACATCCCAATAAAATTAATAAAAATTCATAACTCTGTACATCTCAGTCCCATGAAAACATAAATAGGCAATTAAATTTGGCCCAGCAAGTCGCTGATCCCCAGAGCCTAGTCTAAATCAAACCAAAAGTATGTTACAATCCATATTATATCACTCATATGAAAACCTCGAGGCTATTAAAATCGGCCCAGCACTCATAGTCTCGTGAAACATAAATAGGTTATGAAACCAAAAATATGTTGCACTCCATATTAACAGCTTCCCTACCACTCTCCATGGAAAACATTAACAGACGATCAAACCCATATGGCTCAGGATTCCTAGCTCGCCAAGACGCGACTGACATGGAAGACAAACTCGCCTTAAGATCTTGGAAACAAACTCAAAGAATCCTCGATCCAAATTCAGACTGTAATCCTCGATCCATCTTCATTTTCGTGTTTGTCCGAATTTGTCCATTGATCCTTGAATGCAGTGCCAGGATGCTGATCAATATGGATAGGGAATAAAATTGAATAAATCTGCAAACTCATCTATACTGGAAGTGGGGACGACTTCAGGAAAGGGCAAAGAACTGTGAGGGGTTGCATACATCTGGTCAATACAAGGTTGACAGTCATTTACATTTTCAAACAAACAACAATGTGGACGGGCCGCATTTTCCTCATTATAACCTAGTGGCTTATATTCAACATTGGAGTCATCAATAGGCAGGAAATTCGAATTGGCCCATGATGACGAAAGGATAAAATCTAACTGCAGTGGATTCCAGAACTCTAACTCCGCAGATACAGTACTTGGACTTGCATCTGAACCAGAGCTTGGATTTTGTTTCAAAGGAGATATTAAGGTTTTGACCTCGTTTTCGGATTCAATATAATTGGAAGATGTCGATCCCTTTTTCAGCTCACGGTAAGCATTAACTTCGTCTCTTTCACCCAGCTGCTTGGTGTTTAATGTTGGAGTCATACTCACAGCCGGTTCCTTAACATTTGGCTCTGTCGGTCTAACGGACTTCAATCTGCCAATGCTTGCATTAGCGTGAGCTTTCTTGTTCAAACGAGTATTCCAGTAGTTCTTGATTTCGTTATCAGTTCTACCTGGTATGCGGCCTGCAATTAATGCCCACCTGCCATTACAATGCGAATATAGTTCAATATTGATAAAAAAAACATGACTGAAACGATATAATCTACTAGAAAATGGATATTAATTTCCTCACCGGTTTCCCAGCAATTTATGAAGTCTTATTATAAGGTCTTCTTCATCTGGTGAAATGTTACCACGTTTCAGGTTTGGGCGAAGATAATTCATCCAACGAAGCCTGCAACTCTTTCCACAACGCTTTAGACCTGTATGCAGTCATGTTATTATTTCACTGGTCAGTGATCACCCACCAATACATTCACTGTTTGTTGTTATAAATATAACTAGGAGACGAGAATTTATTTGATTTTAATTACACTAATAGATCATACTATAAATTGCAGATTTGTAGAGAATTCTTACCTGCACTTTTGGCTAGAACAGACCAGCGTCCTTCACCGTGAGCTTTTATGAATTGGGTCAAGCGAAGATCTTCATCCTCTGTCCAAAGGCCTTTATTAAGTCCATCTTTTGCATCATAACATGGCTTGCGTCCCATTATGGCCAAGTTACAAACAGGTGTCCTAAGATATATCTATCTATCTCTGAGAATTCCATCATATATTTATAACAGAAAATGGAACTGAAATAAAGAAATGTTCAGTGTGACCAGATCAATAAGCACTGTAAAAAGTACAACCACCATATAGGATCCCCGATCCCCTCAATCTGATATATTAAAATAATGATTTTTCACTCAATCTGATAGAGGACAATCGAAATGGAATCCAATGTTTAGTATATGCAATATTGATCCAACTATAGACATTATGATCAGTTTGTCTGTCTTGTTTGGGCCATCAAATTAGGTGACAGTATATGAATATCGTTTGGATCATAAAATTAGGACGTGACAGTATATGAATAGATCTATAAACCACTCATAATTTCTACCCGTCAAATGATAGATTTGAGTCTTAATTCAGTTGTTGGCCAACTAGTATAGATCAGAAATCATTGACTTATTGGCCATCTATCATAAATCGAAAATCATTGATGAGATTATGTGGAGCAGTAGCATGAAAAGTATATATATTTTATAGTCTTTTCCGCTGAGATTCTGCATGCCATTTTCCTACTTGAAGAAGAGGACTCACTGCAGCCATTTAAGCATATACGAATCACTTTATCCAGTCGCACGGAAAAGAAGGTGCATGTGCACGAGGGCTCAAATTTTCACATCACGCTGACAAGGAGAACAAAGTATGTTATCTAACAGTGACAGTGAACTTTCATTCTTTCACCAGATGTTCTATCTCCAACCTTTCAGTCATTTATCTTCACACGGCTGTCTTAGCTGTGTCAAAGAAAGGAAGAAGAGTTGTTGTGAGTTGTTGATCCCTGATTTTGAGAAAGCAAGATTGTATAATCATATCGCAAGATTGTATAATCATATCCACAGACATCATCTAGGCAAACCATATTTACCATGTACTATTTTTAATTATGGCCAGAAATTCCAACCAGCAATTTGCATTATTTACCTGTAGATCTTAATCATTGCTCTTCAGCTTAGAATAATGCTGGGCAAGTTGGAATATGTTTTGGAATTTGATTATATAAAAGTTAGAATTTTGACAATTTGACAAGACAATTTGACAAAATATGAGGAATATTATTGGAATTACTCTTTTAAGGCGACCATTCTCATGGATATTACAGGATGATCAGTCAACAACAACTTATATCAAATTATAAATTATAAATTGTTTACAATATAAACAAGTTATACCACTTATAACTGAAATTCAAACCACTCTTCTCACATTTTAACCTAAAAACAAATCTTAACATGTTTCTTCAACATTTTAACCTAAAAACAAATCTTAACATGTTTCTTCATTTTGGGTTATCTTAACATGTTTTTGCATATATCCGTATCTGTGAGATGTAAAACAGTTGGTTGGGGGTGATGGCTAAGACACCCTTAAACGGAAAGGTAACCAGTTAAAAACCTTGCTGATACTAAAATCCAATCATGCTAGGGATTGGTGCGGTCCAGAAGGATAAGATCCCTAGATGAGATGCCCCTGGTAGCCTCTCAGCCAATAGCTGTACCAAAAGTTCATTGCACAGACATAACAACAATTACTAAAAATATCTGGAGAGTACTTCCAATTGCAAACACGTTATACATGCTGTTCAAGATTGATAATCCATTGCATGTCTTTTCTTTGGGACATGATTGGGCATGGATTGCTATGATGAAAAAAAAGAATAATGTAAGAGCGTACAAACAATGTAAGGACGTGAAGGGGAACCTGGGGAAGTGCAATTCAGGAAAAAAAATTGCACGAACCCATGATTCGGTATCGAGGATAAAGGAGCAAGAACACATAATATTGATGAATGATTATGTTGAGATTGAGCTAGACCTACACACGAATAATCATTACGTACCTTCACCAAAGTTGATAATTGATGGATTCAAGCTACCTTCCTCCTCCTCAGTAGTGAAGTTAATGGCTGCTTCCCTCTGAAAAACAAAAGTTTATGGCTGCAAACCACGTCAACGGCATGATTTTGGACGACTTCAATCTTTATCTCAAGAAAGCACCTGTAACGCCTTTTGTTGAAGCATCCCCATATGCCTTTAGTTTAAGTAAAACATTGGGGAAAGGTGTAAAAGTTCCTTAAATGACTTTAGTTTAAGTAAAACAATGGGGAAAGGTGTAAAAGTTCCTTAAATGACTTTAGTTTAAGTAAAACAATGGGGAAGGTGTAAAAGTTCAGCCTTTAGTTTAAATAAAGCTTTGTGAAAGGTAGAAAAGTTTCGCCGTTGAGTCATCACCTCTTTATCACAATAATCACCAACAGTTGCTCTTTTACCTTTTGCATCATCATAGTGTTTTCCTGGTCCCTCTTGGACACTCGTCAACTTAAGGTGGCCTAGCTTCTATGGGGTTTCTTACCTACTCTGCCTTATTTTGAAATGTAAAATATTTACAGCTGGCAATGCATAAAGCTAGAAGCTATTAAAGCCTCCACAAAATTAAAAGTGTGTCATGGGTCTTTTGAGGGCCTAGTGTCAACACTGACTTTTTATTATGAATGCACGTTATTTTTTTTTAAAGCATACTTCACTTTCCTAACTCATTTGACATTGTCACATTTGGTTAAATCATCGTATCCTTTATTTATTTACTGTTAAACCACTAGTTTGATAATTTCCATAGGTGGGAGAACATTTATCCTCGAAGGTCGGATGAAGAAAATAAGTGAGCCTTGGGGTTGATGTAATTATAGGATGTACAAGTGAGACTTGGGGTTGATGTAATTATAGGATCTTTGTACATCAAAGGAGTGTTTTTGTGGTCTAGTGAGGATTAATTAAGGTTGATTGATTGATTCAAGATAAGGGGGAGGGGAAGACTCTGTGATCTTCACCACTAGAGAAACAAATATGATGTCTTAACACATGAGTGTTGTGTAATAAGGTATTTCTCTTTTTAACCCTAGCAAGCTTCCCTTCATTATTTTCTTTCTCTTTTTCTCTTTGGATCTTTTCTTTTTGTTTTGATCTTTCTTCATTTTGGGTTTTTTCTCTTTTCTTTGGATAACAAATGAAAGCTATTAGCCTTGAACCCCTTTTGGTTACCAATGATGACACAAGCTTAGCTCCCCTGTTAGCAATTGTACATAGGCATGACAGAGTTGTCACAGTAATGCTTGGTGAGAGCAAATATGCTTAACCTCTTAATTCGAGGAGCACCTACCCTTCCAATCGTCAACCATTTTCATGATACATAGCTTAGTGTGAGACTTGTTTAAGATCTAGGGAGAGCATTGTTCAATGGAAATTCTTCTTGTTTAGTAGCAGTTAGCCCAAGGGTTTTACAAGTGAGCCTCCTAAACCATCGTAGGATTCATTACAACACAAAAGGCTCGAGATACATAGAAGACAGGGGCAATTATGGTGAAGGGGACACATAAGGGAAATTAAAAGTCAATCCATTATCCTTTAACCAATGGGATTTCAAGACTAAGGTGGAGTTGTATGGAGATGAAAATAAGAAAAATAAAAAATGAAGCCAAAGAAGAGTTATAATCCTTGCAAAGACCATGAGTTGTTAGATAATGGTGTGTACATAAAGAAACAATCTCGTGTGAGTATTAGCCTATGGAGCAGTTCTACTAACCATACTCATCGGAATCAATCACTGTGAAGTGACATGCAATATCCTACAATACTTCATCAATCCAAAGCATAATCCATAAATCAGTCATCAGGCATGGCATGTCATCGCATGAGTACATAACATGGCATTATCTCAAGGTATAATATGACATCAGATGCTGGCATCTCATCACTGATCACATCTGAATGCAGTGAACTTTCGATCTCAGTCTGATCTTTGGAGCAAAAATCTCCATACATATACATAAAATGGTATAACAGGCCCCCGGGAAAGTATTTATATTGCTAAGTGTCATCCTAAGAGCTCCTACACCTCTTCATCACATGCCGTAAATAAAGCTCATCCACCATGTTTGGCTTCGAATTCAATCATTGAATGTACGTGGAGTTGGGTGAGGAAGTCACAGGCGTGGGCTTGGTATAATCAGCATGGAAAAACGGATGGGCCATCCTTCCGCACGGGAATTAGCCACTCTCATCCTGCTCCATTCTTGTGGGAGCCATCGCCATTCCTCATGTTCACCTATCACCGTTCTCATGTGCAAGCACTGCTCAATTTCTACATGTTGCATTCCTCCTGTTTGGGAACTGCCCTGATGGTCTCATAGTCCTGTTTGGGGTCGCATCTGCACTGATTGCTTATGGTTGAATGGAAAATTGCTCATATGTATCTAGTTTCTTGGATTTGCTTTGATTAAAAGATGAGTATCATAATCTCTTCTTATAAATCTGCAGTCAAATTTTCTCTGATGTATATGCTGTGTGTGAGCATGTATTTACCGCCGGTTATATATATATTGAATGTGTATGCTGTGTGTGAGCATGTTTTTGCCACCGGTTCTGTTAATCCAAGTTAAGTTACGCTACACTTAATTATTGAACTAACGCTTGCATTGCTGTGTGTGAGCATGTATTTGCCACCGGTTCTGTTAATCCAAGTTAAGTTATGCTACATTTAATTATGGAACTAATGCTTGCATTGCTGTGTGTGAGCATGTATTTGCCACCGGTTCTGTTAATCCAAGTTAAGTTATGCTACATTTAATTATTGAACTAATGCTTGCATTTCTATAAGTTTTTCGGGCTATTCCTGGACACCAGATCCAATTGAAATCATAGCCGGGCTATTCCTGGATACCAGATTTAATTGAAATCATAGCCCTTGGGGTGGCATTGATTGGGTGGAAAATTGCTTGTTCTTATCCAGTTTCTAGAATTTGCTTTGATTAAAAGATAAGTATCATAATCTTTTTTATAAATCTACAGTCAAATTCTTTACTGATATTTAAATATATGGAATATGTATGCTGTGTGTGAGCATGTATTTGCCACGGATTCTGTTTATCTGAGTTATTTTCCGCTACAATTTAATTGTTGCAGTGATGCTTGCATTTCCATAAGTTTTCTGGGCTATTCCTGGACACCAGATCCAGTTTAAATTATGTTCAAATAGGCTGGAAATTCCCGGAAATTGTTATTGACTTGCGTTTCCCTTAAATGAATTTCCCCTTAATTTCAAGGGTAAATTGTCCATTTTACTTCCTTTTGGGATTGGATATTATATTCTTTTTTGCCTTCAATCTGAGCTCCAGATTATCCATTTTAGCACATAATATTGCTATATATTATTTAAGGGAAACTGTAAAACCTGTGTAGAAACATTTGAGGCTTTCTTAATCCTTTTTTACACTTTTGTCTTTTCGTCATATTTGATCTCCAAGTAGTCTAGTAAATATCAGGGTTATGCGATAAGAAACTGAAATACTGTTGCAGAGGGTTTTAAGTTTAAGTTTCATCAGCTCTCCTTTTTTTCCTAGTTTTCCCCCTTTAATTTGTGCCCCAAATTGTCCATTTTAGTGCAGTCAAAGATAAAATTTGAAGGACACTAAAACATTTGCAGAGAAACATAAGCTAATTACTTGTTAGTATTTTCTCTTTCCATTTCGAATTTTGCATACTCTATTTGTTGCATTCCAGATTAACTTAAATTGTAAGGTATGTTGCAGAGGACTGTTGTTGAAGGGGCTTTGAGTTCGTTTTCTCAAGATGTCAGTCAGCGAAGTTGCCTGTACATATGCAGCATTGATTCTTTATGATGATGGAATCCCTATTACTGTATCCTTTAAAATTACAAGTGAGCATAATATGCATTTCTTTGTAAGTCATTCTGCTATAATTTTTGTAAATGGAATAATTTTGGGGATTGTCTTTTCTTGTTTCAAGCAGAAAGGTGAACAGTATAAAAAGATTTTAGTATTTGAGGGCTTTGTATATGATTATTTCAGATCTGTAGTGTTCTTAATCTCCCTATTATCTCCTTTAGCATATTACTGTGTCTTTGATGGCAATATAATGTATTCTGTCCACTAGCCACAGTGGTTCAGTTGATTGAGCTAACCCGTGGGGCTTGGGATATCTGTACACACATCTGTAATCCTTTTCTTTTGCTGATACAGTTACTTTGAATTGATAAAAAAACTTTGGCCATAATACCCAGAGGACCAAGGGAAGATACATATTCGAGAGGACTTTCGTTTGAGTGAACCCTTGGTTCCATGCCATTGCAAGAATACTCTTGGACTAGATTTGTTTTCTTACTAACAATGTTTCTTTCTCAACCATTGTCACATGAATAGTTTTTTTGCAAACTGATTACATAGCAGACAGAAAAACATAATTTTTAGGCCGTGTTAACTGATTCAATGCATTCTTTTCATCTTCCCTGCCTGCCGAAGGATGCAGTCAGTTAGAGTGAGCTCCAGAAACCTTTATTTATATTTTTAGGCTATTCGTTAGCTGATTCATTGCATTCTTTCTGTCCTGCCTGCTAAAGGACACAGTCAGAGTAGACTGAGCTCCTGAAGCTTAAGTCACATGGTTCAGGTTCGAGTGAGTTCAGTCATGATTAAATTCGATTGGAATTCAAATTTACTGATGAGATTCAGATAAGATTTGCCATTAGATTCGTTTCAAGATTTTTAATATATACAAAATTAAAAAAAAATTGATTTTTAATTTTTTTCATCAAAAAACTCAGTAATGAATACAAATGTTGTTTTTTAGAAATTCGGCTTAAAGATTTTTAATATATACAAAATTTAAAAAAATTGTTTTTTAATTTTTTTCATCAAAAGACTCAGTTAATGAATACAAATGTTGTTTTTTAGAAATTCGGCTTAAGATTCGCTGAGGTAGATAGAGTTGATGGTTTTTTTCCTGGTTGACCACTTTGAAAGGGAGGGGGGCTTCTGGGAAATGTAATGCCTTACTGTGGCTGCTTATGGCCTTCGGATCAGCAAAGAGATGGGTTGGATGGTTGATTCAGGTGGGATATAGTCCCACCTCGCATATCACAGGGGACTGTCCCACCTCGCATATCACAAGGGACTGCCTTGAGGCTTGGAGGGTCATCAGATAAAGTGTTCCAGAGATTTTCTTCCTCACTCTGCAATACTTCCTTCTTTGCTGGTTCCTTTTCCTCTTGAACATCATTATCTCTTTCTCTTGGATTGGAGGAAGGATGAGAGTAAAGAGTAAACATTTCCTTTGGAGTACCCCTCTGTTCGAACTAGCTCAGGAGATTCCCCTTATGGGCTGCTTCCAGTGGCCAGAACTGTTATTGATTTTGACTTTTACTGGCGTTCATTTAATTTCTGGGCTGAGAAGAGATCCGTGCCTGCCTTTTTTTTTTTTCTATTCAAGGACTTTGAGACATTTTGAAACTCTTCTTCTTTCTCTTGAAGCGGGAGTGGGGGTCCTTCTTTGGGCAGTTTGTAGTGAAATGGCCATACTCATGGCGGCCATTGGACTTGAAAGAGAACTGTTTGTAATCTAGTGGCTGCACATATATCCAGTTATCTTTTTGAATTTCTGTATCTCTAAGTCACTGGAGACGTCTAGGAAGAGGGGGGATACGTCGTTCCCTGTTTCAGACGGAAGGTATACGGCTTGGAAAAACGTTTCCAAAAACGTTTCCAAGCTGTATCCAAAAAACATAAATGTTTCCAAGCCGTTTCCAGCAATCTCCTGAAACATTTTCATTAGTTTCCAGCCATTTCCTGAAACATTTCTAGCAGTTTCCTGATTTTTTGAAACGTTTCAGCTGCAATAGGGCGAGTTTTGGGTCAGAATAGTGATTTTTTAACATGAAAAAAAAACAAATTTAACCCTAAAGGCATACTATAAAATCCTAACTCTAATTTGAGCCTCAAAACTTATAAATCAAGAGGTAAACCCTAATCCTAAATTGGTGAATGGTAATCTGACTTTTTATGTCTGATGGTTCTTTCCCTAAAATGATAGAGGCTTACTTTTGGTTCAAAAATCACTGATCTATGTACATTTTATTGCATCAAATGCTTGTCTACTGTAGTGTTAGTTTCAGTCTAGTGTAGAAGTACAATCACTGTTTTATTGTTTTTTTCTTAGTGTTTTTGCCATTTCCTCATCTTTCTTGCAAATAAATCCCAATTACTTGCATATGTGATAAAACAACTTGTATATCAAAATTGATACGGTGGTAGCTTTAGTCCTACAAAATAGCATACTACAATTATGAAGAGTTACATGGACCAACACTTATTCCCAATAATCTTCCAACAAGCTTCATTTTTTTTTCTTTTTTCAAACTATTATGAACTCTTGACATATGACCTTAGGCTTATTTACTCCATTGCTAGTACACTCTCAAATTTTGATGATGACGTTTAACAAATTGTTCATATGATGCATGTGATATTTTAATCTTATTTCAAGCATTTTTATCAATATAAACCATAAAAAGTAAACAACATATCCAAGGGCAGTCAGTGGTCTCTAGAGATAGTGTGATAGCATAGAGTGCAATATTATTGTATGTCATCACACCTTTTGTCATATTGCTCAATACATGAGCTCACTTATTTATACTTGAGTGCCTAACCAATCCCCTTAAAACATGGCTGATTAAGTCATCTTTGATCATCCAAGTTGGTCCCACATAGTTAGACAATCTTGTGAATTTAGGTCCTTTATGAGCCAGTCAATTAGTCGACTGACTCTCATTAGCCTAGTTGACCAATGAGTGGACCAACCCAAATACACCTTAATTGAGTCATTGACTTACATCCAAAAGTTGTGTTTAATCACAAATTCCAACACTTTTTAGAGGTGCAATTGGTGTATTCTTTTGTTAGATGCTAACGATTGGAGTCGTCCTTCAAGTAATTTTAGGGTTTGTGTAATGTCCCCAGATTTTTTACTATGGACCACTCCATTAGTAGGGAATTCAATGGTCTAAAGTCACTTGGACAAATTAAAGAAGAATAGTAAAGTAGTGAATTGGGGTCATGAGGCATTATGGAAAACCAAGCTCCAAGGGAAAAGTTTATGGAGCAAGGAATCATTCTCTCCTAAAAATCAATTTTATTAATATTTCGAGATAATTTGGACAAGGAGGGTGCATTAGTGGTGGAATGAGTCTAAATGTGTCGTGTAACTCCCATCAAATGTGGAAGGAATCCTATCATGGAAGAATATCATGGGTTCAAACTCCTGGGCAACGGTCAAATTTAAACCCGTCCGAGCCCTTCCAAAGGCCTTTGGCCCGTCCCTGAAGTGTAAAAAAAAATACTTGTAAAAACAAATTTTGATTTTTGAACTTAACCGTCCTGTAAGAAGGGTTAACTAAACTTCAAATTTTCAAAGGAAGGGTGGCTCTTTTCGTTGCCCGTCAAGACTCAAGATTGATTTGCAGAAAGGTTGCGGTCACATCACTACCCACCAATTGCCGAATCGTTGTGACGGGATATATCATACATGTCAACTTTAAAGTTCTTACCGTGTCTCCTATTCAGTTCAGTCTGTGTACCCCCGGCCCCACGTCAGTTATTTGGCTCAGTATCAGCGATTCACTGAATCACTAGCACCGAGTTGCCAGACTTGCCAATTATGGGACATGTGCCATTGGAAATCCAAATGGTCCGAGGGAAATAGCAAATAATAAGCAATCGATCGAAACGAGATATGAAGATATGAAGCAGAGGGATGAGGCATTGAGGCAACGAGATATGAAGTAGATGGATGAGGGTTGTTGGACCGGTAAAAACTGGAGAGAAGGTTGTGTCTTTAAATAAAGATGCAGTAGAAAATAAATTTACCATGTTGTGGTTTAATCGAAAAACAAACATCAACAATATTGATGCATTCTAAAGGCGTTTACAAATGATGTGATGTGATGTCGAGCTCTAACTCTCGACGTTGCTTACACGGATAGCATATTACTGACAGATGTGCTGTCAAACACCATGAGTCGCTATGAGTTTCCACCGACCGGCGAGAATACTATTACTGAGTATATATTATAACGTTTTTCTGCACAACATCAAATGGCCATTGGCCAACCACATTCACTCTCATAAACGAGTCAACGACATTGCAAATTTGCATGATTCGTATTTCAAGAAATGCATTATGCTTTCACCAATTTACAGTAAAACGGCGAGTCAAGAGTGGACGGTGTCACGTCATGGAGAATCAGAGATTCATAAATGTTTTACCTACAACTTCACCGCCACTGCGCTAACCTTCCGTTCACGTAAATTCTCAATGCCATTACCCATCAAACATGGTAAGTGTAACACCTTCCATAGAGCACTATGCACCTGCCTTAATTAATTTTAATTTCCTATCAACTACAGAATTAATTTTTGATTTCCCGCCAGCGCTGAGCGTTCTCTTGAAAATCTATTTTAACATATCTCAGACTCAGTCTCATACAGTCTCCAGAGTCCAAACCAGTTCTATTTCTAAACCCGTTGCTAACTTGGCGCTCCGGTCTGCAGACTTCATATCAGTCACATACAGTCTCTAGAGTCCAGGCGTCGAGTTGGTTAAGGTAATTTTTTATGCTATCTCTGTTATTTCTTAATTCACTTCTTGTTGAAATGTTTTTATTTCTTAATGATTGTCGTTGTCTGGCTGAAATAATTTTCAGGTTACATAATATTCTAGATGGTCTTTGTCTTAATGAAATAAATTTGATATGGTCCATTTGTGGCATTATGCATCCCGAAGTATTTTTTATTTATATTTATTTATCACTGTTTTTCACACAAACCACCCTTTCTCATTTCACGGTTCACGTCCCATGATACATAGCTTTAAAGCAAATGGAAGCAAACTATATTGGTTTATGTTTTCTTATTAATTTGTTAGTAAGATTTTGAGAGAAATATTACAATGTTTTGATGTATTTTTTTTATTGAAGGGTTAATTTAAGTTACACTTTTCCATTGAAGGGTAATAGGACAATTATTTTTATAACTTTTCATCCTTGAAGGGTTGGATAGTTACAAGCCCTTCCAAAAAAAATTATGACCAGCCCTTCAAATTTGACCACTGCTCCCGGGGCTAAAGATAACAAATCTATGACAACCTATGACATCTATAACAACTTATGACAAGCATCAGGTCCTATGACAGCTTATGACAACTTATGACAACCTATGACATGTTGCAGGTCCTAAATTTAGCCAAGGAGGGCGCTAGAGGAGAAGGGTGGGCCCACATGCTAATGTAACTTCCCCAAAATCAAGCTAACCCTCTCAAATTCGAATTTCCAAGGTAGGTGGAGTTATTATTTGGCCAAATAACATTAGAGGGGAATTAAATGAGTCCCAATGTGTCATTCTCACATAAAAATAACATTTATTAATATTTTATGGAATATTTGCGAGGGAATTCTAGAATGAGGGGGAAATGCTCCATGAAGATTTATAAAAGGGATGAAGAAACAAGTGAAAGGGCCTTTGGTTATTTGAATTTTGGTATTGGAGAGCCATTAAGCTTCTCAAGCTTAGGATATATGTCCCTTGCATTTTTGAACTAGTTTCGGTGGTGAAAGATTCCACCCTGCTAGTAGAGAGTAGGAGATAATCTAGATCTCTTCATTGTGCTTCATTGCAGCTAATTATTGAGGAGAGAAATCACTTTCAGATTTCTCTACAAAGGTTTATTGCAAGTTATATGTTCATCTACAGTAGTGGGATCGAATTCCTATCATTTGGAGTTTTTTTCTATTGATTTAGAGCTTGGACCGGTGTTTTAGAGCTTGGACTGGTGTTGGTGGGCCAAAATGGTGGTTCTGTTTTCGATACTTATGAGCATTTGTGTGCTGTGAGACCTATTCCATTGCATTCAGAGCATCATTTCCAGTGGGAAACAATTTTTTTTTTCACTCAAAAAGGTTTCGATATGCCCGAGATATCATCACTGTACTAAATCTACTCTATTTGGCATCTCTTCCGGTGGAGGGGTGCACCACTACTTTTCAATCACTGTATTTCTTGGATTTCGAGCTTCTGTAAGAGCCATATATTGTTGTAATCAATATATTTACTGTTTCCATACATTCATGGTTTATATTTACAGAGCCTTTCATCATATGGTGTTCCATGTTCAAGTTTATGGGTGATTTATGTGCAAATCTGCTAGTATGGTTAAACAATCTTAAGACAATGTGTATTGAACTTTCGTAACAGCGCCCTGAAGTCTGTTAGTAAGTTATTTGTGTTTATTTGGGATTGTCATGGTCAAATTGGAGCTGTTTGGGAAGACTTGGGCTAATTAGGAAGTGTTGGGTCAAGTTGAAAAACTAGTATTCCAATGTGTGGGGGAAATCGAGCTAGTTTCTCACTAGTATGGAGAAGGCGTCTTTCATACTTCTTCGGAAGTTCTCTGGAGTCTATCAGTGGGTCAGATAGTTTTATTTGAGTCCATTAAATTGATATTGGGAGAATTCGAGTTGCTTTGGTAGTGTTTGGGAAGAGTTGGAAACCCCGCGTAAGTGTGGCCAAAATTGAACTAGTGTTCCTAGTTTCTTTACTAGCTTCCAATTTTATATCAGATCTGATTTGGGATACATATCAGTGGACTCTAAACACATTGATGAGCTGCACACCTTTAATGGACATCAGAAATACACATACACTCCACTGTTGTTGAACGAGAACATTTCATAAGCCTTCATAAGCCACTGTTTGGGAAAAAAGTTGAAAATCAACATAATTAAAGTTGGAACCTTGGAGATAATATTCCTAATTTCTGATTGGGCACATTACAGTTTGAAATCGATGTTTAGAAGTAGTTGACATGTTCTTGTTTAAATGCTTGACATGGATTGGCTTATCTATGGCACTCAGGATAGAAGAATATTGTCTTGGTAAAGAAATTTCTCCCTGGGAATCTTGTCCAGCTTTTGATAAATTTTCATAGGCTATCTGAGGGCCTGATCTTCTTGTGAATTGTTGCAACCATTTTTTGAAAGATGCTGATTCATCTGAGGGGAAGAGAGAGCCCACCTCTCTTTCTGGAAATGCACTTGCAGAAGTCGAGCCATTTGTACCGGCCATGCTTCAAGTAATTTTAGGGTTTGAAATCGATGTTTAGAAGTAGTTGACATGTTCTTGTTTAAATGCTTGACATGGGTTGGCTTATCTATGGCACTCAGGATAGAAGAATATTGTCTTGGTAAATAAATTTCTGGCTTGGGAATCCTGTCTGTATTTTTGATAAATTTTGATGGGCTGTTTGAGGGCTTGATCTTCTTGTGAATTGTTGCAACAATTTTCTGAAAGATGCAAATTCATCTGAGGGGAAGACAGAGCTCACCTCTCTTTCTGAAAATGCCCTTGCAGAAGTCGAGCCATTTGTACCGGCCATGCTTCCCTTGGGATGCAGATCACAGTACTTCTAAGACTCTGTGAATTCCTATTGCTGAGTTGACCCGTAAAAGGGCCTCCATGGTGGCTAGGGTTAACCTTTGCAATCGATGTTGGGGCAGCTCATTCTGGATTCATTCATAATAGTATCCCTTTGTTCACATATTAGGGAATGTGCTACTTCTAAAAGAACAGTTGTTTCCACAGGTACCAAGGGTTTGGCTTAAAGTTTGTATTGATGGAGGGTGTTTCAGAGTAAACTCAGCGTTTTTGAGGTATACTTGGGATGAACTAGCGTCATTTAAGGAGTGGGTTTCTGTTGTTGAAATTGCATATTTTGTCTGGCTCTATAATGGGGTTTCAAATTTTTGATCAGGGTCTTGTGCAAAGTTCAACATTGAATCATTAGTCTTAAATCTAATTCTGGCATCTACAAGATTTGCGAACTATGGCACTTCCAAAGTTCCATGAAGATGAGTGAGGTGCCACTGGTCTGAGTTGTAAGGTGCAGGTGATGGCAAGTTTTAGTTTCACGGGGAAGGAATAGTTTCATTAATCCTAAAGATCAAACAATATGATTATAAATTGTTCTTTGATTATTTTTAATCCATTAGATGAAAATTGTGCACAAACAACATTTTGAAATCTGGGTAGACATGTTTCCTTAACATATTGGCAGGGTGAGAAGATTACCACATTGGTGATTGGTGAAGGCAACAAATGTCCAAATAGAATCCTATTGGCCTGGTCTCTTTGCCGAGCTTCTGGAGAAAAGAAACATCGAAGACCTCATTTTGAATGTTGGCTCTGGTAAGCTTATGTCGATGCCCAAGTTAATTGAATTTTTTTGTTTTGCATAGTGCAATTTATGCAACGATGTACATTAAGGTGGCAGTTTTTCGGTTTCTGGGTGAACTCTAATTTTGACTATTGTTATGTAGGAGGTGGTGGCGGTGCTGCACCTATTGCAGTTGCTGCTTCTGGTGGCGGCGCTGCTGTTGCTGCTGAGGCTGCCCTTCCGGTTGAAGAGAAAAAGGTCGGTCTTTTGTTCTAAAAATATGTTATTTCCTCGAAAATGGTCCTTGTACTGCTATGAATTGTGCTTCCAAAGACTGGCCAATAGTGCTGGTAGTAGATTATCTATTTCTGATCTATGTTTTTTGTTTAACAGGAGGAACCTAGGGAGGAGAGCGACGAAGACATGGGATTTAGCTTATTTGGTTAAGCAATTAATTTTGGAGTTTAATTATGTAGTTGTAGGTACAAATCAAGTGTTTTTTGTATTATTACAAATTCTGCAAATATGTGAAAATGCGGATGATGTGTTCAGTGCAAACCAGTTTTTTGGTTGCTTGACTTATTTTCTTGCAGACATCATTTATGCTTCTCTTATTTTCTTGTAAGCATCAATTCTAGTTGTTCAATGATTAACTTTAATATAACCTATTTTTCAGAGTATCGGTCATTGTAACATATGTTTTGAACCACCTTATATGTTGATTAAGATTTTGGGTTTAAGCTATATTTTGTATGTTTACTGTAATACTGTCTTGGCTCTTAGCCCATAAGATCTTTTCTTTCTACTTATTATTTAAATGATTAATCTCCCATAGTGTAATGTTTTGTGCAGATTAATAAACTCAAAGTCAACAAGATACCCCCCTCTACTGAAAAGAGTCAACAAGATACCCCATCTAAAATGTTTCCTTACCAGATATATTAGGCACAAGAGAGGTAAAAAACAACCCAGTTGCAAACTTTTCGCTGCTTAAAAGATTTTGGGTTAAGATAAGCCAAATAGATATCAGTTTAAAAAAAATACAAGTTGGTCTTTTTCCTTTTTTTATTTATGTGTCACACGTCAGATACGCACCACCCCACAGATGAGAATTCGTATTACTATACTTAAGAATTCTCATTTTTTTTCCAAAAGAAAATTTGCATTTTATATGCTCCTTATTTGCCTAAGGCACAGAGTACAGAAGGATATAGTATCAGATCCACTTATGGTTCTGACAGTAGTTCAAAATGTGGCCTGACCAAGAGGTCCTAACTCATCACCAGCAAGTACAGATAACTAATAGTCTCCCAGATTAACTAAGATATTACATTCATCCAGTCTTTACCCAGTATTTACGTTCATTCATTTATCTTTTTTTGTTTTGCTTTTTTGAATTGAAGTTTGCTTTTTGACTATTAATATTAACGTTTGTACCAGGCTTTAATACAAAAGCACATGCAACCTCCACAAGCATGATGCATAACACAAAAAATGTGGGTTGGCTTAGGCCAGAACAGCTATAGCCATATTGCTACCTGGTAAACTGTCTTGAACAAAGAAATAAAGATGAAGGTCAAGAGCCTGATTAGATAGCACCAAGAATTGACCATGCAAGTAACAGAGGGAAGTTGGTCATGGTCATCCAGGGGAGGGTCCATCCAAAAACCGGGGCATTGACATTAGCTGGCTGTGCAGGTTCCCACCCATATGGAGGATGCTTCAGGGGCGGGGCCAGAGTCTGAAAATGTTTATCATTATGGGGTATGGCCGGGGCAAACTATTCCCATGTTTGTCTCTCATCTCCTTGCGCTAGTTAATTTTGTCTACATTTTATTTATCATATTTATATTATAATTTTGAGTAGATGAAAATAGTTTTATTTTTCAGGTCAATTTTGGAGACTTGTTTTTCCATTTTAATGTGAAATGCATTTCCCAGGGAAACCTACAGGACACTTCCCTTCATTTCAGACTTGTTTTATATTTGTTTTTATTTTTCGTTATATTATGTTTTATTTTATTTAATCATTTATAGGTTTAATCAAATATTCTATTTGATTAATAAGTTTATTATCATTTAGTTGAGTGATTATGATTTTTTAATTTAGTAATTATATATATTTCAAAGAAACTAGTAGTTTTGTTTTTATATATAAAAGCTCTAAAACAGAATCAAAATGTCCAGTACTGACTCTATCTATGTCTACTTTCTACTTCCTTAAGAGAGGGTCTATATCTATAAATCCTTATAAATTGACCTATTAACAAAATACAATGACAATACATCAAAACTTGGTATCATTAGGGGAAATCATTCCACTGGCTTCTTCCATTGCTACATCTCCATTTCTTGGACTTCCAATATCTTGTTCATCTGCCACACTGTTTGCTGTACCTTCAAAAGCCTGCTACACTGTAGTGTCTTCCATCTCCTCCTTAACATATGCAATGGAGTCTGTCTGATGGCCTATCAGGGATTTGCGTACTTTGGGAAAATCCAAGAATGATGTTACAGTTCATATCCATCTTCATTGAAACCTTATCAATTCTCTTGCTTTGTGCTTCCAGTGCATTTTCCAATTCAGTTTGCTTGGTCATTTGAGCACTCAGTTTGCTTGGTCATTTGAGCATTCAGTTGCTGCTCATTTATATACTCACAAATGTTGTGCAGGCCATTAACCTGACCAGCCAAACTTCTAAGTGCCTTGCAAGTTTCCAAGGACCTGCAGTTAGTGTAACTACCAGGGTGGGTAGTTTGATTGCCCACGATTTTAGCTTCTTCCAGACATGCAACCTTGAGATAGAGCCAACAGATTTGTTCACAAAACTCACCAAAGAGAAGAACCAGCTATTGAAAAGGACAAATGCCTCACAACAATATGTCTGATTCCTCAATTTCCCTACAACAGTTCAAGCTTCCATGAGCCAACATCACCTGCAAACTCCCAAATTCTCACGATATAGCTCATGCCTCTGTCACAGATTAAAGAAACCCCAACTGTGCTGAGAGGAGCCATCAATTCAGTGTTAATACACACAAGCGTGGAGGAGGATTAAAGTGTGTGAGGAGTATGCGACTGGAGGGTGAAGTTATGACTCTTGCTTCGAACTTTGTCAAAGAACATGTGTGCATACTTCTCATGAGCTGTCCATGCAAATGTTTCATTGCCCATCATACATCATGGGATTAAAATCAATTCGGGGTCACCCCCATTGGCTTGCCATTTCTTCCGCATTTGTATTGGATGATGGATGGATATGATAGAGCTCCAAGATCTCGTCAAAGTCGGTTATTAGGCCCTTAATTCTGTTGGTAATTCTTGATAGAGTTTTTCTGGCTCTTGTTTTGACCTTTCTCACATGTTCAATGACAATTGCTGAATCTCCAAAAGCAATGGCATTCTTGGCATTCTGAGCATGGGGTATGATCAATCCATGATACATAGCATGAATCTCTGCTTGATTCATCACTCGGAGTTCCTAAGCAAAAGTTACTAATATATTTCCTCTCATTCCTAAAATCTACCCCCTCCCCCACCCCATACACCTAACATCCCTTAGTTTATTAACTAAATTGGTCTTTCCGTAAAAGTTCTGAAGTTCTGTTAGTCCAGGTTATTTACTTTATTTTAAGAAAATTAAGTGAATTATTTTATTTATTTAAGTTAGTTAGATTTGTTTTGATTTACTTTATTTTAAAATAATAACTTCCTTCATAATTCGTTGAATATAGAGTTTCATTATTTTAAAATAACAATTGTTGAATGTAGAATTTCGTTTTGTAGAATATTATTTGATTAATTTTATAGCTGAATTAATTTTGTTTGAATTACTTAAATTTAAAAATAATCATTTTCTTTGTAGAATATAATTTTATTCATATATCTTTTTGCATTTAGTTAGTTTAGTTGATGTTAAGAAGACATACCAACAACAATCCAGAATTCAGAGTATATAATTTTACTTATATTTTTTTTTGTATTTATTTAAGTTTGAGTTAGTTTAGTTAATGTTGGAAGACATGTTAACAATAATTCAGAGTATATAATTTCATGTCCTTGAATGTAATTTTATTTGTTTACTTTAGCATTTAGTTTAGTTTGGTTAGTATTGGAAGACATACCACTCATTTACTTTTACATTTAGTTTAGTTTGGCTACTATTGAAAGACATACAAACAATAGGCAAACATACTTCGAACTATATACCCATTGACTTGGTATGAGTGTCCCTACTAAGAGACAGAGCTAAATCACAAGTATCAAAATGCACAAAAGTACGTGGAAAAATTGAGTGGAGTTAAGAGGGCATACTAGTTTAATTGTGATGATAAAGATGGTCTTGTGATAAAATAGATGGTCTCAACTTACAGTATTGATTGTTATAAGATTTGGATTATCAAATTAGGTTAGTGATACCAGATGGTGCAAATGTATGCCAATAAAATTTGCAGCATAAAAATATAATTTTGAAAAACAAATAATTAAGTATGAAGACTTCTATATAATACATACAAGATGTAGGGACACACATGGAAGGCCTAATATTATTAATCATTGAGTAAACTTAAATCCAATTAGTTTGAACATAAACTATCTTTGGTTTTGTAAGGATTGAGCAAATTAATGCATCAATATAAAACAATTACAAGAATGATACTTTGAGGGATTATAGGGAGAGAGCAAGGATCATTTAGTAAATGTTTTTGGGTTGATGATAAATTAGATGTGGGGACTCACATGGAACATCTAATATTATTAATGAGTAAATTCAAATACATATTTTAATTTAGGAATGTATTTATAGAGAAACTGTTATTAAGTATTGCAGAAGTTATACGGTTTATGGAACAAAGTTTTAATTATGAACAACAAATCAAAATACTTACTATTTGAAAGGCTATTTATATTATAAAAATTAAATAGTGAATAATAAGATTTTTATTAGAATAAGTAAACAATTTTCTTGAAAAAGGATAGTCATAATTTTAGTTGTTTAAAATGAATTAAATATTTTCTACAAGAGGTGCGGTAGTGTGATTTTCAGTATTGCAATTTATTTTCAACTATTGGAAATGAATAGTAATAATCATTGAGTAAACTTAAATCCAATTAGTTTGAACATAAACTATCTTTGGTTCTGTAAGGATTGAGCAAATTAATGCATCAATATAAAACAATTACAAGAATCATACTTTGAGGGATTATAGGGATAGAGCAAGGATCATTTAGTAAATATTTTTGGGTTGATGGTAAATTAGATCTAGGGACTCACATGGAACATCTAATATTATTAATGAGTAAATTCAAATACAATTTTAATTTAGGAATGTATTTACAAAGAAACTATTATTAAGTATTGCAGAAGTTATATGGTTTATGGAACAAAGTTTTAATTATGAAAAACAAATGAAAATACTTACTATTTGAAAGACTATTTATATTATAAATAGTGAATAATAAGATTTTTATTAATAGTAAACTCTGTAAATAAGTGTAAATAAGTAGAATAAGTAAACAATTTTCTTGAAAAAGGATAGTCATAATTTTAGTTGTTTCAAATGAATTAAATATTTTGTACAAGAGGTGTGGTAGTGTAATTTCAGTGTTACAGTTTATTTTCAACTATTGGAAATGAATAGTAAGTAAAAATAGTAGTTTAATATATAATAAAGCAATGATCAAAGAGTTAAGAATTCACTTATATAGGCATTATTATTCCAAGAATGGAATCTACAAGAAATTCTTTTAAGTTAGATATTTTTTGTTAATGAATTGCAAAACTATAGGTTAAATAACTAATGTCATTTCTGACTTTTATAAATGCATTCTAAGGTTTTAAAACATGTTATATGTCAAGTGAATAATAATAACGTAATAATACTTTCAATACTTTTTTGAAACTCAAAAGTGATATCTACATGAATAGAAACTTGTTACTTTTCATACTATCTTTGATTCTTTAAAGATAGAGCAAAATAATACATCAATAAAAAACAATTACAAGAATGATACTTTGAGGGATTTCAGGGAGGGAGCAAGTATCACCGACTAAAAAAGCTTGGATCGATGGTAAATTGCATTGGAAATGGGAGTAGTTGGATTCAACAACAAATATTTTTTGAACATAATCTTTGTTTATTCTAGGATCAAGCAAAGTACATGTTTCAAGAGGAAAACAATTACACTCATTCTCAAAGGGATCCCAAGAGAAGAGCAAGGATCATGGAGCAAATACTCTTGTTAATGGTAATTTGCATTAGAAATGGGAGTTGTTGGAAGTGATATAGGCATTATCCCTCTTAAGGTACCTTTGGAAATAATGAGTTATAAGTTGAGCGTTATAGCCCCATGATAAAGAAGGCAATGAGAAAAGAGTAAATGATAGTGGGATGCATGTAGAAGAAGATAATATTTAAGTCAATAGGTTAATAAGGATTGGACTTATATGCCGTGTTTGAGCAATCTATATTGTATTAGGTGAGTTGTATAATTTCGTCGGCATTAAGAGTGTGTTGCATGCGCGACCCATCAAATAGGGAATTGTGTTGAGTGGATAAGGGTGATGCTCACTATTTGGAGAAAAGCTTGAAGCTCAAGAGATCACTTGAGTAAATTATTTAATGGTATTGTGGCCATTGTGTAGAGATTGTGCAACAATGCTACTCTTATAAGTGGATAATTATTTGGGAATTTAATTAATCATATATGTCCTTATATGACATGAGAAGAACGTATGCTCAAATGACATTTAATCTCATTAAAAAAATAATTGTTAGAGATTGTTCGCAAGCATTGCAAAAAACCCTAGCCCTTTGGCTCCTCGACCCTTTTATTGAAGCCCTTGCCTTTCAAGGTTTGGTGGTTTCCAAGTGTGGTAGCTCAATGAATGCTTCTTTGTCTCAATTCACAAATAAGGTTGCAATGATCCTGAATATTACTCTTCCCTTGACTAAAATGCGTTTGAATGCTCTTGTTCTTGTAGATTGAGCTTTCATTAGGTAGTGAACTAGTCTCCAGGCCTCTCCTTGAGCTATGGACGAATTGATGTTGAAGAACTAGATGGCCATGATAAAAGGGAAACTCTCATGTTTGTTATGTGGTTGAGGTTACTACACTTTCCTACATGAGCTCAAGGAAGATAAGGATCTAATGTTTTGCAATGGTCCATACTTCATGGGATCAAGAGAAATGTACCTAAACTCCTAGACCTTGGATTTTGACCCGGAAGTAGATGTCTCCTCAACAATGCCTACGTGGTAAGAAGTTCTCACTTACCACTTCATTGCAAGCTGTTAAGTTTTAAACCAAATAGACTAGCAAGATCACTGAAAGAAACATAATCACAAGATAGACACAGAATTTACCCCGGGAAACCCTCATGGGGTAGAAAACCCAGCAAAGCTTTCCTCAATAAGATGAACAACCAAAATACAAGATGTGCTCCAAGACTTGTCCTTCTTCTCTACCTCCTATGTAGATCTCCCAGACACAAGTGCGCTACTTTTCTGAGTTGTGTAAGTGTATCAAATGAGGAGCTCCTCTCCTCTACTTATACTAGATCCTGATTGACCAAAATCCCTAATGGGGCCAACCTCTACTTGAGAAGTCTAATAACCCCTAAAATATAAACTCAGGGCCGACCCCCACATGGTGGGTCTAATAACCGTAGTTACCACAAACCATCGGAGGAATAAACATCTCCGAATACATAATAGAATTGCCTCAGAGGGATGAAACATCTTCGGAATAATAATGTACAAATATAATATTATTAGAAGTTACAATATTCAACACTCCCCCTTAACGAGAAGGATATTATAACAACATCTATAGGAGTAAGGAGTCATCGACTACATCATACATGATACATCTCTATATCATCAGAAGCTTTCTTCAATACATCATCATCAGTAACTCAACTAGTTACTGGAACATCAATATTATTGTTATTGCACAATCATTAGCATCGTCATCACATGATCATCAGCATTGTCATCACACGGTCATCAGCATCGTCATCACACGGTCATCAGCATCGTCATCATACAATCATCAGCATCGTCATCATACGATCATCAGCATCGTCATCATACGATCATCAGCATCGTCATCACACGATCATCATCATCGTCATCATACAATCATCAACATAGTCATCATACGATCATCAGCATCGTCATCATACGATCATCAACATCGTTATCATACGATCATCAACATCGTCATCATACAATCATCAGCATCGTCTACCTTGCAATACACACGATCATATTACAGGATGATCAATCCTGCTCTCTTTAGGACATAGGTCCATGGATGATGCAATCCTGTCATGTACCTTTTGAACCGAGGTCCAAGGACGATCCAGTCCTACCATGTACCTTTTGAACTGAGGTCCAGGGACGATACAGTCCTATCATTCAATTCTCGGAGACCTCATGTCTACGACTCAATTCAAAGGACCAAAGTCCGAGGACGATCCAATCCCCTTACCTGTTCATTCAGGATTTTATTTTCGGAGACATCTTGTCTACGGCTCAATTCAAAGGACAAAAGTCCGAGGACGATCCAATCCCCTTACCTGTTCATTCAGGATTTATTTTCGGAGACATCTTGTCTACGGCTCAATTCAAAGGACAAAAGTCCGAGGACGATCCAATCCCCTTACCTGTTCATTTAGGAATTATTTTCGGAGACATCTTGTCTATGGCTCAATTCAAAGGACAAAAGTCTGAGGACGATCCAATCCCCTTACCTGTTCATTCAGGATTTATTTTCGGAGACATCTTGTCTATGTCTCACTTTAGGATTGAAGTCCAAGGATGATCCAATCCTCACATGTCCACAAAGGACTTCATTCTCGAAGACATCTGTCTATGACTCACTTTAGGACTGAAGTCCAAGGATGATCCAATCCTCACATGTCCACAAAGGACTTCATTCTCGAAGACATCTGTCTACGGCTCACTTTAGGACTGAAGTCCAAGGATGATCCAATCTTCTCATCAATACAGATACAAGTATCTTCATCCATACAAGTACATCATTAATACAAGTATTCTCATCAATACATCAATATGTAATAATACAAGTATCATCATCAAAACATGTATCCTCATCAATGCATCAAAGCACATATACATATATCAAGTATCCTCATCAATACATATATCATCAAAACATGTATCCTCATCAATACATATATCATCAAAGTAAAAGAAAGATAATGTAAGTATTCTAAGTGTAAGAAATCTAAATCTAAGTAAGCATAAATATCTAAGAGTGGTAAACAGGTATCCTCATCATCAGTGACGATACTACTCCCCCTTTCGAGGAGGGTCCTTTAGAGCTACACCAAGCTTGTCTCGGAAGTATTCAAATTTCACATGAGACAGGGGTTTGGTTAATATATCATCAACTTGTTCTTCAATACTCACATACTCGAGTTTGATAGCTCCTCTCTGCACCATGTCTCGTATATAAAAGTATCAGATCTCTATGTGTTTTGACTTATCGTGGAATACAGGATTTTTTGTCATTTTGATGCAACTTTGATTGTCACACATGATCACAGTGGGATCCATCTCTACGTCAAACACTCCAGATAATAGTTTCCAAAGCCACACTGCTTCACAGCTAGCAGAGCAGGCAGCTATGTATTCTGCTTCAGCAGTACTGAGAGCCACACTAGATTGTTTCTTGCTGAACCATGAGATCATGGCAGATCCAAGACCATAACATCCACCTGATGTACTCTTTCTGTTCGAGATACTTTTTGCCCAATCATAGTCTGAGTAACCATGTAATCTGAGTTCATGATTTCCAAGATAATATAGACCAAAATCTAAAGTACCCTTTAGGTACCTCATTACATGCTTTGCAGCTATTAAGTGAACCTTTCTAGGTTCTACTAGATACTAACTCAGGGTATTTACAGCAAAGCATATATCTAGCCTAGTATTTATTAAATACATCAAAGACCCAATGATTTGTCTATATAGAGTTATGTCCACTAATTCTGATGTGTCATTAATTAATAACTTCAAGTTGGAGTCCATGGGAGTGGCCATGGCTTTACACTCCAACATATCAAATCTTTTTAGAATCTCCACATCATACTTACCTTGATTTAGAAAGATTCCTTTTGGTTCTTGCCATACTTCTAGACCTGAAGTAGTGCATTAATCCGAGATTTTTCATCTTGAATTCTGAAGAAAGCTTCTTCTTGCATTCAATAATCTGTTTCTCATTTCCGGTTAGAAATAGATCATCTACATATAACAGTAGTATAACTGGTTCATCATCCATTACCTTAAGATAAAGATTAGGGTCAGCTTTACTCTTGGTAAAGCCCATGCTTGTTAAGAAATTGTCAATCCTTCCATACCAAGCTCTGGGAGCTTGCTTTAATCCATATAATGCCTTTTTCAGTTTGCATACATGAGTTCTCCCGTCTTTAACCTCGAACCCTTGTGGTTGCTCTATGTACACTTCTTCTTCAATTACACCATTCAAAAAAGCTGTCTTAACATCCATTTGGTGTAATTTCCACTTCATCATAGATGCAAGTGCCATGATAGTTCTAATTGAAGTATACCTAGCAACTGGTGCAAAGGTTTCTTCATAGTCAATTCCCTCTTTCTGAGAGAATCCTCGGGCTACAAATCTTGCCTTATATTTTTCAATGCTACCATCTGCAGCATGTTTTATCTTAAAAATCCATTTGGAAGAAACCACACTTTTATCTTTTGGTTTGGGAACTATATCCCAAACATCATTTTTCATTATTGAATGATATTCTTCTATCATTGCTTCTACCCATTCTTTCTTCTGAGCTGCCTTTTCATAGCTAGTAGGATGTTGATCCACAAGATCACACATCAAGGCCACATAGTTGGATACTAGCTTTGGTTTCTTTCTTTCTCTAGTGGAGCCTTTAGGAGCCCCATATCTTTCAGCTCCTCGAATAATGTCTCTAGCCCATGCTGGCCTTCTTTTCCTAGATAAGTTTGAAATAGGGGGTTCTTGTGGTTCTATCATGTCATGATCCTCTAGTGTATCATCTTTAGGAATGTTCACAGCTTCTGTGATTCTAGGAGGTGTATCTTCTTCATAGATTTCTTCAAGTTGACACTTCCTGGATTTCTTGAGAGCTGCTTCTTCATCAAATGTTACATCTCTACTTATTTCCATATGATGAAAACCTGGTATGTAAATTCTGAAGGCTTTGGATGATTCACAATATCCAACAAATATTCCCTTCTTACCAGAAGGATCCAACTTGGTTCTCTTTTCTTTTGGAATGTGAATGTACACATGACAACCAAATATTTTGAGATGACTTACCTCAGGCTTCTTTCCTGTGAACAATTCTTCTGGAGTTTTGAATTCAAGAGCACTATGGGATAGTCTATTCTGCACATAGACTGCTGTCTTAGCTGCTTCAGCCCATAAATACATGGGTAGATCTTGATCATGTATCATAGTTTTTACAGCTTCCATGATGGTTCTATTCTTTCTTTCAACCACCCCATTTTGTTGGGGATTGTAGGGAGTGGTTAGTTCCCTCTTGATTCCAGCTTCCTTACAAAAGTCTTCAAAGTCCTTTGAAGTATATTCTCCCCCATTATCTGTTATGAGAATCTTGATTTTCTTTTCTGAGAGATTTTCTATTAAGGCCTAGAACTCTTTGAATTTTCCAAAGACTTCATTCTTACCTTTTAGAAAGTATATCCAAGTCTTCCTTGAATAGTCATCAATGAATGAGAGATAGTATTCAAACCCACTTAGGGAAGTGGTGGGCATTGGTCCACATACATCTGAGTGTATTAGCTCCAAAATGTTCTTAGTCTTTGTTTCACTCTTTCGAAAAGGGTTCTTGATATTCTTCCCTTTTTCACATCCTTTACATGAGCCATTATGATCAACCTTCAAGTCTGGTAATCCTATGACCACTTTGCTTACATAGGGTAGGGATTTATAGTTAATGTGAGATAATCTTCTATGCCATAGCTCACTGGGGCTAGAGGTTTCATGAGCAAGGGAAACTTCTGGATGTCCCTTGAGCTTATAGAGACCTCCTTCCTCTTCACCAATGACAACTGCATCTTCAATAGATTTTCCTTTGGGCCACATAAGTACTTGACCATCTAAAACCTTTCTTATCTAGTGCTGATATAGAGAGTAGGTTCTTCTTCAAACCTGGTACATATAAAATTTCTTTCATCTTCAAGGGTGTTCCAGAATCTAGCTTGTAGCTTGCTTCACCAATTCCCTTGATGGGATATTGGTAATCATCTCCTAGAGATACCTTTTGTGTAGAAGACTTTTCTTCAAGATTTGAGAAAGTCTTCCTTTGACCTGTCATGTGCTTAGAAGCACCACTATCAATGAGCCATGTATCTTCTCCAGGAGATACAGATCCAGAGAGTGCAGAGAATAGGACATATTCTTCTGGATCTTCTTTCTTTACTTTAGATCTTTTCCTTCGAGGCCTTTCCTCTTCCTCTTCCTCTTCTTCTTCTTCTTCTTCTTCTTCACTATCATCTTCTGCCATATGTGCATGGTGTCTTTTGTGTACAAACTTCTTCTTCTTTTGTGAAGGACAAAATCTGGAAATGTGTCCTAGTTTAAGACAATTGTAACACTGGGCTGTGGAGAGATATCTTACTGGATTGGGTCCTCTACCCCTTTTAAATCTAGAGAAGTGTTGAGATCCTTTGTGGTCAACTTTCTTGAAGTGACCCATTCTTCTTCTTTTGGTGTGAGTAGCCAAGGCTTGGTCATCCTCCTTGAGGAGTGCTTCTCTGTTGGCTACCCTAGCCTCTTCTTGAACACAATCCTCCCACACTACATCAAACTTCATACTTTCTTTTCTGGCACACATAGTTTGTATAAATGACTCCCAAGGTCTAGTGAGACCATTTAGAGCAGTCATCACAAGTTCATCCTCATCAAGAGTATCACCAATGGCATCTAGTTGTTCCTTGATTTGGGAGACCCTTGAGAAGTAGTCTTGAATGGATTCTTCTTTGTTCATCTTGGTACTCTTCAACTAAGTTCTTAGGTTCATCTTCCTATTGATGTTCTTTCCCTCATACATTCTTCCTAGGGCATCATACATTTCCTTTGGAGTTTTCTTGGAAGCCACTTGGGGAATCAAGTGGTCTTTAATAGAATCAACTATGATTCTCTTTGCCCTAATCAAATCCTTCCTATGCTTCTCTTTGGCTTCATCTCCTTCAGGTTCTTCAACTTCATCCTTGATATACTGAGCAAGATCATTCTCTTCAAGAATGAGACCAATTCTGTATTTCCATGCCCGGAAATTCTCTATACCTTCTAACTTGTCTTCAATCTTAGTGCTTGGAGCCATCTTCTCTTGGGGGAGTCCAAGAGACAAGAGATAGAATAGTACTTACCTGGAAACTTTAACTTTTTTACTTTTCCGGATCTGCAACAGAATTTCTGGTTTATCGCACTTTTGGTAAAACTAGGGTTTGAATTTCCTGGAATTCTACCCAACCAAAAACCTCGATCCAAAGCTCAAAAGATAGATCTTTAGAAGAGCTATTCAACCATGCAATCAGAATCCAAAAATACTAACTTTTGCAGAAACCCTAATTTTGGGAGAGAGAGGGAAATATAATTTCACCTTGTGAAAGATGTTCTATTTAGGCTAGCTCTGATACCATGTTAAGTTTTAAACCAAATAGACTAGCAAGATCACTGAAAGAAACATAATCACAAGATAGACATAGAATTTACCCTGGGAAACCCTCATGGGGTAGAAAACCCAGCAAAGCTTTCCCCAATAAGATGATCAACCAAAATACAAGATGTGCTCCAAGACTTGTCCTTCTTCTCTACCTCCTATGCAGACCTCCCAGACACAAGTGTGCTACTTTTCTGAGTTGTGTAAGTGTATCAAATGAGGAGCTCCTCTCCTCTACTTATACTAGATCCCGACTGACCAAAATCCCTAATGGGGCCGACCTCTACTTGAGAAGTCTAATAACCCCTAAAATATAAACTCAAGGCTGACCCCCACATGGTGGGTCTAATAACCCTAGTTACCACAAACCATCGGAGGAATAAACATCTTCGGATACATAATAGAATTGCCTCGGAGGGATGAAACATCTCCGGAATAATAATGTACAAATATAATATTCTTAGAAGTTATAATATTCAACACAAGCAACTGGAAATGCACGGGAAAATTCATAGTAATTTAGACCCAAAAGGAAGATGTTCATGTGTTTGGATATGTGTAGAAGTGGATTTGGGGAAGGGACTTCTTGAGGCCATTAACCTCACTCTAGACCACCAGATGCCCCTTAAAAACGTAGATTGAGTACCCCCCTTTGAAATGCAAGGCATGCCATGAGTACAAGCACTTTGCAAAGGATTGCAAATCCTTGTCCCAACAGGAGTCAATGCAAGAAATCCTAGATCAATCGTAGCAATACAATGAATCCTTTGAGTCCAAACCGCCTGCTCTGCCCAATCGTCCTGGTAAAAAAGGATAAAACCTAGTAAACTCCAACCATTTCTTTGTTGTCTTGAACTTTGATTCGCTTAGCCTCAACAATGCTTGTCTCATTCTCCCTCTATCATCGCGCCCCTTTCTTTGTTGTCCTCTTCTCCACTTATTCCCTTGTCTCCTTCCCCTCCCTTGTCATGCCTCCCTCCCTTGTGGAGCTCCCTTCCCTCTCCTTTGCCTCCCCTATAATTTTCTCCTCCAATCTTGATCCTAGAATTGCAAACATCCCCTTCACTAAGCTCCCTTGATCCTATCCCTTTGCCTTCCCAAGTAGCCCCTTAACTGACCTTCAATGGCATGTTAGCTAGGAAAAAAGCACAACAACGTCAAGATGAAGATGAGGTGGAAAAATGAAGTGAAAAAGGGAGAAAAACAATAAAGAACGAACCTAAGAAATAACAAATAATGAGAAGAACTTGGGATCGTAGTCAACCTTGGAAGCAACCTATCAAGGGGGCTCCAAACCCTTATCTAGTAAACAATAAAGATGATCTCTTGACATTGCAAGGGAATGAGTATGGAAGCAAAGCATGAAGCATGAAGGAATACTGGATCTAAGATGTGTTGAAAATCCATGGATCATTCTTCTCTAAGAGTCAAAACTAGTAGACAAGCATGCATTGGTGATGTCAAGAAAACTTTGGAAACAATGCGATGGTTTGAATCTCATCTTGAGAGGAGATTCTAAAGGTTTATGTACCCTTTGGGATCAAATCAAGGTAGAGTCTCTTTTCTTTTCTTCCTCTCATCATTGGGATTTTAACCTCCTTTTGGTGAAATCTATTAGAAAACAAATTCAACCTTTTACTCCGTATGCTCTCGTCTCCTTAAGGGGATGTTGGATGTCCTTGTTAACATATGGTGATTCTACACCCATCATGTCACCTACCCAAATTTCAGAAATTATTATTTTATTTGCAAAATACTTTATGTTAAATTTAATTACAAAGTTTTGTAATTATGACCAGTTTTGATCAAGGATGAATCTAATTACTGATTATTATTATTTAAATAAATTAATTAGGAGACAAACACCCAAGGGGACTGTTAAATGAGTGTTCACTAACCCACTAGGAGGAATGGAGGCTGTTGGAAGGTATGGGACAGATGGCAGCAATTGCATCACACCACTAGCTATTGGTTATAGGAAAACTACCCCTAAAATTGTGGCATTATCCCCCAGGTGGAGGGAGTGAGCAGGAAGCTCATTTAATGACCCAGTAACAACTGAAAAGGCCTAGGCAGCCTACATAAGGCAAATTCGAATTGAGCATGCAGCTCTTACACAATATTTCTGTAGGAATATTTCCTCATGTGCATCAGGTGATCATTGAGAGATTCGAATAGGGAGGCTAGTTGTGAGTGCAATCATAAGTTTCTATATTGCTAAGAAGAACCAGAGATGCTGGTGTAGGTCCTTTGGACTGCTAGTTCTTGAAGATTCAACAGTTAGTGCTACTGCAAGTGGAGATCCTAGATTCCTAAGTTTCTTTCTCTTGGTGGTTCAGTGAACAGGCTCGGGGGTCCTAAGGAAAGTACTTGACTGTCTTCAGGAATTGGTTGGGTGGAACAGTCTTCTTGGGTTGTTTGTTCCCTACAGATTTATCCAGGTTTTACTGTTTCCTACTTGTTCCAATTATTTCTGTTTAAAAGTTTGAATGCTAAAGTTTGATGATGAATCGAATTGATAAACCAATATCTACATTTTTCCACATGCTGTTTTATGCATCGTACTCTAGTGTAGATAAGCAAATTAAGTATAGATGAATAGATAGGAAATTTGCCATTTGATTCGAGAGATAAAGTACAGTGATTGAAATATGTTTTCATTTTCTACCCTATAGCTAATAACAGTAGTAATTATTATACAATGTCTATTACAGTAAATAATATTCCTTTATTTTCATGAAAAACAAATGTTGTATATTCCCTGTATAATTACACTGTGTTTTTCCTATCCCTATTATTGACATAAGAAACCATTGCAATATGTAGTTCTGTATATCATATTTAGAAATAACTTTTATTGCTGCAAATAAATAAGAAGTGCTAGCTATGATCATAAGCTAGAAAATACAGTCAAGATACTTCTCACTCACACACTGTATTTTCCTTCATAAATTCACTATAGAATACTTTATTCATAATCGTTTCAGTATTATTAGAAACTGTAAACAAAAGATTTGCAAACCCTATTTTTATCTTACTCTTATCATTCTACAATTACAATCATATGTATTATTCTTGCTGAGTGTCGCTTTATCCATTGTTTTACAAACTATAAATAGTACTAAAACATAGAATCTTATCAATTGTAAAAACCCTAGATCACATTTTCCAGGTTTCCATTATCATTATCAACAGTAACATGAACACGATTTTTATATCCACATTTAAATTGCAGTACAAACCCTAGTTCAACACAAGGGTTATTTTAGAATTACATAAATAACATCTTTTATGTTTCCAAAACGAAACTAGAATTCGGGCATGGCCCTATTCTTCCTCTTTTCAAAACAAAAACCATTACATCGATTACCGATTTATAGAGTTATCATCTACTTTAAATATTTAGACTCTGGCCTAGCTCGAAAGCCACGATATCAACTACAGTTTTCGCATTCATTAACAAATGCAATAGACACCATTTTATTCATTAGAAACCAAACCGAATAGCACCAAAAGAAACAACATTTTATCATTGCCGAGAAGCAAGGTTTTATCCACAAGTTAGACGAGCTTCAGATCCATTTCTTTTCCACAATAACATAAATCAATAGGTGGATTGTTCAACCGTTTTTCAACCATTACAAGTTCCATTTTCAAGAAAGAGAAATCAACAATTCCTAGCAACGAAATTTTACAATATATTTCCAAACAAAAATTGCATATGTTTATTTCCCAAGTTAAAAAATTTCATAAGCTTAAGGTTCGAACCAACCCTGGTTCAAGATTCATAAAGGAATCACTTTCATAGTCGACATTACATTTCTGAAAACGAAAACCCCACAGGGTTTTATCCCCATCATTTCTGAACTCTTAAACACGAGTTTTACATTTCCAACCAGACGAAACTAAACATCAAAATAAACGCAGAGAAATAGACGAAGATCTTTCGCTGTAGAGTTTCACTCCAACATAAGAATCTTATTAAAAGATCAACTGACAGACAACGCCAAAACCTAACAAGACTGGTTATACAATGTTGGAACAACCACATCAATCAAGACTGATGGAGCACCTACGAGGGTTTTTGGAAGACCCGGAGCTTACTAGGAATGGAGCATAGCTATCCTTTTCCAAACCCTAGTTCATGTTCCCCTCTTGAAACCGGTGCTCGCCAAACAAACTCCCAAACGTTAAACATCATATTTGTTAAAACTATAAACCAAACGATACTGGGAACTCTGAGTTTGGAATTCATTTACCTTTACAGTTGAAAGAGGAGCTTTGTTCTTACGCCTGCACACGACGAATTCCTTTGCCTTGCACGAGAACAGACTATCATCTAGATATTGTTTGTAGAAAGATATCTTCCCACTAAAAATATCAGAGAAAGAAACAGTTAATCTATCAACTCGACAGCGTTGTAAACCCAAGAATCAACATTGTTCACACCATTACAAAAGACGAAACCTGCACTATTTCAAACCCAACTTACAGGTCGCAGGGTCGAAACCCTTCTACATTATTTTCTAACCCTACAAAGCAGCGGCTTGTCGGCCTCACTGCCAAGACCATTGAAACAATGAACCACATTCATTCTTCATCTAACCAAAACATTGACACAATTATAGGGTTACATCCAACGACCAGGATCAAGTCGATCAACGATCACCATTTCCAACGCTTTGCATTGGGTATTGCATGGCCCTTGCAATTATGGGTTCATTCATTGCCATAGCACAACCTTGCCAAATTGTGCTCACGTTGGATGCATCGACAGCCAGCTTGGAGGACCATTAACAAGAATCATTACATGGCAACGTTCACAGTCACCATATGCACTAGTTTGCATTTACGTGGAAGCTTGTAAGTCCTCGTCACCATGATATTATGGACGGCCATTAATGCAGGCCTGTATCACCATCACCAACGCCGATTCGTATCGCATGTAATCCATCAACCTGTCAATCAAATTAAATGCATGTCAACACTCTTTTTCCAACGATATGGTTTCAAACGTTTGATACATAACAATATAACATTATGTGTTATGTTAATTCGAATCCAAAGTTCTTATGGTTTCCAAGTTACGTTCCACAACACACATTATTGTGTTATTATTGGCCAACGATTATATATATTTATATAGTTTCAAGTCTAGGTCTTATTGATTATATAGAATAACATTTTAAAGTTTATATAGTTTCCAAGGTAAGAGTTGTAGTTTTTAAATATTAAATATATGGTTTATATAATAGTTGCTAGGATGACCATGGTCACAAGATTGACATAGCCTCATTTATATGAAATTCATACATTAAATGATACTATATATAAGCCTTAAAAGCTTATAAGTATCACATCTAGTTCAACATTGTAGAATTACGATTAGTGTAGTCCATATATGAGAGATTTAAACACTATCTTCGTAACATTGGTTGTAATCATATAAATTCTATTATCGCAATTATAAAAATAGATAGTTTGTATGGTAGATATTTCGATGGATCTAATGATAAATATTTAGCATGAAAAATAACTGAATTCTAGGAGTTTCTTACCATATTCTCTCATTACAAACATTTAAACGATTTTGCGGTACATCTGTTACATCAGTAATATGAAGATAATTAATTATCTCAAGACGACAACAAGCCAGCTACAACAACGATAAAGATTACAACGACAAACCTTTTAGCTTGATGACATTCATAGATAACTATGTTTTAAACATTGCCGAGTGGTAAGACAGCATTTGAAAACAGTATTTATAGCTATGTAATTCATACCTGTGTACTTGGTGAGTCGCAACAGATTTCTAACATTCTATTTATCTACGACGTTGAAATTGAACTATACACAAACTTTGAATTTACGCGGTCATGAAACTTCTTACCTGTCGTCTGCACATAGAATATTCAAATTGCTTTAGCGTTTCCAATAAGTAAGCTCTAGGGTACCTCGTAGGACACCCTTATTTTATTAAAAGTCAAACTGTCAGTATCATTGTAAAACAAAAAATTGTCACATCATATTTCCGACCTCTTAGCTTGTTCGTCATCATAATCATGTTTACTAATTATGTGTTAAATCTGTCATTGTCACATTGCTGCTAAACAGAAATTAAATTATGTTTAGTACTAAAAACTTTTCAATTAATGATGTCGTAATAAAAAATTATTATTTCCGCAATTATAATTATCGTATTTAATGTTATTTTCAAAAGTTGTAAATTTTTATGAAAATTCGGGATGTTACTTGTGGTATTAGAGCTCATGTTCAAACTCTAGGCCTGAAAGAGGTCCAAGAACACGCATCAAAAAAATTTATACAGCAGAAAAACTTTACTAATTTGAATTTGAATTATGATGTTATTCCAGAAATTATTTTAAGCTACAGGTATGGAGAATTCAGCTGATCGTATAGACGACAGATTTCAACCAAACAGCCACAGTTCAGTACAACACTATGTAGAAGAAGGTCACGGTGAACTAAACAACAATTCGTCAGAATTGTTACGTGCTTTTCATGAATTAAAGGCAGAAATCAGATCTGTGAAACAAGACAATGAAAGAATTCTGCAGGCACAAGAACAATTAAATCAAGTGCTGTTTGAACAGTGCCCAACTGAGGAGCAAGAGAGAGATAATGAAGATATCTCTAAAGTTGAGGATCTTCCTCATGCTAATAAAAATCAGAAAATGAAAACCAGTGAGGTGAAAAACAGTTCAACCTCATCAGGAGATGCTATTGAAGTGCGTAAAAAGAAACGTAACTACACCAGTGATAGCAGTGAAGGAGATTCCAAACATAGAAGGAAAAATTATAAGGAGTATGAGCAGATTTCTGGAGAGTTCAAAAAGATTAGACCTCCAACTTTCAATGAAGAAACTGAGAAGGGAGAGACAGGTGAAGCTTGGCTGTCCGGTATGAAGAAATACTTCCAGATCTATAACTATTCAGAGTTCTTGAAGGCAAAAATGGCTATATATAACTTGACCGGAAAAGCGAATATTTGGTGGCAGGACATCAAAAGAGTAAAGGGCATTGAAGATAAAGATGTAAGCTGGAGTACTTTTAAACGGTATTTTAAAAAGAAGTATTTATCTTAACAGTACTATGAAGAAAAATCCAAAGATTTCTACGATTTGAAGTTGGGAGGTATGAACATGAAGGAAATGAACAGTAAATTTCTGAACTTACTGAGATATGTGCCATACCTCATAGAAAAAAAATAAAAAATTCAAAGATACTTGAGTTGCCTACCTTTCAATATTAAGGACATAATCGAGTACGATAGTCTTAAAACCTTGGAAGAGGCTATGAGAAAGGCAGTTTTTTGTTATGACACAAATCGGAAAAGAGAAGGAATGTCAAACTGGAAAAATCATAAGCCCAACAACTTTGAGGAGAAAAAGAAAATTTTTAGATTCAGTGGAAATTCCGGGTTCCAAAGGAAGAATTTTCAGAATCGGAATGTCCAAGGCAATAATTCCAGAAGCAATTCACAACAGAATTCTACAACACCCAAAAATGCTCCTAATAATACTAGGACAATTGAGAAAAAGGCACCTATCAAATGTTTTGATTGCCAAGGTCCTCATTACACATTAGAATGTCCCTTGAGGAAGCGAAAGACTAACAACATCAACTCTATTCAGACTGAACCTACTGTTGGAGACGTGGCGAGGGAGATGCCCAGAATTAATGCAGCACTTGACAACAGGCAAGCAGATCATCAAATCTCCATGGTAGAGATTGAAGGTATGATACAAAATCATCTTGTTACTGTTTTAATTGACCCAGGTGCTAGCTTAAGTTATATATCACTAGATATTGTGGAAAATCTTTATTTGAAAACAGAAAAGTTTAGTAAATCTTGGCTAGTTAGACTAGCAATTGGAACAAAGAGAAAAGTATCAGATTTTATAGAAAGTTGTACCTTATTTATGAATCATTTACAAACACAAATCAAGTTGAATATTCTACCTTTAGGATCTTATGATATTATAGTTGGGATGGACTGGTTAGAAGCCCACCATGTCATTCTGGATTTTTACGGAAAAAGTTTTACATGTTTAAATGATGAAGGAAAAACTGTCGAAATAAAAGGCATCCCAAGGAAGGTAACCCTTAGATAGATTTCAGCCATGCAAGTTAAGAGGGCAATTAGGAAAGGATGCCAGATGTTTGCAGTAAACGTAGTAAATGATGAGTTTATTGGTAAAGAGGACAAACTGAAATTAGAGGACATACCTATCCTAAAGGATTTTAAGGATGTATTTCCTAAGGAGATTTCATGACTACCTCCTAAAAGAGATTTAGATTTTACCATCGAATTAATACCAAGAGTAGTACCAAATTCAAAAGCTCCATATAGAATGAACATACTGGAACTAAACGAATTGAAATCACAGTTGAAGGAACTTATTGATAAGAAGTATATTAGACCCAGTGTGTCACCTTGGGGAGCACTTGTCATCTTTGTTAAGAAGAAAGATGGAACCTTAAGGCTATGCATAGATTATTGCTAGCTTAATAAGATGACGATCAAGAATCGGTATCCATTGCCCCACATAGACGATCTATTTGATCAACTGTGTGGAGCAACGATATTTTCTAAGATTGATCTAAGATCAGGATATCATCAAGTACGGGTTAATGATGAAGATATTTTCAAGACAACTTAAAGAACTCGGTATGGACATTACGAGTTCGTAGTCATGCCATTTGGCTTGACTAATGCCCCGGATGTATTTATGTGTTTGATGAATAATATTCTGCACAAATACTTAGACAAGTTTGCTGTTGTATTTATAGACGACATTTTAGTGTATTCAAAAAGTAAAGAAGAACATGAACATTTACGGATTATCTTAGAAGTTCTGATAGATCATCAACTATACGCTAAGTTTAGCAAGTGTGACTTTCACAAAGACAAAATTCAGTATTCAGGACACATAATTTCGAAAGAAGGAATCTTGCTTGATCCCGACAAAATAAGGGCCATTAATGACTGGCCGGTTCCTAAGGATGTGTCAGATGTAAGATCATTTATGGGCATTACTGGATATTACATAAAATTTATAGAAATTTTTTTCAAGATTGCCAACCCCATAACTTCTTTGCAGAAGAAAGGGAATAAATTTGTGTGGGATCAGAAATGTTCCGACAGTTTTAAGAAATTAAATGAATTATTGACGACGGCACCTATCTTGAGGATAGCAGACCCTAACAAGGATTTTGTAGTTTGTACAGACGCATGCAATGACAGGCTCGGTGGAGTCCTGACACAGGAAGGGCATGCGATGGCATATGAATCTAAAAAACTGAAAGTACATGAAAAGAATTACTCTACCTATGATTTAGAGTTATTAGTAGTTATTCATGCCTTAAAAATGTGGCGTCATCACCTCATTGGCAGAAAATTTACGTTATTAACAGATAACATGGGTCTGAAATATTTATTAGATCAAACAAACTTGAACACTAGACAAGCTAGATGGTTGAATTTCTTAAGTGAATATGATTTCAAAATTCAACATATTAAAGGGAAGGAGAACAAGGTTGCAGATGCCTTGAGTCGTAAGGCAAAACTGAATTTTATTTCAGCCATAAGTAATTATTCAACTGATTTGCAAAATCAGATTCTTGAAAAGAGTGAAACAGATGAAGAATACAGAAAAATGAAGGAAAAGACAACAAACAATAGTTCTGAAAATTTTATGGTAGATTACAGCAGGAAGGAAAATGGATTATTACTGTATAAAAACAGATTGTATGTACCAGACATACCAGAAATAAAATTTCTGATATTAAATGAGATGCATAAAAGTCATTATTCTGGTCATCCAGGTTATCAAAAGACCATTACTATGTTAAGCAAATAATACTATTGGCCCAGAATGAAGGATGAAGTAGCAGAGTACATATGTTAGGAACCCATGTCTTTACTTTGTTAGTATATTGTTATTGGACGCATATGATTTGTAAGTCGTCCCGTAGTATTTGTTGATCAATAGTTTGTGTTATTGTTGTTGGCACATATGCTTTGTAAGTCGCCCATAGTATTGTTGATCCATAGTTTGTAGTGGCCCATGGTTTTGACCCATAGTATTGGCGCCTAGACTTAGTATATAAGTGTGTGTTGAGACCTATGAAGGACCATGAAGTTATTTGTATTGAGCTTGCTCAAAGGAGGTTGCCCCCTCAAAGTGGCCTGTGATCAATATAAAAGTGATTCTGAGTTCTATCATTTCTGCTATTTTGCATATTCTTATTAATTAATTGTTGCAGGTGCTTCACATCTGGTATCAGAGCACTTTCTTGAGCTCACTGGGTGAAATTTCTGCCAAATTTTTTTTCGCATCTGTTGCAGGTTCGGATTTGGGAATAATCCCTGTCCGCTTAATTGTGGGAAGTACTTGGGAATAAGCCATAAAACCCATTGTAAGGAGTACCACAGGAACCCTGAAGTAGCTATCCCATTGAGAGGACCTGCCAGCGAAAAGGGCAACGATCCCTACCTGATTGACTAGTTCCCACCCGTGAAGTAAACCAAGAGCTATCGTTTGTGGCAAAGCGGTTATCAGTTTTACCTGATCTGTGGAGTGAGGGGTACTGCCCCAATATGCAAGCCGTCAGACAACATTGGTGGCTGAGTGAAACCCCTGAACTGTTAGGAAGCCGCACATACCTGGGGTCCATATCTATTTTCAGCTGAACTGTTGTCGATCACTGTTGCGCCGTTTCAGATCCATTCTGAAAGCCGTTCTAGATCCAGCCATTTTCAATCCATTCGGCGCCGTTTCATATCCCTCTATTTCTGCTCACTTCTGGGCCGTTGTAGATCTATCTGTTTCAGATCCCTTCCGAGCCGTAGCCGCTCCAGTCTTAAAAAAAAAAAAAAAAAACTTAAAACTTCATATCTCCCTTGTTTTCACTCTGTTTCCCTTGAAATTTTTGGGGAATCCCTGTCATCCCATTCTGCATATTTCATTCTTGAGGACCCTATCCCCAATTCCACTTCCCAAAGCCCGAAATCCCACATTTGTCTATTTTTAGGGTTTGCCATAACTTCCTCAGATTTCACCCAATCACCTTCAAATTTTACCACAGAGTTCCTTTCTGAATTCTTTTTCTTTGTCCCCCTCTGCCAAATTTTCCCATTCTTTCACCCCTCTTCTGAAATCCTCATTTTTTGTTTCCCTATCTATTCGACAGTGTCCAAAACCTAGTCAAACCCCAATTATCCTTCAGATTTTTTCCCAAATCCATATTTTCCTTTACTGAAGCAGTTTCTATTTTTGTTTTCCTACCCAGTCAACCAAAAAAAAAAAAAACTCATGGTTATGGTTGTCACCCGTGCAGGAGCAAAAACCATGGAAGAAGCACGTGTAGCCATCCAAGCCAAACTCCAGGATTTGGATGAAAAATTTCTCGGCCTCCATCTTGAACATTCAGCTATGAACAACAAACGACAGTCCGAGTCTTCATTAGACAATGGGTTCTCTTCTTCCAGCAATTTTCGTGGTCTGAAGCTTGATTTTCCTCGCTTCAATGGTACTGATCCAACTGGATGGATCTATTGTGCAGAATAGTATTTCAGTCTGCATAATACTTTTGATGTCAACAAAGTTCCGCTTGCATCCTTTCATTTGGAACAGGAAGCTCTTCAATGGTACCATTGGTACATCAAGGCTCATGAAGAGCCAAAATGGCCAGACTTTTGCAACGATTTGGTCCTAGTGGTTTTGATGACTTCACAGGAGCCCTTACTAAACTTCGCCAAATTGGCACTGTGAGAGAGTATCAAATCGAATTTGAGAAACTAGCCAACCACACTAAAGGATTATCTGATGACTTTTATCGAAGTTGTTTTATCAGTGGTCTAAAGGATGCCATTTGCTCTGAGGTCAAAATGTTCTGTCCCAACACAATGATGGAATCCCTAGGGTTGGCTAAGTTGGCAGAAGACAAGATTGCAGCCCAACCACGCTCCAAGCCCACTTTTGTTCCCTTCCGAAATATGGGTTCTCAACGACCACCTATACCGTAGGCTCCTCGCAACTCCTATCAAGCGTTTGTCTGAAACAGAGATGCAAGCACGCAGAGAAAAGGGGTTTTGCTATAATTGTGATGAGAAATTCACTCGGGGACATAGATGTGTTCAGCAAAATCTCTATCTCTTGGATTCAGATTCTCCGCTTGCCTCTGAAATTGGTGATGAAGATCCAGAAACAATGGATGCTCAGGTCGACATTCAGGAACCGCCTATTGACCCTTCGTCTCAGGATGACCAGCCAGAGATATCTCTCCATGCTTTATCTGGAATCACCACCCCCCAAACAATGCGGGTCAGGGGTTACTTCAAGAAGCTTCCTCTTACAATACTCATTGATTCTGGTAGCACTCATAATTTCATTGACCCTCGAATCGCCAAACAAGCTAATTTTTTTATCCATCCTTGCTCCAACTTTGAAGTCATGGTTGCCAATGGGGGCACCTTACCTTGCAAAGGGAAGTGTCGAAATGTGCGTATCTCTATGGGAGATTATACCTTGCGCTCTGACATGTTTGTCTTGACCTTAGGCGGATGTGATGTGGTTTTGGGCGCTCAATGTCTACGCACACTTGGCCCTATCCTATGGGATTTTGCTGAACTTTGGATGCAGTTTCCCTCAATGGACAAAAACACACATTGATAGGATTACAACCAGGGTCTCTCAGCATCATCAGTTCACATCGCATGGAAAAAATCCTCAAGAAGAATTCACATGGTGTCATCGCTCAGATCCATTCCATTCAGATGCAACCATCAACGGTCTCCACTACTCCTTTGGATCTACAACAAATTCTGGATCGATATACAGGTGTCTTTGCTGAACCAGTGGGATTTCCACCTTTAAGGCTAGAAGACCATTGTATTCAGCTTTTTCCTGGCAGCGTTCCTCCCAACATCAGGCCCTATCGCTACCCATTTCACTAAAAAATGGAGATTGAAATGCTCGTTCAGGACTTATTGAAGCAAGGTATTATTCGCCTAAGCACTAGTTCCTTTTCTTCTCCAGTTCTTCTTGTCCGCAAAAAAGATGGGTCATGGCGCCTCTGCATTGACTTCCGAGCACTTAATCACCTCACCATCAAGGATAAGTTTCGAATTCCTGTTGTTGATGAGCTTCTTGATGAGCTTCATGGGGCTCAATTTTTCTCCAAGTTGGATCTTCGTTCTGGGTATCATCAAATTCGGGTTCATGAGGATGATATCCCTAAAACAGCTTTCCGCACACATGATGGCGATTATGAGTTTTTGGTCATGCCCTTTGGTCTCACTAATGCTCCTTCCACATTCCAAGCCTTAATGAATAAAATATTTCGACCCTACTTGAGGAAATTCATTCTGGTATTGTTTGATGATATCCTCATCTACAGTAAAACATGGAATGAACATCTCTAGCATCTGGATCTTGTCATGCAACTTTTCTCTGACCATCATCTCCATGCCAAGCAGTCTAAATGTGTTTTTGGACAGAAGGAAGTTGAGTATCTTGGGAACATTATCTCAAAACAAGGGGTTCGCATGGATCCTGCCAAAATCAATGCCATGAACAATTGGCCGCATCCTCAGACACTCAAGAGCCTTTGTGGTTTTTTGGGCTTGACTGGCTAGTACCGCAAGTTTGTCAAGGATTATGGGAAGATTGCAGCTCCATTAACTGCTCTATTGAAAAAGGATGCTTTTACATGGACACATGTTGCTCAGTGTGCATTTCACAAACTAAAACAAGCTCTGTGTACTACACCTGTTCTAGCTATGCCTGATTTTTCCAAGCCCTTCACTATTGAGAGTGATACTTGTGGCAATGGACTTGGTGCTGTTCTCCTTCAAGATGAACACCCCATCACGTTCACCAGCAAAGCCCTTCCAGGTAAGAATTTAGTTGCCTCTACATATGAGAAGGAAATGATGGTTATTTTGCATGCAATACAGAAGTGGCGACCATACCTATTAGGGAATCATTTCTGCATCAAGACTGATCACCAGAGTCTAAAATATTTCTTGGAACAACGTGTCTCCTCCCTAGCACAACAGAAATGGGTTAGAAAACTCATGGGTTATGACTATGAGATCACTTACAAGAAGGGTAAAGACAATATTGTGGCAGATGCTCTTTCTCGCACATTTGATGTCCAAGGTTCTCTTTCAACTATTTCTATGCCTGTTCCAAATTGGTTGCAATCTGTTCAACAGGGTTATGTCAATGACTCTTCCTTATCTCAAATCATCCAACGCTTGACCAACAACCCTTATGTTGTACCACATTTCTCTTGGGATGGTGCTTCTCTGAGATACAAGGGTCATCTGGTGCTTCCCTAGAGCACAGATCTTCAATAGGCTGTCTTCTATGAACTCCATGCTTCCCCATCGGCAAGGCACTCTGGGTTCCTCAAAACGTATGAACGGGCACGGCGTAACTTCTTTTGGTAGGGCATGAAAAGGACAATTCAACAGATGGTGGATGAATGTGATACCTGCCAGCGCAATAAGGGTGAAACAACACTCCTTCCAGGATTTCTCGAACCCTTGCCCATACCTACACGGATTTGGACATATATTTCTATGGATTTCATTGAAGGGCTCCCTAAATCTAGCGGGAAGACAGTGATTCTCGTTGTGGTTGATCGCCTCTCCAAATATAGTCATTTTTGTGCTCTCAGCCATCCCTATACAACCTCCTCAGTCGCTCAAATTTTCCTGGACCAGATCTTTCGTGTTCATGGCATCCCTTCTTCCATTGTCTCGGATCGTGATGCAACTTTCACCAGTCATTTTTGGATAGAACTATTTCGCCACACTGGCACCAAACTGAAGATGAGTTCAGGGTATCACCCACAAACATATGGTCAGACTAAAATGATCAATAAATGCTTGGAAACTTATCTTCGTTGCTTCACCTCTGAACAACAACATCAGTGGGCAAAGTGGCTCCCTCTCGCTGAATGGTGGTACAATACCTCTTACCACACTGCCTCTAAAATGACCCCATATGAAGCAGTCTATGGTCAGGAACCTCCAGTTCTTCTTCCATACACCCCCAATAGTTCACCAGTTCAGGAAGTTGACACGGTCCTTCAAAACCGCGATCAGATTCTTCGCATCTTGCGGGACAATCTTCACATGGCAAGAAATCGCATGAAGCAACAAGCTGAGCAGCACCGTTCTGAGTGCACTTTTCAAGTAGGCGATATGGTTTTTCTTCGTCTCCAGCCGTACAAGCAATCCTCCCTGAAACTCAAAGGGTGTCATAAGCTCGCTCCGAAGTTCTATGGGCCATATCGGATTCTTCAGAAGATTGGGTCCGTTGCTTATAAATTGGAACTTCCTTCTTCTTCCCACATTCATCTAGTATTTCATGTCTCTTGTCTGAAGAAAGTTCTTGGCACCAACATCAGTGGACAAACGATTTTACCCGAACTGGATAATGAAGGATCCATCCTTTTGGAGCCGGAGGCCATCCTCAATCGGCGCACTCATCAGCTTCATTCTCGCTCTATCACAGAGGTCTTAATTCAGTGGCACGGCATGCAACCAGAGGATGCTACATGGGAACCACTCCTTCAGATTCAACAACAATTTCCACATCTAAAGCTTTGAGGACGAAGCTTTTTTTAAGGGGGAGGGGATGTTAGGAACCCATGTCTTTACTTTGTTAGTATATTGTTGTTGGACGCATATGCTTTGTAAGTCGTCCCGTAGTATTTGTTGATCAATAGTTTGTGTTATTGTTGTTGGCGCATATGCTTTGTAAGTCGTCCGTAGTATTGTTGATCCATAGTTTGTAGTGGCCCATGGTTTTGACCCATAGTATTGGCACCTAGACTTAGTATATAAGTGTGTGTTGAGAACTATGAATTACCGTGAAGTTATTTGTATTGAGCTTGCTCAAAGGAGGTTGCCCCCTCGAAGTGGCCTGTGATCAATATAAAAGTGATTTTGAGTTCTATCATTTCTGCTATTTCGCATATTCTTATTAATTAATTGTTGCAGGTGCTTCACAACATAGCTAAATGTTTGGATTGACAAAAAGTGAAGGTTGAACACCAACATCCTGCTGGATTCTTGCAACCGTTACCGATACCAAGTTGGAAATGGGAAGTGATCAGCATAGACTTTATTACTGGATTACCTAAAAATCAGAAACAACATGATTCTATCATGGTGGTAGTGGACAAACTCAGCAAAGCAACACATTTTATACCTGTGAAGACTACTCATAAAGCTCCAGACATTGCATAAATCTTTATGAAACAAATTTTTCGACTACATGGGATACCGAAGGTAATAATTTCAGATCGTGACTCTAAGTTTACCGGAAACTTCTGGAGGTTTCTATTTAAGGGGTTGAATACAACCTTGAATTTCAGTATAGCATTTCACCCACAAACAGATGGATAGACAGAAAGGGTAAATCAAGTTTTAGAAGACTTATTAAGAATGTATGTTAAGGATCAGCCTGGTAAGTGGGAAGATTACTTGCACTTAGTAGAATTTACTTATAATAATCATTATCATGCATCGGCCAGACTTAGTCCTTTTGAAATTCTTTATGGTAGGAAATGTGATACACCTGTTTCGTGGAATGATCCAGTAAACAGAGTTGTTTTAGGACCTGAATTATTGCAGGAGTTAGAACTAATTGTGAAATAGGTACAAGGACATTTAAAAGCTTCCCAAGATAGGAAAAAGAGTCAAGCAGATTTAAAAAGGATTCATAAAGAGTTCCAGGTTGGTGAACATGTATTCCTCAAGGTAAGACCGAAAAAGAGTTCATTGAAATTGGGAAGTTGTGCCAAGCTGGAACCCAGGTATTGTGGTCCTTTTGAAATATGGTCTAAGGTTGGAGCAGTGGCATACCAACTGGCTTTGCCACCAAACTTAAAAATACATAATGTTTTTCATATATCGTTTTTAAAGAAATATGTACACGATACTACCCATGTTGTAAACTGGAATGATGTACAGGTGGGACAAGACGGAGATTTTCCGGTGGAACCGGATTGTATCCTCGGAAGGAGGGAAACTATTCTCTGGGATCGCACCATTGGGCAAGTAAATGTGCAATGGAAGCACCTTAGCCTAGAAGAGGCAACCTGGGAGTTGGAGAGTAGTATGCAGGCGGCATACCCAACTCTGTTTCAGGAACACTCAAGGAGTGATTAGCCAACATCGAGGACGATGTTGAGATTAAGGGGGGGTGTATGTCACCTACCCAAATTTCTGAAATTATTATTTTATTTGCAAAATATTTTATGTTAAATTTAATTACAAAGTTTTGTAATTATGATCAGTTTTGATCAAGGATGAATGTAATTACTGATTATTATTATTTAAATAAATTAATTAGGAGACAAACACCCAAGGGGATTGTTAAATGAGTGTTCACTGATCCACTAGGAGGAATGGAAGCTGTTGGAAGGTATGGGACAAATGGCAGCGATTGCATCACGCCACTAGCTATTGGTTATGGGACAACTACCCCTAAAATTGTGGCATTATCCCCCAGGTGGAGGGAGTGAGCAGGCAGCTCATTTAATGACCCAGTAACAACTGAAAAGGCCTAGGCAGCCTACATAAGGCAAATTCGAATTGAGCAGGTAGCTCTTACACAATATTTCCATAGGAATATTTCCTCATGTGCATCAGGTGTTCACTGAGAGATTCGAATAGGGAGGCTAGTTGTGAGTGCACTCATAAGTCTGTATATTGCTAAGAAGAACACGAGATGCTGGTGCAGGTCCTTTGGATTGCTAGTTCTTGAAGATTCAACAGTTAGTGCTACTGCAAGTGGAGATCCTATATTCCTAAGTTTCTTTCTCCTGGTGGTTCAATGAACAGGCTCGGGGGTCCTAAGGCAAGTACTTGACTGTCTTTAGGAATTGGTTGGGTGGAACAGTCTTCTTGGGTTGTTTGTTCCCTACAGATTTATCCACGTTTTACTGTTTCCTACTTGTTCCAATTATTTCTGTTTAAAAGTTTGAATGTTAAAGTTTGATGATGAATCGAATTGATAAACCAATATCTACATTTTTCCACATGTTGTTTTATGCATCGTACTCTAGTGTAGATAAGCAAATTAAGTATAGATGAATAGATAGGCAATCTGCCATTTGATTCGAGAGATAAAGTACAGTGATTGAGATATGTTTTTATTTTCTGCCCTATAGCTAATAACAGTAGTAATTATTATACAATGTCTATTACAGTAAATAATATTCCTTTGTTTTCATGAAAAACAAATGTTGTATATTCCCTGTATAATTACACTGTGTTTTTCCTATCCCTATTATTTACATAAGAAACCAATGCAATATGTAGTTATGTATATTATATTTAGAAATAACTTTTATTGCTGCAAATAAATAAGAAGTGCTAGCTATGATCATAAGCTAGAAAATACAGTCAACATACTTCTCACTCACATATTGTATTTTCCTTCATAAATTCACTATAGAATACTTTATTCATAATCGTTTCAGTATTATTAGAAACTGTAAACAAAAGATTTGCAAACCCTATTTTTATCTTACTCTTATCATTCTACAATTACAATCATATGTATTATTCTTGCTGAGTGTCACTTTATCTATTGTTTTACAAACTGTAGATAGTACTAAAACATAGAATCTTATCAACTGTGAAAACCCTAGATCACATTTTCCAGGTTTCCATTATCATTATCAACAGTAACATGAACACGATTTTTATATCCACATTTAAATTGCAGTACAAACCCTAGTTCAACACAAGGGTTATTTTAGAATTACATAAATAACATCTTTTATGTTTCCAAAACGAAACGAGAATTCGGGCATTGCCCTATTCTTCCTCTTTTCAAAACAAAAACCATTACATCGATTACAGATTTACAGAGTTATCATCTACTTTAAATATTTAGACTCTGACCTAGCTCGAAAGCCACGATATCAACTATAGTTTTTGCATTCAGTAACAAATGCAACAGACACCATTTTATTCATTAAAAACCAAACCGAATAGCACCAAAAGAAACAACATTTTATCATTACCGAGAAGCAAGGTTTTATCCACAAGTTAGACGAGCTTCGGCTCCATTTCTTTTCGACAATAACATAAATCAACAGGTGGATTGTTCAACCGTTTTTCAACCATTACAAGTTCCATTTTCAAGAAAGAGAAATCAACAATTCCCAGCAATGAAATTTTACAATATATTTCCAAACAAAAATCGCATATGTTTATTTCCCAAGTTTAAAAATTTCATAAGCTTAAGGTTTGAACCAACCCTGGTTCAAGCTTCACAAAGGAAGCACTTTCACAGTCGACATTACATTTATGAAAATGAAAACCCCACAGGATTTTATCCCCATCATTTCTGAACTCTTAAACACGAGTTTTACATTTCCAACCAGACGAAACTAAACATCAAAATAAACGCCGAGAAATAGACGAAGATCTTTCACTGTAGAGTTTCACTCCAACATAAGAATCTTATTAAAAGATCAACTGGCAGACGACGCCGAAACCTAGCAAGACAGGTTATACAATGTTGGAACAACCACATCAATCAAGACTGATGGAGTCCTTACAAGGGCTTTTGGAAGACCCAGAGCTTACCAGGAATGGAGCATAGCCATCCTTTTCCAAACCCTGGTTCATGTTCCCCTGTCGAAACTGGTGCTTTCCAAACAAACTCCCAAACGTTAAACATCATATTTGTTAAAACTATAAACCAAACGATACTAGGAACTCTGAGTTTGGAATTCATTTAGCTTTACAGTTGAAAGCCGAGCTTTGTTCTTACGCCTGCAAACGACGAATTCCTTTGCCTTGCATGAGAAAAGACTATCATCTAGATATTGTTTACAGAAAGATATCTTCCCACTAAAAATATCAGAGAAAGAAACAGTTAATCTATCAATTCGACAGTGTTGTAAACCCAAGACTCAACATTGTTCACGCCATTACAAAAGACGAAACCTGCACTATTTCAAACCCAACTTACAGGTCGTAGGGTCGAAACCCTTCTACATTATTTTCTAACCCTAGAAAGTAGCAGCCTGTCAGCCTCACTGCCAAGACCATCGAAAAAATGAACCACATTCATTCTTTGTCTAACCAAAACATCGACACAATTCTAGGGTTACATCCAACGGTCAGGATCAAGTTGATCAACGATCACCATTTCCAATGCTTTGCATTGGGTATTGCATGGCCCTTGCAATTATGGGTTCATTCATTGCCATAGCACGACCTTGCCAAATTGTGCTCACGTTGGATGCATCGACAACTAGCTCGGAGGACCATTAACAAGAAGCGTTACATGGCAATGTTCACAGTCACCGTATGCACTAGTTTGCATTTACGTGGAAGCTTGTAAGTCCTCGTCACCATGATATTATGGACAACCATTAATGCAGGCCTGTATCACCATCACCAATGCCGATTCGTATCGCATGTAATCCATCAACCTATCCATCAAATTAAATGCATGCCAGCACTCTTTTTCCAATGATATGGTTTCAAACGTTTGATACATAACAATATAACATTATGTGTTATGTTAATTCGAATCCAAAGTTCTTATGGTTTCCAAGTTACGTTCCACAACACACATTATTGTGTTATTATTGGCCAACGATTATATATATTTATATAGTTTCAAGTCTAGGTCGTATTGATTATATAGAATAACATTTTAAAGTTTATATAGTTTCCAAGGTAATAGTTGTAGTTTTTAAATATTAAATATATGGTTTATATAATAGTTGCTAGGATGACCATGGTCACAAGATTGACATAGTCTCATTTATATGAAATTCATACATTAAATGATACTATATATAAGCCTTAAAAGCTTATAAGTATCACATCTAGTTCAACATTGTAGAATTACGATTAGTGTAGTCCATATATGTGAGATTTAAACATTATCTTTGAACATTGGTTGTAATGATATAAATTCTATTATCGCAATTATAAAAATAGATAGTTTGTATGGTAGATATTTCGATGGATCTAATGATGAATATTTAGCATGAAAACTAACTAAATGCTAGGAGTTTCTTACCATATTCTCTCATTACAAACATTTAAACGATTTTGCGGTACATCTGTTACATCAGTAATATGAAGATAATTAATTATCTCAAGACGACAACAAGATAGCTACAACAACGATAAAGATTACAGCGACAAACCTTTTAGCTTGATGACATTCATAGATAACTATGTTTTAAACATTGCTGAGTGGTAAGACAACATTTGAAAACAGTATTTATAGCTATGTAATTCATACCTGCGTACTTGGTGAGTCGCAAGAGATTTTTGACATTCTATTTATCTACGACGTTGAAATTGAACTATACACGAACTTTGAATTTACGTAGTCATGAAACTTCTTACATGTCGTCTGCACATAGAACATTCAAATTTCTTTAGCGTTGCCGCTAAGTAAGCTCCAGGGTACCTCGTAGGACACCCTTATTTGATCAAAAGTCAAACTGTTAGTATCATTGTAAAACAAAAAATTGTCACATCATATTTCCGACCTATTAGCTCATTTGTCATCATAATCATGTTTACTAATTATGTGTTAAATCTATCATTGTCACAATGCCGCTAAACAGAAATTAAATTATGTTTAGTACTAACAACTTTTCAATTAATGCTGTCGTAATCAACAATTATTATTTCCACAATTATAATTATCGTATTTAATGTTATTTTCAAAATTTTTAAATTTTTATGAAAATTTGGGATGTTAGATGTGGTATCAGAGCTCATGTTCAAACTCTAGGCCTGAAAGAGGTCCAAGAACACGCAGCAGAAAAATTTATACAATAGAAAAACTTTACTAATTTGAATTTGAATTATGATGTTATTCCAGAAATTATTTTAAGCTACAGGTATGGAGAATTTAGTTGATCATATAGACGACAGATTTCAACCAAACAGCTACAGTTCGGGACAGCACTATGTAGAAGAAGGTCATGGTGAACTAAATAACAATTCTTCAGAATTGTTACGTGCTTTTCATGAATTAAAGGCAGAAATCAGATCTGTGAAACAAGACAATGAAAGATTTCTGTAGGCACAAGAACAATTAAATCAAGTGCTGTTTGAACAGTGCCCAACTGAGGAACAAGAGAGAGATAATGAAGATATCTCTAAAGTTGAGTATCTGCCTCATGCTAATAAAAATCAGAAAATGAAAACCAGTGAGGTGAAAAACAGTTCAACCTCATCAGGAGATGCTATTGAAGTGCGTGAAAAGAAACGTAACTACACCAGTGATAGCAGTGAAGGAGATTCCAAACCTAGAAGGAAAAATTATAAGGAGTATGAGCATATTTCTAGAGAGTTCAAAAAGATTAGACCTCCAACTTTCAATGGAGAAACTGAGAAGGGCGAGACAGCTGAAGCTTGGCTGTCCGGTATGAAGAAATACTTCCAGATCTATAACTATTCAGAGTTCTTGAAGGCAAAAATGGCTATATATAACTTGACCGAAAAAGCGGATATTTGGTGGCAGGACATCAAAAGAGTAAAGGACATTAAAGATAAAGATGTAAGCTGGAGTACTTTTAAACGGTATTTTAAAAAGAAGTATTTATCTGAAGAGTACTATGAAGAAAAATCCAAAGAGTTCTATGATTTGAAGTTGGGAGGTATGAACATGAAGGAAATGAACAGTGAATTTCTGAACTTACTGAGATATGTGCCATACCTCATAGAAGAAAAACCAAAAATTCAAAGATACTTGAGTTTCCTACCTTTCAATATTAAGAACAGAATCGAGTACGACAGTCCAAAAACCTTGGAAGAGGCTATGAGAAAGGCAGTTTTCTGTTATGACACAAATCGGAAAAGAGAAGGAATGTCAAACTGGAAAAATCATAAGCCCAACAACTTTGAGTAGAAAAAGAAAAATTTTAGATTCAGTGGAAATTCTGGGTTCCAAAGGAAGAATTTTCAGAATCGGAATTTTCAAGGGAATAATTCCAGAAACAATTCATAGCAGAATTCTACAGCACCCAAAAATGCTCCTAATTATACTAGGACAATTGAGCAAAAGGCACCTATCAAATGTTTTGAATGCCAAGGTCCTCATTACGCTTCAAAATGTCTCTTAAGGAAGCGAAAGACTAACAACATCAACTCTATTCTGACGGAACCTACTGTTAGAGATGTGGTGATGGAGATGCCCAGAATTAATGCAGCACTTGACAACAGGCAAGCAGATCATCAAATCTCCATGGTAGAGATTGAAGGTATGATACAAAATCATCCTGTTACTGTTTTAATTGACCCAGGTGCTAGCTTAAGTTATATATCACCAGATATTGTGGAAAATCTTAATTTGAAAACATAAAAGTTTAGTAAATCTTGGCTAGTTAGACTAGCAACTGGAACAAAGAGAAAAGTATCAGATTTTATAGAAAGTTGTACCTTATCTATGAATCATTTACAAATACAAATAAAGTTGAATATTATACCTTTAGGATCTTATGATATTATAGTTGGGATGGACTGGTTAGAAGCCCACCATGTCATTCTGGACTATTACGGAAAAAGTTTTACATGTTTAAATGACGAAGGAAAAACTGTAGAAATAAAGGCATCCCAAAGAAGGTAACCCTTAGACAGATTTCAACGATACAAGTTAAGAGGGCAGTTAGGAAAGGATGCCAGATGTTTGCAGTAAACGTAGTAAATGATGAGTTTATTGGTAAAGAGGACAAACTGAAATTAGAGGACATACCTATCCTAAAGGATTTTAAGGATGTATTTCCTAAGGAGATTCTAGGACTACCTCCTAAAAGAGATTTAGATTTTACCATCGAATTAATACCAGGAGCAATACCAAATTCAAAAGCTCCATACAGAATGAACATACTGGAACTAAACGAATTGAAATCACAGTTGAAGGAACTTATTGATAAGAAGTATATTAGACCCAGTGTGTCACCTTGGGGAGCACCTGTCATCTTTGTTAAGAAGAAAGATGGAACCTTAAGACCGTGCATAGATTATCGCCAGCTTAATAAGATGACAATCAAGAATCAGTATCCGTTGCCCCACATAGACGATCTATTTGATCAGCTGTGTGGAGCAACGATATTTTCTAAGATTGATCTAAGATTAGGATATCATCAAGTACGGGTTAAGGATGAAGATATTTTCAAGACAGCTTTCAGAACTCGGTATGGACATTACGAGTTCGTAGTCATGCCATTTGGCTTGACTAATGCCCCGGCTGTATTTAAGTGTTTGATGAATAATATTCTGCACAAATACTTAGACAAGTTTGCTGTTGTATTTATAGACAACATTTTAGTATATTCTAAAAGTAAAGAAGAACATGATGAACATTTACGGATTATCTTACAAGTTCTGAGGGATCATCAACTATATGCTAAGTTTAGCAAGTGTGACTTTCACAAAGACAAAATTAAGTATTTAGGACACATAATTTCGAAAGAAGGAATCTCGGTTGATCCCGACAAAATAAGGGCCATTAATGATTAGCCGGTTCCTAAGGATGTGTCGGATGTAAGATCATTTATGGGCATTATTGGATATTACAGAAAATTTATATAAAATTTTTCCAAGATTGCCAACCCCATAACTTCTTTGCAGAAGAAAGGGAAGAAATTTGTGTGGGATCAGAAATTTTCCGACAGTTTTAAGAAATTAAAGGAATTATTGACAACGACACCTATCTTGAGGATAACAGACCCTGACAAGGATTTTGTAGTTTGTACAGACGCATGCAATGACGAACTCGGTGGAGTCCTGACACAGGAAGGGCATGCGGTGGCATATGAATCTAAAAAACTGAAAGTACATGAAAAAAATTACTCTACCTATGATTTAGAGTTATTAGCAGTTATTCATGCCTTAAAAATGTGGCGTCATCACCACAGCATTTCTCAATAGAAATTCTTCTTATTTAGTAGCAGTTAGACCCAAGGTTTTACAAGTGAGCCTCCTGAACCATCGTAGGATTCATTACAACACAATTAGTGAGCCTCCTGAACCATCGTAGGATTCATTACAACACAATTAGGCTTGAGACAATCTCTTCTCAGCATTAGCCTATGGAGAAGTTCTACTAACCATACTCATCAGAATCAATCACTGTGAAGTGACATGCAATATCCTACAATACATCATCAATCCAAAGCATAATCCATAAATCAGTCATCATACATGGCATGTCATCACATGAGTACATAACATGGCATCATCTCAAGGTATAATATGACATCAGATATTGGCATCTCATCACTGATCACATCTGAATGCAGTGAACTTTCGATATCAGTCTGATCTTTGGAGCAAAAATATGGGCAAAAATCTCCATACATAAAATGGTATAACAGGCCCCAAGGAAAGTATTTATATTGCTAAGTGTCATCCTAAGAGCTCCTACACCTCTTCATCACATGCCTTAAATAAAGCTCATCCACCATGTTTTACTTGGAATTCAGTCATTGAATGTACGTGGAGTTGGGTGAGGAAGTCACAAGCGTGGGCCTTGGTATAATCAGCATGGAAAAACTTATGGGCCATCCTTCCTCACGGGAATTTGCCACTCTCATCGCCATTTCCATTTCTCATGTTCACCTATCACCGTTCCAATGTGCAAGCACTGCTCAATTTCTACATGTTGCATTCCTCCTGTTTGGGAACTGCCCTGATGGTCTCATAGCCCTGCTTGGGGTCACATTTGCACTGTTTGCTTATGGTTGGGTGAAAAATTGCTCATATGTATCTAGTTTCTTAGATTTGATTTGATTAAAAGATGAGTATCATAATCTCTTCTTATAAATTTACAGTCAAATTTTCTCTAATGTATATGCTATGTGTGAGCATGTATTTGCCACCGGTTATTTATATATATTGAATGTGTATGCTGTATGTGAGCATGTATTTGCCACCGGTTCTGTTAATCCAAGTTAAGTTACGCTACATTTAATTATTGAACTAATGCTTGCATTGCTGTGTGTGAGCATGTATTTGCCACCGGTTCTGTTAATCCAAGTTAACTTATGCTACATTTAATTATTGAACTAATGCTTGCATTACTGTGTGTGAGCATTTATTTGCCATCGGTTCTGTTAATCCAAGTTAAGTTAGGCTACATTTAATTATTGAACTAATGTTTGCATTTCTATAAGTTTTTCGAGCTATTTCTGGACACCAGATCCAATAGAAATCATAGCCCTTGGGATGGTTACTGGATGCCCGTGGTTGGGTGGAAAATTGCTTATTCTTATCCAATTTCTAAAATTTGCTTTGATTAAAAGATAAGTATCATAATCTTTCTTATAAATCTACAGTCAAATTCTTTACTGATATTTAAATATACGGAATATGTATGCTGTGTGTGAGCATGTATTTGCCACGGATTCTGTTTATCAGAGTTATTTTCCCCTACAATTTAATTGTTGCAGTGATGCTTGCATTTCCATAAGTTTTCTGGGCTATTCCTGGACACCAGATCCAGTTTAAATTATGTTCAAATAATTCTATTTATCAGAGTTATTTTCCACTACAATTTAATTGTTGCAGTGATGCTTGCATTTCCATAAGTTTTCTAGGCTATTCTTGGACACCAGATCCAATTTAAATTATGTTCAAATAGGATGGAAATTCCTGGAAATTGTTATTGACTTGCGTTTCACTTAGATGAATTTCCCCTTAATTTCAGCTGTAGATTGTCCATTTTACTTCCTTTTGGGATTGGATATTATATTTTTTTTGCCTTCAATCTGAGCTCCAGATTATCCATTTTAGCACATAATATTGCTATATATTATTTAAGGGAAACTGTAAAACCTGTGTAGAAACATTTGAGGCTTTCTTAATCCCTTTTTACACTTTTTTCTTTTCATCATATTTGATCTCCAAGTAGTCTAGTAAATATCAGGGTTATGCGATAAGAAACTGAAATACTGTTGCAGAGGGTTTTAAGTTTAAGTTTCATCAGCTCTCCTTTTTTTCCTAGTTTCCCCCCTTTAATTTGTGCCACAAATTGTCCATTTTAGTGCAGTCAAAGATAAAATTTGAAGGACACTAAAACATTTGCAGAGAAACATATGCTAATTACTTGTCACGCCGATAGGCGTATTCTTTCAACTTTTGGGATGGGTCGGGGGTGGGTGATTTATTGTATTTTTAATATTCAACGGTTAGATTTTAATGATAGAAGAATATGCTTCGTCTGGTGCATTGATGAAGCACTCAGATTTGCTATGTTAACTCACGCGCAACTTTAAATTAAAATGACGCATACTGTTTGAAATAATTTATTAAAATATTTACAAATGCCAAGTGCCGCCGGAATTAGATCGTCCCTCACCTGCACTCCCCCACGACCGTTACCCGTAGCCCTCCACTGCCCCACACTGATTCGATGCTCCGTCCGCTCAGCTCCACTCCCCCATACTCGGTTTCCTATAGCGCTCCACTCCCCCACACTGATCCGCTGCCCTGGACGACCGCTCGACACCCCAATCTGTAACGCTCGACAACCCAATCTGTACCACTATCCTAATATATCCTACCCTCCATTATGAGTTCCTACAACAAGCACACGACCAGCAGCAGAAGACTTAGACGTAGACCAGCAACAGAAGATGTAGACAGCAGAAGACTCAGACCCAGACCAGCAGCAGCAGAAGACGCAGACGCAGCTTAAACAACACCCACCAAGAAAGAAACAAAAAGAGGTACCAACGCTACTTCACGATTTCTTTACTGTTAAATATTGATTGTGTAGTACAGCTGTGCACAGATTTCTTGAAATCTTAAACTGCACAAACCACACTTTGAATTTGGAAATTTCTTAGTATGTAAATTTCTGTGTAAATAGGTGCGTAGAATTTAAGGTAACACCGGGTAACCGATCCCCTTCTCTAGAAAGTTTGGTCGTATGAACCACTACCTGAATCTAGAAAAGTGTGATCAAGAATTTCTTTATCAGGCTATGGCTACCACAGCTTTGATGGAAATTAAAATTTATTTTAGATCCACATAAAATAAAACTATTGAGAAATTTTAAGTTTGGGTTGAAATTTTAAGTAAAGGCAATTTGTCGGAACTCTGTTGGATTCTGCCTTCACCAATTATGATAAAAAACAATGAAAGTTTTCTCCTGTGCTGTTTTAATTGTGATATTTCGGTCATCGCAAGCCCTACATCTGTGAAATTAAGTATTTTAGTGAATATGGAAATGGCCCAGCGAATGCTGCCATGCACACCACATATATATAAATCTAAGGTACATAGTTGCAGTCAGCCATCAAGGAGGTCATATTGTAAGCTTAGGCAAATACGTTTCAAAACCATTAATCGTAATTTGATTTAGTGTACTTGCATTATTGTTTCCCCATCTTATAGTTCAATTTAATCATGTATGGGTAGCACGGCTTTGAATCCTTATTTTGAGAACAAAATAAGGATTCTTTCGGGCACCATTGCGGTTTTGTGTTCAATGTTCAAACTATCGGCGTGTATTGGCATAGATTATCGAAATCCTATTGGTAACTTGGAAGGCACATCACACTCATTAGATCGACCCCATCTTCATCCTCTTTGTGTGTTCGATGGCAGCATAACTCAGATCCTCGACCTCCAGCTCCCCTATATATGGAGATAATGATGCCTATACATTTGCAACGCCCAATGATCAACACACGCCAGGTTCGTAAGACATGCATAGGCCACATGACCGCTATCTTTTTTCTCTCAATTAACTTAAAAAGGTTCTTTATAATCTTGTTGGAGGTTTTATTATTGTAATTTTCCGATATGACCCATAACATCTTTATGGAATAATTTAGTCTCTTTGTTTCTCTGGGTTGGAGGTGAGTTATCATGCCAATCATGGAGAAGATGGATTTTGTAACCCTAATCACATAGGGTAATTAATAAGACCTTAGCAAAAAAATAATACATGTTATTTATGATGGAATATATGTGATATAAAAAATCTTTAAACCAGAATATATATATACTCATATATTCAACACCTATTATTATTGTTTCTAATTTATTGTATTATAATCTTTGACTATAATTGCCAGAAATATAGAGCATGAAACTTTGATGGGTTGCAAAGATCCGGGCAATAAACATCTAACATATAAACAATTTATATATTATATATAAACATCAGAACAATATTTAAACACTTTCAAGCTTCGATATAGTACAAAATTGCATAAGGTTAAGGATTTATACATCAAATCCTAATAGCTTAAAATTGCATAAGGTTAAGGATTTATACATCAAATGATTTCACCGCAGATTTCCTGTCACTGAACATAAAGTTAGTATTAATATTAGGTTCTATTTGGTTACTATTAATATTTACATTAGGCTTATGTACAATATCAATATTAATATTTACATTTAAACAATAATACAATATTAATATTTACATTTAAACAATAGTACAATATTAATATTTGCATTTAAACAATAGTACCTTTCATTAATACTAAACATCAGGTTGAACATTAATACAAAATACTAATATTAAACATTACGTTGAATAATAATACTAAACATTGGGTTGAACATTAATAATAAACATTGATATTAAATACTAATACCTGAAACTCAAATTAGTACTAAACATTAATACCTTAAACAATAATACATTTTATTAAGTAATAAACAATAATACATTTCATTATAAACTTTTACATTATAAACAATAATACATTGAACATTATAAACATTATGACATAAACATTTATATATTATTAAACCTAATATTTAAACATTTATACATTATTAAAACTAATATTTAAACCTAATAAACCTAATATTTAAACCTAATGTCTATTAATAGATACACATCTGTATGCATTAATATGGCTTTATATATACACATTAATAATATATACATTAATAATACATATGGCTTAATATATACAACTTGCTAGATACACATTAGTAGATAGACATTAACATTAATATTAAACATTAAACTTATATGTTAATATATACAGTAATAATACATATGGCTTAATATATACAACTTGCTAGATACACATTAGTAGATAGACATTAACATTAATATTAAACATTAAACTTATATGTTAGTATTAATAAAATTTAGGTTTAAATATTAGGTTTACATATTAAGTTTCAATATTAGGTTTACATATTAGGTTTACATATTAAGCTTCAATATCCTAAACCATATATCTGATAATTTAACATATTTTTATATTGGGTTTAAGATTAGGTTTAAACATTAGGTTAACATATATGTAACTTTTTATAAAATACATAAGTGCATTGCAAACATATATAAAGTTTAACATTAGGAAAAATACATTAAGGAATAAATATTAGGATAACCATTAAATAATAAACATTACGATAATCGTTAAACATTACAACATTTAAAATATTTATTGTTTCCATTGATGATTTCTATTTTTTTTTTGTGGTATGCAGTTCCGTTCTTCGATATGGATCCATTTATTTGGTCTAAGATTCCCTCTGAAATAATAGAGATGGTATTGCAATGGATTCCTTTCTCCATCTTGGTTCGGTTTACACTTGTTTCTAAGCATTGGGATGTTCTTCTCCGGAACCCTTCTTTTCTGTCGACATGCAATCGGTTCTCAGAGAATAAATTTGGATTTATGGTTCCCGTGTTCAACTATGGAGAAAATCAGTTCAATGTTGCCTATCTAAGTGAAAAAGGTTGCATATCTCATATTATTCTTCCATTTATAAAATCAAGATACGAAATTGAGTGCACAGTTGGATCCATGATTTTGTTTTCTTCACCGACTGGATGCTCATTTTCAAAAACATATTTTGTTGTGAATCCATTTACAAGGGAATTTAAGAAACTAGGATCTATATGGGTTGGCGATGGAGGTTTCTTCACCTTGGTGGAAAAAATAGGTTCTCAAAAATATGAATGGATTGTTCTAAAACATATTTCTCACAGAGTTCCATCTAAGTTTTACATATGTAGCAGCCTTGACACTTGCTGGAGGAGGACAAATATTCCTTATGGTGGCGTTACACCGCCTAAGCATGCAGTGTTCTACGAAAATAAATTCTACTAGTTGTATATAGACACGGAATATGAAGAGTACCCTAAATATGGATACACTATCTATTGGTTGGATGTATTTCAAAATGATTGGGGTTTTTCATTTGTTCCGATCACTGACATACAATGTATGTCACTTGCGACATACAACAATCAACTTATCTGCATTCTCTTTAATGGTTCAACATCAGTTTGGACTATTCAAGAAGTAGAAAATTTTCAATTCGGTCAACCATGTTCTCAATGGACAGAGGACAATTTTGAGGATGATTGGGGATTTAGATGGAACCTGTTGCGTCACATTTCTATGGATATAAATAGCAAATGCTTTGGCTATCTTCCATTACAAACAGTGAATGGAGTAGTTCTTTTTGGAAAGAATGCGCAACTTCCCTTCCTATTATATCATCTGACAAGTTACCTCTGTATCCCAATAAGTATTTATAACGTATCAATGCTGGAGATTTTTGGCTCTCCCTTCCCATTGCTTGACAACTTCAATGATTTCATTGAAAATGGAAGTGTTTTTCCACTTGTTCCGAACACAGATTCTATTGAGCAAATTCCACCATTGGGTGAAGATATCATAACTTAGGATGGTAGACCACATTCAAGTGGTCAACTATTTTTTACATGTAATAACCATTTATACACATTTTGTTTTATGGAATAAAATATATTCTCCATTCACTGTGTGCTTGCCAATATGTTTGTTCTATTCTCCCAATTTTCTCATATGCATCTATATTTTCAAAACACATTTTGAAATGTGTTTCCGATTCCTTTTAATCTATGCTTTTCTTTAACGTGTGTCTAATTGGATTTCTACAAATTAGTATGAAATACATTCATACAGTTTTATTTTATGGTCATCTTCACATTATCATATAATATTTGTTCCTCTCTTGATATGTAGAAATGTCATCTGAAGGGACAAGTAAACGTAATAGGAAACACACTCTGTCTCCAGCGTCACGTGAAAGAGAAAATGAATGTCAGCGTTTATGGTATCATCAAAATAAAGACGCAATAAATGAACGTCGAAGGGCTCAATATCGTAGAAGTAGGGATGGTGTTACAATTCAAAATGAATTTCCCAATACCCGTAAGTATCAGAGTTTAGCTCATATAATGCAAATAACATTTCCTATTCCTATTCTTCCACAGTCTCCTAACAACAATATTTTTCTCCGTGAAACATCTCGTGTTCTGGAAGATGATCGTTCACATAATGTAGATACAAACCATATTTCTCATTCTTCCATCGGTGCAAATGATGCATGTGAGCATGTACATGTCTTGCAAAACATGCACATTGAACATATTGATGTTCCTCAGCAAATACCTCCATCTCCAGTTGTGGGTGATAGCAATATGCTTGGAGATACGAATGGTATTTTTCAAGCTCCAGATGAACATGTTGTTCTCCAGCGAACTGAATAAGCTATCCCTCATACTATTTCGCTTGGAACGACAAAGGTATTAAACAAAACATCCATATTTAATATTATTGTAATTGTTGATCATTCTTAACAATTTGATAGAAATTTGTGCCTTTCCTGATTTATCATTGCAAGTAGGGAACTATTCAATGTAATTCAGTTAATGACAGAGTGCAATCTCATCGAACAATGAATGTTCGAAGTGAACCAGGACCATCTTATTACCGTCCTCCACTGCAACCTCAAGATGAACATGTTGTTCTCCAACGAACTACATCGGTTATCCCTCATACTATTTCGCTCGGAACGACCAAGGTATTAAACACAACATCCATATTCAATATTATTGAAATACTTGATCATTCTTAATGATTTGCTAAAATTTCTTACCTTTTCTAATTTATCCTTGCAAGCAGGGAACTGTTGAATGTAATTCAGTTAATGACGGAGTGCAATCTCATCGAACAATGAATGTCCCAAGTGAACCAGGACCATCATATTATTGTCCTCCACTTCAACCTGGACCCTCGAATTGGAAAGAAAATGTAAATTTTATATGAACAATATTTCATATTTTTTTTACGTTTCTACTTATTATTATGTACACTTTTAATTTTTCCATTCATGACTCTTATTGTATTGCGTTTCCAGGAGACCATACAGTGCAATCAACTTCGAGAAATTCCATCCACAAGTTTTAGAGAAAGAAATTTTCGTGGTTCTGCAACCATTCCTCCTCCGCATGCCACTCTTCCTAGATTTTGTACGCATGGAGAAAATGAACATGTTCTCCATTGTTTTGATAGCAACATGATCGCAGTTCATAAAAAAATTTCGACAAAGGATTGATGTATTGTCTACTGTGAAAATGTGCTATGTTTGTTGTGAATCTTATCCCGGAATACAAGTTAGCAGACAATCTGATGGTCCTATTTGTAAAAGGTGTAAGGGTGAACGAGGTTCCCATCATTTCTCTCATTGGAATAACATGGATCCGGGTGAACAACCTCATGTTCTAAGAGTACTTACCCAAGTATAAGAAATGTTAATAGCACAAGTTAATCCAATATTGCAAGTGACACATGCTCGTGGTGGGCAATATAACTATAGTGGCCACACTATTAGCTTTCCACAAGATATTTCAACTATTGCAAAAAGGCTTCCACGACGTGTTGAAGACCTTGACATCATAATTGTGAGGAGACATAATGCAAAAGGTAACTATTATGACTGTTATGTGAAAAAATCACGTGTGATGGATGCATTACAGTACAAAATTGCAATGGACAAATACTATAGGGATGTTGAAATCGACATGGAATCAGTTGCTTCTCTTCCTGAAAGACCAACTGATGTGTTCGACAGGATTCGATTTGTTGATAGTGAAATTGAAGAAATTGCCAATAATGATGAGGACATTCAAGGGTTCGACACTGTTCATTTACACTCTCATCCTTCTTCATTTGCTGTTCGACAACCAAATGCACGAACAAAAGTTGAGGAAATAAGAGCATTTATTGAAAATGATAATTCAGGACCTCCGCAGCCATTAGACTGGCCAGATATTGGTTTGTCTCCAGTTAATGAATACAATACAGAGGGTTTATTTGACATGGAATTCCCTACTTTGTACCCAAATGGTGATGCTGATTGGTTGCATCCACGGGTTTGCGACATTCGCCTCCATGAATATGCATTGCATCTACTCAGATACTTTGATCAAAGATTTGGAAGCCATCCACGCTTCCGTTATTTCTTACTAAACATGATTATGCGTCATCGTAGCCAAGCAACTGCTGCAGTATTTGTACATAAGAATATAGATGACAATGCACCTATAACAATTCATGACTTGCGTCAAAAACTAAATGATTTTCCAAACAATAAGTTGGCTGAGCATCTCATGCGTTTGGTTCTACCCTCAGAGGTACAAGGTCATATTGGACAAAGTGTCGTTCTGAACTCACTGATATGATCACTCAGTTGGGTTGTCCAACATTGTTTTTTACTCTGAGTGCGGCTGACACAAAGTGGCCTGACTTACATAATTTGATGCCAAGAAACACACACTCTGCTTCCTTAAATGAACACCATAGAAGAATGCAAAATGTTATCCAATACCCCCATATTGTGGCAATGTTTATGCACCAAAGGTTTACTATCTTTCGTGAAGAAGTCATCCAAAAACATATTGGAGCAAAAGATTTCTGGTACAGGTCTGTTTTGTTACTTTTATCTTATATAAATCGACTTGAAATTAAATGCACCATTTCAAATATATTTACTTTATATTTTCTTTGTTGAGGTATGAATGGCAGCATAGAGGCTCGACCCGACGTGCATGGTTTCCTATGGCTGGAAGGGGCACCTAACATGGATTTGTTAGATTGGTCGAACCCGTCTGCTGTGGATGATGCGAAGATTTTCTTTGATAGATATGTAACTGCATGGAATCCACGTGATGCTCACCAAAGGAACATATTCATTCCTCGAAGCATAAATGATGATCCTTGCTTGTTGAACATGAGACAAATTCTCTCTTCCAATCCTTCAGATGATTACGAGCACTTATTGAATCGTGTCCAATGACATACAAAGTGCAGTTTAGATTCTTGTTTGAGAAAAAAAGGGTCTATACTCACCTGTCGCTACAATGCCCCATGGGAGGTTCGCAATGAATCTAGATTATTCATAGATGAGAAAGGTCGAAAAAAATATGAGCCTGCACGTAATGATGATAGGGCTAATGTTCATAATGTTGATCTTCTTGCAATGTGGCGTGCTAATGTTGATTGTCAACCTGTGCATTGTACACATGCTGTAACGAACTATATTGGTAAATATGCTTCGAAGTCAGAAAAGAGGTCTGAAAGTTATCAAGACATGTTGACAAGAATTACAGATTCATCTGTCTCTGAAGATCCATCTTTGTGTGCATACAGAAGATTCCTTGTTGAGACGATTGTTGAGCGTGACATTGGAGCTCAAGAAACATGCCATATGTTGCTAAAGCTACCTCTTGTGATTTGTAGTCGAAAGTTTTTTTCCTTACCTGTTGGTAAGAAGGTATTCCAAAAAATTTCTACAGATGGTCTTCAGTGTTCATCTCAGAACACATTTGTTCATATATATCAAGAACGACCAAATTTTCTTGAACATTTGTCAATGATAGAAACAGCAAGATCTTGGTCCTTTGATGCCCAACGTAAGAATGATCAGTGGAAACTTAGGGATGTGCATGCCATTGTTCAAGTTTGGCCAAGATTTTACTCTACTCCCAGTGAGGATTCAGATGAGTTTGAAACCTTCTGCTTCACTGAGTTACTTTTGTACAAGCCGTTCCGTAACATCTCCACAGATATAGGTGCTTCAACTGAAATGGTCATTGAAAATTGGAGGAATTTTCGATATTGAGCATGGCATGTTAATCGACACCCTTTTCCATCTGATCATGTTGAAGAAGAAGAAGAGGATTCCCATGGGCAAGCAGTCAATGATGATGATGAATTTGAAGAATGGTAGATTTTATCTCGATTGGTTCCTCCAAAAAATGACGAGGCTTCTGACCTTCAAACTCTTGGCAGAAGGGACTTTGATTTGTCTTTTAATTGGGAGGAAATAACAACTTCAAATCCTATTGCAGAAGAGGTATTGGAATTTATAAGGAATGCTCAATCAAGGGGTATTGTTGGTGACCGTTATGATAATACATTTTCCCCTCCCTCTTCCCTCTCAACAAAACAAAGACTTGCTTTTGACATAATTTTACGGCATTCAGTTGAATATGGAAATTGTGAACCTCTCCAAATGATTATTCAAGGAACTGCTGGCACTGGAAAGTCTTACCTTATTCATTGTATTTCTCATGCTCTTTCTGCTTCGACATCTACTGGAAAAAGTCCATTGCTTTTGCTTGCTCCAACAGGAGTAGCTGCTTTTAATATTCATGCAAAGACAATACACTCAGCTTTAAAAATCCCTATCAAAGATATGAAATCACTGCAAGGCCAATCTCTAGCAATATTTCAAGAAGAAATGAGGGATATTCGTTACGTTTTGATTGATGAAATGAGCTTCATAGGATCAAGGTTTATCATGCAGATAGATTCTAGATTGCAAGAAGCATTTCCTGAGAATAAATCTATTCCTTTTGGTGGCAGATCGATCATTCTTGTTGGTGACATTTGTCAATTTCCTCCTATCAAAGATAAGCCTTTGTATGCAGGTAATACAGCGGGGAAAGTTTTGTGGAAAAGATTCAATAGTGTTGTCACTTTGGATACAGTATTTCGACAGAAAGGTGATGATCCTAGACAAACATCTTTTCGGAGACTGTTAACTAACATAAGAAATGCAGAACCGCTTCTTGATGATTGGGATCTTCTTATGTCGCGGGTTGATTCCAAGTTAGATCCAACATAAAGGAGTTTATTTGATTCATAAATTCATTTGTTTGCAACAAATAATTTGGTCACCCTACATAATAGGATCATGTTGAAATCTTTAAATTATCCAATTGCACGATGTGTTGCTGAGCATACAAGGCGCAAGGAAATTGATGTTGCCGACGATGATCAATTAGACCGTGAAGTCCTCTTATGCCCAGGTCAGCGTGTCATGTTGACATGTAACTTGTGGGTTGAAGCTGGATTAGTGAATGGTGCACTAGGTTGCATTCAAAACATTTTCTATATGCCTGGCACAAAACCTCCTCTCCTTCCAATGTACATTACTGTTCTTTTCAATAAGTACATTGGTGCTTCATTTGATATAAATAATCCAAAAGTTGTACCAATAACACCTGTTATTAGAGGAAATCGTAAGCAAATTCCACTGAAGATGGCATGGGCCCTTACTATTCACAAATCACAGGGTTTGACTTTAGAATGAGCCATAATTGATATTGGGAGCACAGAGAGGCAAGGCCTGACCTTCACAGCCATATCAAGAGTTAGATCAATAGATGGCTTGCACATATCACTGCCTTTCTCTTTTGAGCATTATTTGAAGATGAAAAATGGTGCATTTGTAACGATAAGGAAGAAAGAAGAGGAGTGCTTGAACTCATTGTCATTGTAACATCCTTTAAATAAATTTTCATTCATCGTTTCAAGTTACTATTCCTATTTTTATCTTTTCATATCTTTTGTAATACCTTTGTTTCCTCTGTTTTTGCCTAACTGTTACTTTAATTAAATGTACATCTTATTTCATATTCAATGTTTTTTTACATATCTTCATTTTGCACATTATTGATGGCAAATCCTCTAAAATTATATTTACATATCTGTATTGTTGTATTTGCTTATTTGTAGGTTATGAAACTTGGATGATTCATTCATATTAAACATGTTGAATGCTTGTTTGTAGAAATTTTTTACTTTGTTAAATATACTAAAACCCAAAAAAATATGTTTACCTGTACAGTTATGGAAAATGCATATGTTTCGAAATTTTCCTCTACTTTAAATGAAATAAAGCAGCAGCAAAGCTTCATCATGTACTTTAAAAACAAGATCAGTGGGAAAAATGGATTTGAATGCCATCTATTTGATGATCTCCTTCTCTTCTTATCAAAGATGAAGGAAATACTTGAAAATTTCCTACGTCTTTGTCAAAGACAGGCTGTTCGAAAGATTTGTAGAGAATGGTTGCAACGACAAAGGGACCGTTCTGTTAGCATTGATGTTAACTGGTGTTGCATTTGTCATAGATCAGGTTGTGATTTTGATTATCGTGAAAGATTTAGAAGATACAGGTATGTTTACATTTATTTCTTCTATTATCGTTAATGGTTGCTTTATCCATTTTTAGTTCATTATAAAAAGTACAGTTAATGAATAATATTTTCATAATACATTGGTTTCTTCATGCAGAGTCATTGAAAATGGATCTTCGTCTAAATTTCGTTGGGCTTTTGATGAGATAAGGAAACACATGCAATTTATTCAATATTTACATAATTGTGTCGTAGACGTGATTGCATCTAGATGTCACCTTTTCAATTATACACTTCATTTCTTTTCTACGCTCAGGGCATCACTTCTCCAAATTCAAGGTACATATGTCTCAGAGTTTTCGTGTATATCAATTTTGACAGTGATGATGCTATATTTGAAATAAGGATGTTAACTTGTTTCAAAGTCAGAATTTAATTTAAAACTTTTAACTTCTCTTCTTAGACATGTTTTATAATTCCAAATAACGAATTTTTTAATAGAGTTTGTAATAGTTATGTGTTGGTTGATGTGGCATTGCCTCAGTACAGATTTGTCATACTTGAAATATGGTGATGTTAAATTCAATGTTGAATTCAATGCAATATTAAATTTTGCATTTTATCTTTAATTTAAAAATATTCAATTTCAATAACAAGGAAAATAAATAATTTTTTTTAAATACTTTTACTAATTTATGCATAATACATTTTTTAATATATTTTAAATAAGGTCTATTATAAAATAAAATCAAAACTAAATTGGTTTTACTGCATTCATTCTTTACTTTAAAATTGCCCCAATGACACAATCAAGCAGTATTACATGACAATAATATTTAAGTTCTCCATATACATTAGCAACTATTTGATACTACTATTTCACCATTCATTATATGTACCTTAAAATTTTCAATTTCAATAATGCAGAAAATAAATATTCTATTTCTTTAAAATAATTTTACTAATTTATACATAATATATTTTTAAATATATTTTAAATAAGGCAATTTATAAAATACACTGAAAATAAAATTGGTTTGATTGTATTCGTTCTTTACATTAAAATATTCCCAATGACACTATCGAACTCAAACAAAATCGACAATATTATGATTGGAATGTAATAATGGTATTACATGACATTACACTCAACTCATTCAATCTATTTTATTTAACATGAAAATATGACATAATATTAAAATGTTTGATATTCATTACTAAAGTGATAAATATATATAAGCCAATCATTTGTTTCATACTATAAAAGCCAATCATTTGTTTCATTATATATACCTTAAATTTTCAATTTCAATAATGCAGGCATTAAATAATTTGTTTCTTTAAAATTATTTTACTATTTTATACATAATATTTTTTAAATAACTTATATTATAACATACAATCAAAAGTTTATTGGTTTGGCTGTATTCATTCTTTACTTCAAAATTCTCCCAATGGCGCTATCGAGCTGAAACAAAACCTGCAATATTATGATTGGAATGTCATAATGGTATTACATGACATTACATTAAAGTGCTCCATATACATTACTAAAGTGATAAAGCAATATGGAAATCCTTTTATACTACTATTTGAATATACATGTCTTGTAATCAATGTTGTCATTCTTCAACTTACTTTTTCATTATACGTGCCTTAATAATTCACATTCTTTCATCTACTTACTTTTTCATTATATGTACCTTAATGCAGAAAATAAATATTCTATTTCTTTAAAATATTTTTACTATTTTATACATATTTGGTTTTACTGTATTCATTCATTACTTTAAAATTGTCCCAATGACACTATCAAGCTCAAACAAAACCTGCAATATTATGATTGGAATGTTATAATGGTATTGTGTGACATTACACTCACCTTATTCAATCTATTTTATTTAACATGCAAATATGGCATAATATTAAAGTGCTCCCATATACATTACTAGAGTGATAAAGCAACATAGCAATTATTTGATACTACTATTTCACCATACATGTATTTTAATACACCAGGCAATATTATGATTGGAATGTCATAATAGTATTACATGACATTACACTCAAGTCATTCAATATATTTTATTTAACATGAAAATATGACATAATATTAAAATGTTCGATATACATTTCTAAAGTGATAAATCTATATAACCCAAATATTTTGTTTGATACTACTATTTCAACATTCACGTATTTTAATGTATGCAAGTTTCTTTCTTGTACTTGCTTTTTCATTATCTGTACCTCCAATTTTCAATTTCAATAATGTAGAAATTGAATAATCTGTTTCTTTTAAAAATATTTTACTATTTTATACATAATATTTTTTTTAATATATTTTAAAGTTATTCGGTTTGAGTGTATTCATTCTTTACTTCAACATTGTCTCAATGGAATTATTGAGTTCAAACAAAACCTGCAATAGTATGATTGGAATGTGATAATGGTATTACATGACATTACATTAAAGTGCTCCATATACATTACTAAACTGATAAAGCAATATGGCAATTATTTGATACTACTATTTGAATATACATGTCTTTTAATCAATGTTGTCATTCTTCAACTTACTTTTTCATTATAACTGCCTTAATAATTTACATTCTTTCATCTACTTACTTTTTCATTATATGTACCTTGATGCAGAAAATAAATATTCTATTTCTTTAAATATTTTTACTATTTTATACATATTGGTTTTACTGTATTCATTCATTACTTTAAAATTGTCCCAATGACACTATCGAGCTCAAACAAAACCTGCAATATTACGATTGGAATGTTATAATGGTACTGTGTGACATTACAATCACCTTATTCAATCTATTTTATTTAACATGCAAATATGGCATAATATTAAAGTGCTCCATATACATTACTAGAGTGATAAAGCAACATAGCAATTATTTGATACTACTATTTCACCATACATGTATTTTTAATACACCAGGCAATATTATGATTGGAATGTCATAATAGTATTACATGACAGTACACTCAACTCATTCAATATATTTTATTTAACATGAAAATATGACATAATATTAAAATGTTCAATATACATTACTAAAGTGATAAATCTATATAACCCAATTATTTGTTTGATACTACTATTTCAACATTCATGTATTTTAATGTATGCAAGTTTCTTTCTTGTACTTGCTTTTTCATTATTTGTACCTTCAATTTTCAATTTCAATAATGTAGAAATTGAATAATCTGTTTCTTTAAAATTATTTTACTATTTTATACATAATATTTTTTTTTAATATATTTTTTATAGTTATTCAGTTTCAGTGTATTCATTCTTTACTTCAACATTGTCCCAATGGCATTATCGAGCTCAAACAAAGCCTGCAATATTATGATTGGAATGTGATAATGGTATTACATGACATTACATTAAAGTGCTCCATATACTTACTAAACTGATAAAGCAATATGGCAATTATTTGATACTACTATTTGAATATACATGTCTTTTAATCAATGTTGTCATTCTTCAACTTACTTTTTTCATTATAACTGCCTTAATAATTTACATTCTTTCATCTACTTACTTTTTCATTATCTGTACCTTAAAATTTTCAATTTGAGTAATGCAAAATAAATAATTTATTTCTTTAAATTTATTTTACTTATTTATACATAATACATTTTTAAATGTATTTTAAATATGGTACATTATAAAAACACACTAAAAAGTAAATTGGTTTGACTGTATTCATTCTTTACATTAAAATTGTCCCAATGGCACTATCGAACTAAAGTGCTCCATAGACATTACTAGAGTGATAAAGCAATATGGCAATTATTTGATACTACTATTTGAATATACATGTCTTTTAATCGACGTTGTCATTCTTCAACTTACTTTTTCATTGTAAG